>OY812999.1:38685147-39285147 GCA_963681545.1 Germaria angustata
TGTTAAACTTTTATCCTTTCCAAAGTTTTAAATAGGACTGGAGGATGGAATGCACGGTTTCGCACAATCATGTCTTCCGAAATAATGCAGTATGTACTGGCTAAAGTACAATAAAATTTTTGGTCAATATATACGAAATTGTACCAATATTAAGTCTGCAACAAGTACTCTTTAAGGTGTCTGCATGACATTTAAGCTGTTACGGAACTACAGGACATCTTTGAGACAGATGATGGGTCATTTCAACCTAGAGATTTCCATTCTGCCGGGATAAGCATGCATGTCTTGCATGAACTAACAAAATAGTATTCGAATCCCAGATGCATTCATCGAGAGGTACTCATACAGAAAAAGTTATATAGGGAAGCTCAGAATAAATATTCCTCAGAAATCACTTGCACGTTTGCTATATTCATTTGGTCCAAGTAGGACTTTAGCCATACTGAAGCTGCCCAGTTTCAGTACAACTATAGCACTTTTTGCGGGATATTGTCTTATAGGGACACATTGCAAAAGTCTGAATCTTCGTTATAATTGCAAGTAAGAGTAACGATTAATGAAACATTTTTCTCTGTAATTTTTTAGCTTAATCGATTGATCTGCCCATGATTCACATGGGCTTAAGCTAAATTTTCTGTATATCTAAACAAAACCACAGTTTTTGAGTTACCGATGATAAAGTATTTCCCAATATCATCTTTATATGTGTAAAAATATCGGAACTATATCTAAAGCTATACTTAAGTTATACGAACAAGTTTCGATGTGGAAGATAAAACCTTAAAAGCATTTCGATGTTTTTAGCGATACGTCTTACGTTGCGTTAGAAGATCGGTATATATACATACATATAATGTAGTTACAAGCCAACATAATGAAAATATAAGGCGTAAGAAATAACGCTGCATTTTTTTTTTCTTTAACAGCTTTCATGCAGTTTGGAAAGATTCATCAATCTATATTTTCAAGATGGCAGCATTTTTTATGAGTGTAAACGAAAACTACCCACCCCTTGCTCTAATAACAGAGTATGTAAGAATAATTGAAGTTCGAAGACAATAAAAAATATGTGATTCGTTGCTTAATATGTGCTTTTGATTGTGCAAAGAGTTCCAGCAAAATTACCCTGCCGCTTTGCTTTACCCGTTTCATTTTACTGTGGAATAAAATTTTTCTCAGAACAAATTTGTTTTTTTAATTTTCACCACTTGTTTTTATGTTTTGTTGTTGGTATAACCGTTTGCATAAAGAATAACAAATCTGTGTTGTAAATTCAGATATAAATGTGCATATTTGCATCAATTTGTTTCATATGTATGCAACACTTTTATTCATATATGCACTATTGCATCGGGAAAACATACATACACACACACACACACACATATATTTCTACCATCATATCCATGTGCATACATATATTAATATAGATATGTATTTCTTATTCGTACTGCATGTTACATGAATGGTTGGTTGGTTAGTTGGTTGGACGGATGGATGGCTGGTTGGATGTATGGATGGTTTGTTGGATCTATGAATATGAGTTCGTGGCATTACCACATGCTATTGCTAACACTTGATCATTTAGTGACGTATTTGCCACATCTTTCAATTTTTTCCAACAAATTTCGTTCGATGTAATTGGATGTGTGGGTTCCCATTGCCACGAACGTGAACACATGTAGACGTATGTGCTCTTATTTGTGTATCTAGTTACAAGTCATAAATTCTTTTTGCGAAAAAATTTTAATTTTATTGCCGTCAAATTCAGCAGAAACACTAACAAAAAAATTTTATTATTTTTTTGGCGTTTCCGCTTTAATTTATGTCTGTAAATCACTTTGTCTGCCAGCTACATCAAATCAAACAGAAACAAGGCTAAAGTGCTCTGAACACCATCAAAAAGACTAGATTTATATACGTAGAAGATGTCAGTAAATTTCAAATGCAAAATTATTACTTTTCATGACAAATGCTAGTAAAAAGCACTAGAAGATTCGTAGTACGTGTATACTTTGTTTTTCATCCTCAATTTTTTAATTTTAGTTTTATTGCAATTGTGGATTCCACATGAATTTGTGTATATATATTTTTTCTAATGTGTATGCGAATAGTTTTGTTTTAGAAAGTTTATTCGAATGTTATACATACGTACGGGTATTGATTGTGAAAATTTATATCAAACTGATTTTTATGACTCAATCAATTTTTTCTTTCCGATGCTAAATCAATTAGTTTTAAAATTAAATACTAAGAAAGAGAACGTTTCAAATTCGTTTTTCAGTTAATGGATGTTGTATGGATATTGATTACGAAAAATTTGCAACAAAAGAGGAACACAAAAATCATAGAAGATTGCTGAATTAAGTTTGTATAAAAATATTGAGCAATAAGAACAAATGATTTAAATGGTAAAGTAAAAAAAAAAAAAAAAAAAATATTATTGTAATTAAATGTGCTCTAAAATAATTAAGTTAATACTGTTCAGCTAAAGTCAACTTTAAATTTTTATAAGCGAGGATTTTTATTATAAATTACAACTTGCGTAAAGGTCTATTAAGTTATTTTTCTAGATTATACCTGAGACATTTATTTTTACAGACTGCCAACAGTACCATATTATATAAATTGGATGTACATAAATTGATAATATTTTTGAAGAGTCCTTAACTAAATGAACGGATAACAACTCCTTCTAATAATAAAGAGAATCATATCCTATGTTTTTTTTTCATGAAACGTTAGCGAAGTAGCAGATTTCTTATCAGAAAAGCTGTACTCCATAAAGGATCCTTTTTATGCACATTGTGGTTCAATACTTTTGATTTGACATTTGTGTTGAATACTGTTAAATTAATTCTGCTAAGTACAAGTCTAAATCGTACATGAAGGATTCCTCTTACTCGTATGTGCTCGATATATGATTATATCTCAATGTCAATATTAATTTACATGCCTCGCTATATCCTTCGACATTTCTTTTCCTTTGCTCATAGTAATTTTTTAGCATAATTAGTTGCCCATATCTCGTGAAATCTTTGGGCTTCTACCTAAAACATTTCGAAAGGTAAAAGTCTATGACGCACCGCTCATAATGCTTTTTTCATTCTTAACTTGATAATACAAGGTAGCATTCGATTTTTGTTAGCTTAGTGGTCTTCTTCCATTATTATCTTATTTCCTTTCCACGTTGAAGTACTTTGCAGACTAAGAAATCCGTTGCTCTCTCTTATAAAAGATCCACTACATTTCCACTTCCCTCCTATATGAAGGAAAGAGAGAAAGAGTTAAATTTGTTGTTATTTTGCTTAAAAAGAGAGTCTAGATCCTATTATAAAAACAATAGCAAATTATTAACCAGCAAAATTAAAAGATAAACAGCAATTAACTTGGTTCAGTTTTGAGCTTTGAACGAGATTCAGAAAGATACGCAATTAAAAGCATTTTATAAAATCGAAAAGGAAAGACTGCGCCGCAATGATAACGTGTGGAAAAAATATGAGTATGGAATACGGCCTCCTCTGCCTTGTTAGTTAAAAAAGAATACAAAGGTCGTCTAGAAGGTATTCATATACATACACACCAGACATAGTTTTTGACATATCGACTCATTGGAAATTTTAAAGCAGCAAATAATCACCTGCAGCAGTGATACCAACTTTGTAAAGGTAATATAACTTATATAAATACGTGTGTGAAAGCAGAAATAATAAAGCCGCAACATTATAATGAAATGATCAGTCGGTTTGGAGACCTGCAGTTTGTTCAAGAATTATTGATTTAAGCAAAACAGTTCTGACTTGCGGCACCAACTGTCATTTGTGTCTCTTAGCAGAGATTGACTTGGAGAGGACGTATCGAATTTCCTCAAGTGGTTTCTCTGCTTAGTATCGTTTACCCATGACTGGGTGTTCAGTCAGCATAAGATACGGTGGTGAGCAGTTACAAAGATCATTAAAGCATTGCCTTATCTTAGCTGCAATCAGCCCTTCCTTTGTGGATTAGTTTTTAACGTACAATCGGTTGTATTTTGTTTTGTAACTTATATGCAACGAAGCCTACCGTGTAATTATTGCACATGTTAAACGCGTTTTCAGAGAACAAAAACGCCGTAACGATTTATCCGACAATGTCGAATTGACATCCTGGCCCAGATACTGAAATTAGCTTTTTATAAAAATCAAAAAAAAAAAACAGATATAAAAACAAATTAAAGAGCTAATTTTTTAAGGTAAAATTAAAAATTTTATTTACATCTTGACCGTATTTAAAAAGAAAAGAGTGGTTATTGTTCATAGAGCCAACAACAGAAAACGTAAATGCTTAATTATTTAATTAAGTTATTCCCAATTGAAGGAAAGTTTTATTAAACTCTCACCAGACGCCAAGAAGGAGAGGCACACGCAAGTGGAATGCAACTAAGCTGAACCACGAAAGATTTCTAAGCAATTTTGACGGGGTCTCAGCTGCGCACACCATGAGTGATGCTGACTCCATGGCAATGACATTGAGGCAGCGCATAGCTCAAAGCTTCGAGGCATCCATGCCATGTGTAACGCAGCAGTATAGAAGACAGGCTGCGTACTGGTGGACGCCAGAAATGGCTGAGCTCAGACGAACCTACCTTCGTAACAGAAGAAGATACACCAGAGCCAGGCGAAATGGCGAGGCAACCATGTTGGCCGAAGAATTCAGACAAAGCCGAAAAGCATTGAAATGGGCGATTATTAGAAGCAAGAAGTCGAAATGGGAAGAACTTCGGAACGATCTGAACAGCAAATCCTGGGGACTCGGCTATAAGACCGTTACGAGGAAGCTAAACGCTAACCATGCTGCTCCGCATATAGGGAACGATATCAACCACATCGTGGATAACTTGTTTCCTATGCACCCTCCACTGCACGATGAACGCGAAGTCCTTGCTGATGGGATGCAAACGCCCTTCACTGAAGAAGAGCTAAAAATCGCGGCTAGAAGCCTTAAGAGGGGTAAAGCCCCCGGGCCTGATGGAATACCAGCGGAGACACTCATACTTTTAGCGGAAAATCGGCCAGACGCTCTGCTCGAAGTGTACAACGCTTGTATAGCCCAAGGCACTTTTCCCAAAGAGTGGAAAAGACAAAAGCTCATGCTGATTAGCAAGGGAAGAGGCGACCAAACGCAACCATCAGCTTTCCGCCCCCTATGCATGCTAGATAGTACAGGCAAACTATTGGAGAAGCTTCTGCAACGCAGATTAGCAGAATCCATCGAGGCAGCCGGAGGACTATCGGAGAGGCAGCATGGCTTTCGACCCGGAAGATCGACTCTTGGTGCCATTGAGGATGTAGTCAGGAGTTTCGAAAACGCACAGAACGGACGCTCCTACCCGAAACGTATAATCGTTCTCGCAACACTCGATGTACGCAACTCTTTTAATAGCTTACGATGGGCAAATGTTATCAAAGCATTGCGGGAAAGATTCCGCATACCTGTATATCTTATGAGAATTTTCCAGAGTTATCTTAGGGACCGTGAACTCATATACGACACTCCAGATGGACAGAGAGTTAGAACAATCACATCGGGGGCAGCCCAGGGATTCGTCCTTGGTCCTGACCTCTGGAATCTGAGCTATGACGAGATATTAGGAATAGATATGCCAGAAGACACACTCCTTGTAGGGTACGCGGACGAGATAGCGGCAGTCATTTCGGCACGGGACGCGGACGACGCTAAGAGAAAATTAAACCAAGTTATGATAAGGACGCGAGCATGGCTCGAGGACCATGGGCTCGAACTTGAAGTAGACAAGACTGAAGTAATTATGATGACACGATGGCATATGCCACTAGAAATTAGCATGCCGGTAGATGACATGCTTCTGGTGACGAAAAGGGCGATAAAATATCTGGGCGTACAAATCGACAGCAGGCTCACTTATTGGACCCAGATTAAACATGCGGCTGCAAAGGCAGCAAGAGTTTCAGGCATGTTGAGCAGGCTAATGGCAAACATTGGCGGGCCCACACAGAGCAAGAGGAGGCTGATTATGGCAACCACAAATTCTATAATGCTATATAGCAGCGAAATTTGGGGCAATGCACTGAGAGCAAAGTCTAAGCGTAAGGCTCTGAAAAAAGTCCAACGCACAGCGGCACTCAGAATCGTTTCAGCCTACCGTACAGTTTCAGGCGCGGCGGTTTTCGTAATAAGTAGTGAGATTCCGGTTGATCTCCTGGCGCGCGAACGGAAAGAGGCATGGGACTCTAGGGGGGCGGAAATTAATATTAGTGCTGCAGAGCGGAGATCTGGAACCATCTAACGATGGCAAAGCAGATGGAACGCAGAACAGTCCGGTAGATGGATGAAAAGGCTCATTCCTAACATAGGAAAGTAGACTCAAAGGAAATTTGGTGGGATTAACTACTTCCTGACCCAGTTCCTTTCAGGTCATGGATACTTCCGGAAGTATCTACATCGTATGGGCAAAACAGGTAATTCCAGTTGCATCTACTGCGATGCAACAAACGACGATGCAGAACATACTTTTTTCAACTGCACCAGATGGAATACTGAGCGAATCGCATTAAGAGAGCAGATTGGCGTTTTCACCCCTGCCAACATAGTTGACAGAATGCTCGAATGCGAAAACACATGGAATGCTGTGAGTAACTACATCGAGTATGTCTTAAGAAGAAAGAAAAGAGACCTCGATGCACGGCAAAATGAGTCCCCATCAACGGAGACTTAGCCAGAATGAGCCAGCAGCATGAAAATGACGGACCCAGACGTGGGTGTTACGAGCAAAGTCCTTCTTAGGAGGATGAAGTTTCTGGGCCTTCCCGAAGTAATGTAGAAAACAGTCCCAGGAAAGCATCCCACCAGAAACGGAGGAGGGAGTTTTTTAGTGGAAAACACCACTCAACGCAGTCGACGACGGTCACTGTAAGTGCGAAGGCATTTTCAACCCTACCTCGCCCGTCAAAAAAAAGTTTATGTATGGAAAATTTTTCTGCATGATGAATTTTGTAAATAATATCTCGGGCATTTAAAAATGAAAAGGATAAAAAAGTTATAATAATAATCTTTTTAATACCATTGTTATGAACACTTCAAGGCTTTCCAGTAGAACAGGACATGAATATATGATTTTCCATGTCTCGAGAGAACAACTTGAACTCTGACAGTGATTTTTATTTAGATTTGTTCAAAATTTCTTTATATTATAATTTCAGGCATAAAGAGTTTAAAGTTCTTATGTTTACATTTTGTTTGTATGGAAAAAAACAGACACAGAATAAGTCTGCCAAATGTTACTCTTCATCTATTAAGTTATTGTAAGAGGGTACGTTTGTCTAAATGTTAGCAAATAGTATACACGTGCCTGCTATTTAAGTGTATATGTGTGTGAGTGTGCACGTTACATAAATTCGATGATGTATGGCAGTGTATGTGTAATTAAATTTATGGATCCCACATAATGAGATTGTTACTACAAATAAATCACAAAACATTTTAATATTTTTACATTGTTTATTTTGAATGTACGTACGAGTTTGTAAATAATTTATGCGAAGGCTTCTTGGTGTCAAAAAATGCGGCAAGCAGTTAATGTCATATGTGTACATATGTGTCGTATGCATGTTTGAACACACTGATCTTTCAACATCACTACGCACATGCATTAATGTTGGTATTGCGGCATGAGTTACGCTCGTTTGCGTAAACAATATGTTTACATGCATACATGTGTACGAATATTTATGATTTAAGCGCTTCAACTGATGTGAATGTAATTTAAACGGATATAGAAATAAAAACGACTTTTTTCAGAGAGAACGGGAGATTGTTGTTCTTGGTTATGACATTAAATAAAGTCGCATTCAGAGAAGCCAATTAATAGGAAAAATCGCCTAATTGAACTCAAATATTGTCAACTCTTGTATTAAATTGATTTCAAAGTATTTGATTTTACTTGAAAAGAAGTCTACCTTAAAGGAAGAAATTGCTCAGGTAAAATCTTGCTCACTTATTTCGGTTTATTTATCGATGAAGTCTCAGCCATTAATTTAAAATCAATATTAGCAAACATCTGTTTTCACTCATTTAAAGTTCATTTCATTGAACAATAGTCCTTGTAATTTCCCGTTTTTATTTAACTGAATTTTTTAGTTTAAGCAGTGCTTTAAACTTTCAAATATTAGAAAAGATCGCTAAAGCATTCAAAGGAACAGACTGCAACAGACTTGATTTGATTACGTTATTTTCCTGTTTTGTTTCAGCTAATCAGGCCTAGTATGTTTATATGACAATAAATTTAAAAAAGTAATTTATTTCATATTTTCCAGACGTTTCGTGAATTATATTACACTAATTAATTAATTTCTTAACATTTAAACATCATCAATAAAACAATCTGCATGTAATACAACAAAATTTTAAAAAGAAAAGCTTTTTTCAAAAAGGCACACTGTTTTTCAAGACCATCTTATAATTACTTGATTTGAGTTTTGAATATGTAAATTTTTATATGCTTTCTCTTATTTCTTTATATTTTAATTTTACACATTTTTTATATCGGTTATGAACCTAGGACTTTTCATACATCGAATGTTCATAAACAAAATACTCATCTGCCTCATCCACAGCAGCATTTTAAATATCGACAACACGAATAGTGAAGACTATTGGTTCTTTTTACAATAATTCCAGAATAAATTTACTGCCATTCGTTTTCTGATTTTTAAGTACAACATTTACTAAAAGAAAAAAAAAAGGAACTTAAGTCTGGAATAACTGACCTTCGTAGACTAGTAGGTAGTGTACTAGACTCGTAGTCCGAAGGTCCCAGGTTCGAATCCTGCCGCAGAACTTTGGCAGTTTGTGTCTGATAATTAAATGGAGCGCACAACAAGCCTTCACTGGTTTAAGTGTATGTCGTATGACATGGGCTTATCACACCCCTCCAATCAACCTAACCTAAGTCTGGAATCAGTTTCTTTTTTCTTTCTGTGTACAACTCCAAACATTGTTATAACCAAAGATAAAGAATTGTAATAATGGTACAAAAATTCCTATATGCAAGTCCTTGACGATCTTTGAGGTGAGAATAAGCCTTAATCCCATTTATGTTGGAAATTACTTAATGTAGGAATGGTGTACGATTTACTCTATATGAATGTTATACATGTTGCATTATTAGAGTTTTCATGCATAGACTTGTGGCGTCTTTTAATTCATTTGTAAGTGATTTTCAAAAGGATGAAGATATATTAATGTTTTGTGTAAGTACATAAATTACATCGCATATATTTTAGTTTTCTGATTTTAATGGTCTAGTTGCTTGAACACAAACCTTTATATCTGTGTAATAATGCTCAATATGTACAAAAAAAAACTAAAGTTGCACTGCTGGTCGCTTCTATCGGCTGCATGAAGAGTGGTAAGAAAAAAAAAGATCTTTTAAATACGATGCACCAGAGGTTTCATCCTGAGTAGCTGCCATTGTGATAACTCGTTACCAGGCTGCTACAACTTTAAATTAAATAAAATTTAAAGCTTAGAGAACATTTATTGGTTGGATAAAAACCTACTATTTGCATCAGCGAATATGAATGTTTTATGGGACTCAATGACTTCTTTTTGTCTTGTTCTCGATTTATGCAGTAGAATACTTTTAAGACTGTGTTGGAAAAAAAATTTGATATTTCCTTCATACTAATGAGGCTGGTGTTAAAAACACTCATTCCACAAAAACAACATTTATGAAATATTTTGCATATTTGCACATTTTCATATGCCATCACATTATCTTGTAAAAATTTAATATCCAGATGTAAAGATGATTACATTAACCATAAAACCAGAGTTAATTGCAAAAACGAAAGCCCAATTATTAGACTTTGGGGGCGATAGTAAACAAATTGTAAAAATTTGCTATGATCCTATTTAGCATCAAATTAAATTAAATGAATTTTTGATTTATTACCTTAACACACATGAATTTATGGGTAGAACATTGCAAGTATTTATATGTATGTGTGTGTATGTATTTCTATAGTTTCAAGAGAGTCAAACGCTTTGTTATTTATATTCATGTGTGTGTGTGTGTGTGTGTGTACAACAACACATTTGCATACCGATGTAAGTGGCAAACATCCTTCGTCATATTCTCGCTACAACCACAATAAGCTATTAAAATTACCCACAACGGCACTAATGTATGTAGAGTATGTACGAATATGTATATGTATATGTAAAACATGAAAGGCAAGCATTAACACTAACACACTCATTATTGAAATTAATAATTTACATTATTGTAGGATTTTAATCAAACCTTTCGGCAACGCAGCCTTCAATATCATTAATTTATAACTTACTTTAAGCTTCAAGGAAACTTTCTAAATAGTGCAAGTGAGAGTGAACAAAGACAACAACTGATACAAATTGGACAATATACATACGAGTACATACATACATTACAAAAATTCTGTATAATAATGTATAATTTTTTGATTTGAATAAAAACTAGTTAACAAATTGCTAATATTTGTGGATCAAGTTGTCTATATGCCTGTATTTTATTGGTTCTAATACAATATCAACAATGGAGCTCAAACATTATGTTTGCGAAGCATTTCATCTCATATGATTACAAAAAAACTGCCAATTATAAAATGAGGATCTTAAAAATTCTATCATATTTGAAAATTATGAAAATGTATCACCATAGAGGGCTTAGGAAATTTTTTTACAAGTAATACAATAAACAAGTTTTATTCGAATTGGATCTTAAATTCTTTACAGCCTTATATTTATATTCTGTTTGCTTTATAAATACAACCATTGTCATCCTAAGGGCGATTAATTGCTCCATTATCTAAAATCAATTACGTTTTCATCCTCTTATTAGCATCCTCTTATGAGCAAAACTATAAACACTAAATTATGATTTTTCTGCTTGAAATGTTGTCCCTTTAAAAAAAAAGCAAATGCCATAGGATAAAGCTCGGCTGCATGCTGAAGCAGTCAGTATAGTATTTCTATTTTGAAGAAATAAATCTTAAGAAATATTACTTGGTGAAGATCTATGCTATAAACATTTAGATATAATTGTGTCATGTCATAAGTTTATCGATCACAATGAAAAGTAAAATTAAATTCTAATTTTTTTACATATCCTTATAATCACTCTCGGATTTTTTCTCGTATTTTTTTAATTATCCATAATATGTACATTTACATTTAAAATTTATTATTATATATTTAAGTGTTCAAAATTGTTTCTTTTTCATCTTATTGGTATGTATTTACAATTATTACATATACATATATACATTCTTGTTGTTGGAGGGAAAATTGGCAAAAACCTATTCGAATTTTGCTTAGAACTACTTACACTACTACTAATACTACTAGATTAAAAATCTAGGATTAGTATATATATGATAAAAATCAGAAACTTGACATCTGATATTAAAATTTTGTGTTAGCCTCTGAATTTTTCCTGGTACTTGCTCTAGTCCCGCAATTTCATGGAAAAATGCCAGGGCAGATTATATATAAGTTTTAATAACTTGTTTGGAGCTACCTGTAACTTCTTTATATGGCAATTTGCACTGATGGACTAGGCGGGAACCGCATAGAATATCACAGCATGAGAAATTGACTTAAAAATAAGTTTTTTATTATTTATGTTAAGATTTGACTTACGATTTATAAAAGGGTACAGAATACGCGTTAAAGTGTTTACTTTATTTATTATATAAGGTATGTGATCTTTAAACTTCATTTTTGGATCAAGCATAACACCCAAATATTTTACTTTTTGTTCCCATGGTATGGGATTGTTATTTAAAACTATATTGGTCTGTGGAATGAAACATTCTTTACACTTTTTTGTAAAATAGATCGCTTTTGTTTTGTCATAGTTTAGCATGATCTTCCATTTATTGAAACAAAATGAGACATCAAATAATGCTTTGTTTATATTTGATATTATACCCGTCGCGATAATATCAGAGCTAAGAATTGCTGTATCATCAGCAAATATTAACAGCGTGCAGTGTTCTAATTGGGGAAAATCAGATGTATATATGTTATAAAGGATAGGCGATAAGTATGACCCTTGCGGCCATCCTGCCGTTATAGGGTTACTTCTAGAAAAATGAGATCCAATATGGACTTTAAAGGAACTAAAAGTTAAAAAAACTGTGGATTATTTTCACCAACGATAAAGGAAAATCCATATTGATCATTTTGAACACAAGACCTTCGCGTTAAACTGAATCAAAAGCAGCTTTAACGTCTAATAGGACCATTCCGGTGGATTTTTGTGCATTAAAGTTTGTTTTAACTAAATTCCTGATTCTTATTAGCGGATGAACTGTGTTGTGTTCGCTACGGCACTTTAGTGCAATTTGAATACAAGGAAGTGGAAAATTTTAACAGAAAATCGTTTCACTAAAAGGAACTCAATGACTTAAGAACTTTGAAACAAAATTAGAAAATATGATACATATAAAAAAGAAATCAATATACATATTCTCATTTTGACCAAATATATACGCAAAACGTTTTTCTTTTAAACGGGTTTTCGTTTAAGTGAAGTCAAGTGCTTAAAAATTAACACATAAGAAAACAAACAAACAAATATTAAGAGTAATTGTTTTCCAACACGCGATTTTTTTTTCTTTAAATGATTTTTCTTCATCACACTCCAACTGTATTTTGAATATATAAAAATTTATTTGAAATGTGGAGTATGTTTGTAAAAATTTGTGGATCGTTTCAAAATGGTTTTCAATTTTTCTTCAAATAATAGTGCGCTTTAGTGTCTACTTTTTGCTTACTTTGAAAATACATATAATCAGAAACGAAAACTTTAAGTGTTTAAAGTTTCAACCACTAAAATAATAAACACAATTTTAAAAATACTTGCAATACCATTTATATATCCTGGAAAAAAAATTAAGTGAAGCCTTTGATATTGAAGTGATTTTTTATATTAATAATCCATAAAGCATCTGGGGGACTGGTCGTGAATTATTAAACAAAATGGTGTAAGTTATATAAGTAAGTAAGTCACTATATATTTGCAATTACAACCACTAGAAAAAAATAATGACGTCTTCTATTACGGACTTTTATCGAAGCAAAAACTATTAACAAATCAGGAAATATTTTCAGTTACAGACTCAAGTAAAGGCTCTTGCTCAGTACTTACAATTAGGGGGCAAGATTGAAAGACTGCAAACAATTTGCAATCGATAATTAAAATTGCTAGTCGCCCGCAAATTATAAACTATAAATCTTTATTTTTAACTCATTATTTAATCCACTTACGCAAAATTTAATTACACAAATTAAATATAAGAAAATATAGTCTAGAAGCCACTTAATTCTAACACATGAAAATATGTTTTGTTTTTTGCATTACTCTCATCATTTTATGTTTAAACTTTTTGCCAAGTCTATTTTTTTATAAAAAATTGAAAGTACAATATGTTTTATGTGTTTTTACATTTCCATTAAATTAAGTTATCTTCAGTTAGTTAAACATTAGTTTTCGCAGCGCTTCCATAATCTCAACTTTTCTCTCAAATCTTGTTGAAAAAATGCATTAAATCATTAAAAACATAACATTTACAAACACATTCCCTGACAATGAAGAGATATTGCACAGTGCATTGTGTGCGCATAAAATTGGATGAAAAGAGTAGAGGTAGGGACGAATTCGATAGCTAATCGTAAAATACCACCTCCAATAAGTAAGCGAAGTGTATCTCTATATATTTTGTTAACATTGACGACTTCCTCTGAATTGAGCAGTGACATTGATATTGGGGTTAAATCTTTAAATACGTTCATATATATCCATGTTCAATAAGCAAAACAGTAAAATTAATCAAAATTTGCCATAAGAACTCGTATGTGCTTTAAAAACTGACGCGAAATGTCAGTCATTATAAACAATATTATTTAAAATCTATCGATTGGCGATCTTTACTCTAAGCACTTTAAGTTGTTCTATTAAAAATATATACTTACATTAGTTGTATTTAGCTCCCAACAGAGAAACAAATCTTGATTTCCTGACTTGGTGCAAACAAATATTTTTATTTAATTTTGAACACAAAATGGAAGGCTTACTCCCAACAAGGTATAATAAAACAGACTATGTTAAACATGAATAAAATGTCATGCAATTTTTATTAATATATGCACGTATATTGCTCCTTTAAGGACACGCAATCATATGTGGAAAAATCGAACTTCGCAAAATGTAATATGAGGCAAAATATTAGCATTTTTTTTTTTTTTTTTTTTTTTTTTTTTTGGAACGATTTTCCGTCATCCCACGTCAAATTTGGTTTATGAACAGACCGGTTTCGGCTTTGTGCCATCTTCAGTGTTCTCGAATACGGATTTAGTATTCGAGAACACTGAAGATGGCACAAAGCCGAAACCGGTCTGTTCATAAACCAAATTTGACGTGGGATGACGGAAAATCGTTCCAAATTCAAACAAACCCCGTCGGAAGAATATCACAAAAATCAAAATATTAGCCTCTGTATATATAATTTTCGATAAAATGTCGGCCTGTGTTCAGCTATAACTTTTTTTTTTGCTGAATATAAAGATAATATTGAAGAAAAGTTTTTTCTCTGAGGTACTTAAAAGCTTTAAGCGCTATGTTGCTAATACTGTTTGTTGCTTTTAGTTAAATTTCTGCAATTTCAAATTTTTTAAAGTAATAAAAAATACCCAATGTTTTCGTTGTCATCAAACACTATTCTGTGTGAAATTTCTATTTTAAATTGTTAAACAACTTTGAAATGATCTCCCGTCATCCAACATTAAGTTTGGCTTATTTTCCTGATGTTGGTTGTCCTTCGGCTGTGTGTCTCAGTTTACATTACGATATATGTCGTGTTTCTCTATCCATCTATCCATCCATTCATCCAACCTTTTCTCTTATCATGTATGTATTGTTTGTATTTATTGTTTCATTGCCGGAGCCTGTAGTTGCCTGACGTTTTCTCTCTATACGCGTAGTAATTTGTAATTGTTCATTTCTGGCATGGGTGGCTTCCATTTTATTTTGTTTAAAAGTATTTTAGTTGTTCGAAAAAACTATATGATACGGTGTTTATCTGTTCATTTAATTTTTTTCTGCCGTCAAATGTTTTATATTTTCGAATACGTTTATTCGTCATCCTTTATGCTGTAAAAACAGCAGTTCAAAAGTTTTCTTAATGTATGGTGATGTACATGTGGTTCGCAAAATTCTATTTCACTGTCGATTCTGGTTTTTTTAGTTTCCTGTTCCTTATGTGCTCTCGAAATCTTGTCTTCGTCTTCCGTTCCGTTTGCCCGATGTAATTATATCGGCAGGAACGGATTAATTTGCATACACCTTACATACCTTCTGTAACATGCTACCCAAGTTGTTTTGGTGTTCTGTATGATAGCTTTTATGTTATTTTGCCTATATGTATCAAACTATCCCTAGTAATCCTATCCTGTTATTCAATTGCTCTGATGGCCTAACTGATCCTGTCTATTATGTCCTATTTATATTTCAAAAAAATTTCATACAACCATGATCGAATTAAAATACATTTACTTTGTTCAGTTTTCTGTTTAAAAATATTGGTTCAAACATTTTTTGTCTACTAGGTGGTGTATGCTGTACACTATGTGCCACTCTCCCCTAAACAAAACAGATTGTTAAGTTTTTTTTGCAAACGTTTCAAAAAGAGATGAATTTATAAAAAATCTAGAAGATAAAAATTTTATTTTATTTTTAATTCTTCTGATTCCTTCAAGTAACAATATTAAGTATAGATGGTGATGAAGAAGTGAAATTTTAAAAGCTATTTGCATAGCGCTTAAGTTTTCAACAATAAAATGGTATTAATGAAAATAGCCATATACGTAATGTTTTGCAACATTGAGATTTTGAGCGGAAATGCTTCATCTTCTATTGTTTTTAATGGGAACTAATTTTTTTTATATAACAGAAACATTAAAACTTTTACATAGATTCGAGGTGATTGTTTTTTTTTACAATATTAAGTGATCAATTTGAATTCGCCTGCAATAGTTTCTTAAAATCCATAATTTTTTAATAGAATTCACGGGAAATTCTGTAAATTTAGTTCCATATACGAGTATGTATATAAATTATACATATATCTGTGTCACACAGGCAAATGTTTCAAATGTTTCTCTGCTTCTATCATTTTCAACAATTTATTAAGTAGTATATACTGGACGTGTGTTAAAAGTTTGTTAAAAATTTTCTTATAAGCCTTAAGTTTCGCTAAAACATATAATATCTCCCAGCAAACATTATTTGAATAGTTTTTTATACTTGTCTCTGAAAATTCATTCTGCATATAAAATTAAATTTTTGCTGTCATTTTGACTTTCTCCAGAAAAGATTATGGCAATTCAAATCAATCCAATTAGAATGTCATGTTTACAATATAAAAAATAGTTTTTAATGGTATTCCTATTAGATTTACATTAAAATACTTACAAAAGGACCTAATACACATGTTTTTTATTCAAATAACTAAATTTTTATATTTTCATCGACGAGCGTTCAAACTGGCTTTTATTATAAGATTTTTCCGACATATCAACAGAAAAACTGTATTGATTTGCTATTGCGGAAATGTTCTATACTATAAGCATTTAACATGTGCGTCTCATTCAGAAAGTACTAGTGACCTCAAAACTTTTGACTATGTATTTCTTAAAATCGAGAGATTCTAAAATCGAGAGATTCTAGTAATTGTAGTCTAAATTTTTTAAATATTTTACCACATTTTCGCACCAGAAATAAAGCTTATATCCTCTTTAATAACGGCATGCCTCTGCAAAATCTCTTAGATATATTTTGGATATATTCTTCACCAACACACCTGCTGCTGAAAAGGATACCTCCAGGCCTTCCTCCTGTAATATAGAGAGTAGCTTCTCCAAAGAATTTCTGTTAGAGACTATTTCAATATGCTATTTTTTAACTTTTTGTCATGAATTGTAGGCGACAAAGCTTTGAAAGACTGCACAATGTTTCAACGACTCCGCAAAATCTCTAAATCTAGAACTTTCGCTAAACATTTTTGCATAGCTCACGAAATTTTTTGTTTGTAAGCAGTGTTAAGTTTCGTTTGCTTGTTATATGTATATTGATCAAGTTCACGTATTTTTCTAATTTTTTTTAAACTTGCTATTTTTTATAAAATTTATTTTAAATTTGCCTGCAATCACTTAAATTTTCTACAGAATAATATGAAACTAAAAAAAATCTAAGGTAAAAATATCTTAAAAGTTTCTTTCGATGTTAAAGTCACGATAAAAAATACCGACTTTTTGTTAACAATGTAGAAAAATTTTAGCTTGGAGGCACTTTATTCAAGACTTCATTCAAAACAAAACTTTAGTTTAAAAATAAATAATTATTTGTTATTTATATTGTCCGTGATATGAACCTTATAAATCATACCTTTCACACACCTGTCTTTCCTAAGCGCTTTCGTTTTTGGTAGTTTTTATTTGAGTTTTCCCTGAATCAAATTAATGCTTGTTATAAGCGATATGCGTTAGTTCTACTGATGTTATACTGGAAAATATTCAGAAAATGTTTTATTTTGTTCACTAGTTAAATATCACTTGCACACAATATTTTATGCATATATTTTATCTGATAAATCGATGTTAATTTCAAGCAAAAACGAAAAAATCTTAAAAATATACTATTCACACAACAAAATCAAAGCCATTTTCAGAATAAACAATTATGTAATTAATGCTTGGTCTCTTGTACTAGTAGTGTATGAGCATTATTCAATATCTACCACATTAATCTACGTGCCACTAAAAAAGAACACTGAAGGAAACATGGGGACAAGTGTACCCAAGTCACCAGTTTTGTCGACTATTTTAGTGACTCATATGTAGACATCGTCAACGGAGTTGTCAACAAGTTTTTGTTTGATGAGCAGAGAAATTTCTGAGAGCACGCTTATGCCTCTTCATTTTTTAATTGCGTTTATTTGTTCTATGGTGAACTTTTAATCATTTATTTTAACTAAAACTGTAGGGATATATGTATATCAAAAATTGTTTACATGGACCCATTAGAACGACCTCTTCAGTAGTGGGTTTTCAATAATAAGTCCATCTTAAATTTCAATAGAAAGAAGTATTGTGTAGAGTATGTCAATGTCTACAGGGAATCACTAGTTCTACGGTCGTCATATGGTCCCATTGGAACTAGTTCGTCACTAGTTCCAACGTCAGTAGTGGATTTTCAATGACAAGTGCATGTTAAATGTCAACAGAAAAAAGCATTGGCTGGGGTATAATTTGTCACTAGTACTGGTGACTTTGTCAATAGTGAATCACTAGTGAATCACTAGTGACATTTCCTTCAGGGAATATATGAAATCGATTGTCTACTATCATATATCACTTTCATGTAATTACTTATCAAATCTATTGCATACTTTTTTGGTTAGCCAATCAGATTATCGCATCACCGTAAATACTTATTTGGGTAGCCAACGAGGTGGTTGGAAGTGAGCAATAGCCGTACCCCTTTCATTGTTTACAGTAATGAGGCTGAAATCATAGCATATTTTACGGCCACAGTCGTAGTTGTGGGAAATGCACTTGATTAGTTATACGACCAGACAAGATATGTAGGAGAGGTTCAGCCGTATAATTTAAGAAATACTAATGATTTCCGGCTTCAACTGGCACACACAAATGCGATGCAAAATTCACTATTTTATAAAGGACTGAGGTTATATAATTCAATACCAAATAATATAAAAAATTAACCAAACATCAAAATATTTAGAAACAAAATTGTAAATTTAATTAAAAATAACTTTATAAATCAGAGCATGTTAAAACTTTATTTTTAAACTTATTAATAATATGTGATTGTTATAAAGTATTATACATACTACTTATATTCCAAATAAAAAACAATTAAAAATAAATAATAAACTTTAATTTATTTTTTTATTAAGCTTAAGGTCTTAAATTTTTATTTTAAATTATTATCGATATTTATTTATTATTATTTTATAATAATTTAAAATAAAAATTTAAGACCTTAAGCTTAATAAAAAAATAAATTAAAGTTTTTTAAATTAACAAAAACGGCAAAAACATTTACAGTGAAGGTTTGTATGAATAGCTGAAATATAGGCTGACTTCCAAAACGTATCAATACAAAGTTTGTATACAGTTTTGCTACTGTGTTCAAACAATGTACGTATGCAAAGTTACAACACAATGCAACCATGTGCTTTGTTTATTTCAACAATATGAAATGTTGGTGATGCTATGCATCATATAAAAATTTCTGTTTTGTTATGAAACAAGAAAAAATGAACAGCAAAGAATTTAAAATTTTACTAGATAATTTCTTGAATTTATCAGAGAGTTCCGATGGAAACTCTGTACAACATTCTATTCAAAAATCGCAAAAATCGGGTTCATTTCGCAACCTTGTTATGAGGAGCAATTTTT
The DNA here is from genome assembly GCA_963681545.1 of Germaria angustata. Lineage (NCBI taxonomy): Eukaryota > Metazoa > Arthropoda > Insecta > Diptera > Tachinidae > Germaria > Germaria angustata. The sequence goes on from OY812999.1 coordinate 38,704,690, forward strand.
TTTGCTCATGATTCCATTTTTTTTCGCTAAAATATGTTAAAAAAAACAATTATTTGCTTTTTATATATAATAATTATTAAAAACAAATTAACTTACTTTTGTGAGTCGGTCAATATTTTTTGTTTTCTCTGCAAACGCTTTGGTGGGGTTATTTTTTATGACTAAACAAACGAATACCAAACAATGCATCAACTAAAAAACTGATGCCTGCTTGCTTTTTTACTGCATTAAAAATACTCATTGGCGACGTTTTGAAATCGTATACATTGTAAATATTTTGTACTGCGGCGTTATGAAACATTGTACTTTGTTCGAATACAAAGCAATTGACGTTTTGGAAGTCAGCCATACATCAACTGACACCACAGTAGTGGACCAAACACAAGAACGCTGATGATGAAAGTGTAGCGGCTTTCGAAAACAGCATGTTGTTCCGTTCTGCTAGTGTTTGTCAGAATGATTTACACATTTGTCTTTGTTGTAATTTGTTCTTTGATAACTATCACATGTAATTTGCCTTATAAAATATAATAAAGTTTGCTTTACTTAAATTCCTGAAGAAGAGAACCGATGGTGATCGAAATATGGAATAAAAAATAAAATTTAAATAAAACAAAAAAAAAAGAAGTTTTATTTAATATATGACCTAGAGCCGGAATAAAAATAAAAACAAAAAAAAAATAGAACATAAATTAAAAATATTTTTTTTTTTTAATTTTAGGCACGAAGCTTGTGGCCGCAAAGTTTGTTTTTATGAGTTTTGCACACAAAAAAAAACCGTCGCAGAGCAATCGCTCCCGTAATGTTGAATCACATCAACGACGAACCAGATTTGCTTAAAACGGTCATAACTAGTGACGAAACATGGGTATATGGTTATGATATCGACTCTAAAGTCCAATCCTACCAATGAAAGATCTAAGGAGAGCCAATGTTAACGTTTCTTTTACCATTTTCTTCGATTACCTTGGCATAGTGCATCATGAGTTCTTGCCACCTGGTCGTACGGTTAATAAGGAGTATTATCTTGAAGTTATGAGTAATAATACGAAGTTGCGAGTAATAATACGAAGAAAAAAAAAACATCGGGAATTTAGGAGAAACACTTTGTGGCTTTTGCATCAAGCTGCATGCTCACTCGTCATTGCGACTGTTTTCTGTTCCAAAATTGAAGAGACCCATGAAAGGACGGATCATTTTGATGATTGAGGAGATAAGAACCGAGTAGCTGAGAGAGCACAATTCCATACCAAAAAGTAAATATCAGAATTGCTTCGAGAATTGGAAAAAACGCTGGCGCAAGTGTATTATATCTAGTGGGGAGTACTTTGAAGGGAACAAAATGCAAATTGATGAACATATAAATATTATTTGAGAAAAATGAAAATTCACCTTTTCAATTGAATAGACCTGGTGTACTGAAAAGGCACATTTTTTTTGCCTAATGGTAATATTTTTTGCAACAGAACACGAACACATATGAGATCAAACAAGTGTGTAACATTTTATTTGAACTTTTCTGACATTTAGTCCTGGAAATACATTTGAAAAATAAATAATTAAAATTTAAAGTCAAATGTCTTTATATTCACTTGACTTGAGGTATATCTTTCAAAGGTTTCAACACGTTATAGATACGAGTATAATGGAAACATTTTTATTGTTTTTTGTTCTACATTTTATAAAATATGTTTGTTCTTTTGTACTAAAATCTTGTGGAAAAAAGAAATCATTTTCACGCTCTAATTCGTTAACAAATGCTTTTAGCAAATGTTCTCGGTAGTTCTGTTGTTATTTTACATAGACTATTTTTGTTTTAATGGTCATCGATATTATTTTACAAGAACAAACAATTGCAGCTAATGCATTTTCTGTTTACCCCCTTCCCACCATTTTTCTTCACTTTCATAAGCACTTTACCATTCGTCTTCACACTTGTTAGAATGCTGGAGTGACTGAATCTGAAAAATATGTTCTGAAAAATTTATTATTTTCATATACATATTCCTCTATGAATATGAAAAAATAGTCCAAATTTATGAAAAAAGTATTCAATTTAATTTTATGACAACTAAAGGTAGAACTAAACTTACGTTAATGTACACGTTACGAATCATCTGTATCGTTTTGATTATTAAAATTTTATTATAGTAGACAAATGCTGCGAACAAATCTGATAAGGTTTACGTTTTCCTCCATTTTTCCGTATCAGCTGTATTTAATTTTCACTTCTGCATATAAATAAAGTTACCAGCAAAACTCTTCTAGCAGATTTCTCATTTCAAAGTACTTTTAAACGTTTAGGCATATTCCAAGTACTAAACTTGTGCGAAAGTGAATATGGAAACGTTTGAAGTTTGCCTAAAATGGTAATGATAAACTTCAAGGGTGTAAATAAATATATATGTTCCTTTCACTCCTGGCAGGAGCATAGGGCCGGGAGTAAATAAATAAATCGTATGATAAAAAAATATTTTCAACAAACTTTTATGATAAATATTTTACCCACTTTTAGATAAAATTTGCCACTCAAGGTGTGTAATTGTGGCAGATACAGAAGCAAAATGAAAACGTTGCGAATTGAAAAAAAATTAATATATCATGAAAGCTAAGAATACTACTTTGTGATATAAATCAGAATCATTAATGTATTATGCAAAAATTTTATTGACTATAAAATATGTCTGTATGTACATTCGTACACAAATATATTGATTATTAGAATTATCTTTGAATAAGTGACGTAAAAGCTACAAGCGTATTTTTTTCTTTTTTTACATTTCACACTGCAGGATAGTAAAAGTTTTGAACTTCAGAAACAAATACACATGTATGAATAAAAATTTCTATCGACGTAAAAGAAGATATTTGCAAAGATCCACACAGTGTAGAGGGAGATTATGTGAGATTTCCTTGAGACACGGCCTGGAACGATTTAAAATTGTCACTAATAAACGGCTGCATTTTTTTATCATGATAACGATAAATTTTCGATATAGTGAATTTCCTGCTCAAAATGCTGACAAAAAAAATATCAGAACAAAAAAATTCTGTGCAGACTCGTGCAAAGTATTTGTGCGGGAAAAGAACGTAGCAAAGAACAGAAAGAGTATAAGAGAACTTGGACTATTTTAATATAAATGGACAAAACAGTATACAAGCCAGTAAAATTTTATAGGAAACACAACATTAACACAGCATTGAAAATACAGAATACAACTTGGAAAAACGCTACACAATGGCACAAATGAGACAAATCCTCCTAAACAAAGGGACGCATACAAGTTATGTAATTAAAATAAAGTTACATCAGACAAACGACACAGAAGGTCGATAGAAGGATTTTTCAAACTCATAAAGCACTATAGCATACAACTAAAATATCCAGGATCAACACTGACGTCTATAACACGAGCACGTACAACATGAAGAATGATAAGGGAACATATTGAATACATGGAAAAATACATACAGGAAATGTTTGGCAGCGGCAAAGTGAATGAGCAAATAGACACTTCTTCAGTCATAATATTTGAACTAATGAGCATATTGACACAAAACAAAATAACAAGATCATTAACGCGGCAACACATGCCAGAACAAGAAAGAAAGAACGAACAATTACAGATCGCTAATGCATATAGAGAAGGAACACCAGACAACTAACGCCCACTTGATGGAATAAAGAATGTTTGTATTCGTGTTGAGGAAAGAAAGGGTAGGTAATAAGAGGCAGGTTATAAGAAATACTGAGGCATACGAGCGGACACATAACACATACAACCGAAGGAAACAAATAAGAGCAAAGAACAATAGGAAAGCGACTGTTACCGCCACTGCCAACTCTCTACACTTTATGCATTACACCAGTGATGGACAAAATTGTTTTGCACTTGTGTTAGTGAGATAATTTGAGGGTACAGTGACAAGCAAAACGAACCACATTAAAACACATCACGAAACACATCATTATATTTATTCATATCAGAGTGGAAAGAATCATAATGCCTCTTAATAACATTTTCTCTATACCTTTTAAATATTTGGTGACATAAAAGGCATTGTACATTTCCAAAAGCATTGTTTATCATAAAAAAATCTTTTAAATGCATAGCCATTTATATTAAACACTGTAATTGAGAAAAAATGTGCACTCGCCAAAGTCTCTTGAACGATTAAACTAAAGAGCATAAGAAAAAAAGAGGCGTTTCTTATAAACAATTGTTTGATAAAAAGTCCACCGCTGTTTTAAACACTTTATACACGGTTTTTATAATAAAGATTATTTTTTTTTTATAAAATAAAACTAAATTTAATTAAAAAATCCTGATTTTTATCGAAATATAATATATATTTGTTTCGACCAATCAAAACTAATCTTGAACTCCAGGGTTGCCAAGTCTCACATTAGACTTAACAAAGTTTCGGGCAAAATTATTTATTTGTGTATACTATATATACTAAGATTTAGATTTTTTTTTCACTTTTTGAGATTAACGGTTTGTTTTATTTATTATTATCTTTATTTTTGAATTAAAATTCACCAATTCGCTTTGAAAGACACAACACGACTGATATTACTTAAAAAATTATTTTCATATCAAACCATGACTTTACTGACTGAGGGTGTTTAAATTTATTTTTTTATAAATAATTGGGAAAAACCAAAAATGTTTTATTGAGAGTATATTCAGAAATAGATTTCCTACATTGCAGTTTATTGCAGGTAGTTTTTTAAAGGGAGAAAAACCCTTTAAAAATCTCTGTACATGCAATAAAAAAAACAAAGGAAAACATTGGAAAGTTACAACTATTTTTTTTATATTTTAAAGGTTTGCAGGCGAACAGGCGAAATTGCGAAATCGTTTTATTGAGGGTGCATTCAAAAACAGTGTTTCAAACATCAAGCCCTTGTAACTTCCACAATAAGATTACAATGATGAAAAAGACCTACATTGCAGTTTATTGCAGCTGGTTTTTTTAAAGGTTTTTTCCTGACAAAAAGAAAAAGAAAACATTGGAATTTTATATTATTTTTTATATTTTTAAGGCTTACAGGTCAACTAGAGAAGTAATTGATATACTTTATAAGGCCACACAAATCAACTTGTGAAACATTAAAACCAAATAAAGTTAATTAAGTCATTCTCTTATAATTCATTATCGAAGTTCACATATAAATTTAAATTATAAAACATTACGAGTAAAGACTGCTTAATATATTTTAAATACCTTTTACAAACAATTTTTTTAAGACATTTCGTTTACAAAAATAAGAAAACCCTTTAAAATTGTTTAAACCCTTTAAAATTGCTTTAAATTGTTTAACGCTCCCACAAAGTAAAACTATTGGCAGAATTTAAAAGCAGCGTTGCCGCGCAAGAAATTCTTTTCCCACCAAAATTATAAAAAAAAAATCTATAAAAACGCTTTTTTGTCTACGAAAATCGAAATTTTAAAATTTATTTGGTTATTAAAAAGAACACTGATCCAATTACACTAGTAAGTAAATATAAAGATATTAATCATACAAGATAAAAATACAGCCTTAAATGATTTTTAAATACATAGAATAGGCAACCCTTGCATGGGCTAAACTACGTCATCACTGAGTTCACCTTAAAGAGAGTAATGCCCAGTTTTTAACTTAATATTTAAATATGCAATTAGTTAAATTTAACATAAACTTAACTCATTGATGGACAAAATTGTTTTACACTTGTGTTAGTGAGATAATTTGAAGGTACAGTGACAAGCAAAAAACTTAATTTGTGATAACAACAAATATAAATTAGTTTTGAAATTGTAATTTTTTTTTTGGCAAATCGTACATATTATTTTCCTTGCCCTGTAATTCTAAATTAAAATCATTAAGAAAGGCAGTCGTATCTACCAAAAATGCTAAGTCTGTAATAAACTGATCATTTCTGAGATGATCTCATAAGCTGTTTAAATTTTTTCCAACACTGTAATTGAAAAAAATGTATAAGCATCAAGCTAACATGTGCACTCGCCAAACTAAAAAACTAAAGAGCATAAGAAAACAAGGGGCGTGGTTTTTGAACAATTGTTTCAAAGAATGTCCATCAATGACTTAAATTGTATTTAAATACAGCTTCAGTTTTTCAGTGTTAAATAATTCTTGCTATTAAATAGCAATGAAAATATGGTAGCACTATGAAATGTTAAAAAATTTATCGATAGTTTCAAAGAAAACAGCTGTCGTAGAGATGGGCGCGAGTCGTGTTTTTTTTTCGTGACACGAAACATGCACGATCAACACGACGTGTTCGTGTTGAAAAAATAGATTTCTTTCGTGTTCGTGTCGTGTCTTGTTGAGCAAGAAAAACACGAAAACACGAAATGATAGTAGGTGTAAAATATGTATTCAGTAAAAAAATAAATTTTTTGTGTCATTGTATATGCAAAAAATATCAGCAAAACACAATTGAAATTTTTTATCATAACATCTTAACACATAGATATTTATTTGCAAATAACTAAATATATTTAAGTTTATGTGATTCTTTTATGTTAAAACAAAAATATATTTGTATGTACATAAGTACATATGTATGTACATCCATACATAAGTGAATTTAAGTTGAAAATTTTTTTTATTGAATTTAGTTTCGTGCGTGTTGGTTGGTCTCGTGTTTTGAAATTTTTTGCCGTGCGTGTTTCGTTCTTGCTTGACATCTTGGGTTTCGTGTTCGTGTCGTGTCGTGTTGAAAAAATCCAACAGGCGCCCATCTCTAATTTGACGCCAAGAAATTGAGAGGTAAACAAACGGCAAAATCATATGTTAACTTCTGGACTTTAAATAAACTTTAAATGCCCAATGTTGCTCATTTAAGTTGCAATTAAATAAGCCTTGAAGAACTGTATTTCGGATTTAAATGGCATTTAAAGCTAAATGGCATTTAAATACAAAGTTAAAAACTGGGCATAAGAAACAAAGAGGCGTTGATTTTAAACAATTGTTTCAAGAAATGTCCATCAATGCATTACACATATCTGTCTTTCTTTTCTATATTGTATTTATTATCACAAGCTCAGCTTATTATCTAAGTAAAAATGTAAAAAAGAGATGAAACATATGTTATAAGCTCTATTAAAACGCGCAAAAGCCATTGAATATACCGCCGATTTTCTAGGAGGCTATTTCTGAAAGGTAATTGCATAAGAAAGGAGGTTTAATTTATTTGCACATATTCTTGGATATTGCACTAAAATGAAATTTAATGCACTCTACTGAATTATATATTGCAATTAAAGTTTTGCGTTTCAATTCTGAGGACTCATTCAAATTTAAGCAATAACCAGGATTAAAATTGGAGTAAACGTCTTTCTCGTTTACAGCGATCTTAGTAAGAAAAATAAAGTGTTCTGCAAAATAACATATAGGCGAAACAATTATGTTTACCAACCAAATTAAACGTGGGCTGACGGAAAATCTTTCAAAGCTCACTGTAGAATTATAACAAAGTTTATGCAGCCATACAAAATTATACCGAATTGATTTCTTAAAAATAAAAGCCAACAACAAACAATAAAATATAAAATAGTTATTTTGGAGAATATCTCAAATAAAAATAAGATTTAAAGGAATTAGTTCACTAATGTATGAATAGCTGAAATATACATCAACTGACACCACAGAAGTGGACCAAACACAAGAACGCTGATGATGAAAGTGTAGCGGCTTTCGAAAACAGCATGTTGTTCCGTTCTGCTAGTGTTTGTCAGAATGATTTACACATTTGTCTTTGTTGTAATTTGTTCTTTGATAACTATCACATGTAATTTGCCTTATAAAATACTATAAAGTTTGCTTTACTTGAATTCCTGAAGAAGAGAACCGATGGTGATCGAAATATGGAATAAAAAAAAAAATAAAATTTAAATAAAACAAAAAAGGAGTTTTATTTAATATATGACCTAGAGCCGGAATAAAAATAAAAACAGGAATTAGTTCACTTTATGCTAAAAAAATAAAAATGATTAATTACAACAATGATACTGTAAAACGCCCTTAAATTTACGGGATTAACGTCAATAAATATAAATTTCAAGCTCTTTATCGAAAGCAGTGTTTTTGATATTTATGACAGTTTAATACTCTTTCATCTATTTGATCTTCATTTAGCATTTAATTAAATTGCATAAATTGTAAAGTTTAACATTAAATAATTGTTGCGAAAGTCTTTGACAGATATTTTAATTACATATTTAGTAGTATTTTTCCATGAAGGTGAGTAAATGATTAAGGGTACAAAAATATAATTGATTGAAAAATCGAGCGATTTCTTATTTTTTATTAATTATATCGGGTGATTTTTTTGCTCTTTGTTTTTTCGGTGTAAATTTTTTCAGTGTAAAAAAGTTCTTGACGACAGTTCACCATGAAAAGACTAACAAACAAGCAACGCTTCCAAATCATTGAAGTTAATTATTAAAATTTTGTGCTGTGAGAGAAATTTGTTTCAATCGACCCCGCTAGATTATATTTTGTGGTGATATGTGAAGTCTCTCGTATAGAGGGACAAACCAACCAAAATTCTAGCCCTGAAAAACTACATCATAAATGGCGGGCATTCATTTATTGCTTCAAAATAAATATTTTATTAACTTTGAAAATATTCTCTTTTTTTCAATTTTAAAAACCAAAGCGGCTAAAAAATCACCCTTTGCAACATGCTGACAAAAATATTCATAGTAAAAATATTTTATTTATCAAGAACTAAATAAATATAAATAAGGAAATAAATAAAAAGTTAAATAATTAAACCAAAACATATGCTCTCAACTGGTTTATGTTTTTAATATAAATAAAAATAGAACAAATAAAAACGATACAGCAAATTAATAATCAAGTTGCATAAGCTGATATTAAGTTGTTAATTTTATTTTACGAGTAAAAATATTTTCGTAAAAAATATTTTATGTTTTGCGCAAAAGTAATGTCATAATTTGAATTAAATGCCATTTTCTCCTATGGCGCCAAGTGTCACTATGCTTTGAAGTTAATGTGTAGATATACTTATAGGGAATTAAGTGTCACCAAGGCATGGAGCGATACGCACCTCAAGAACGTGGAATTATTGACATTGAATATTTGCAAAATTACAATCTGCTGTTTTAACGCAGCTGGAATTTATCGTCGTCGTGTTCAATGTCCTTGAAGATTGAAACGTTTGGCTAAGAGCCTCGTGAAAGCTGGGTCAACTATTTTGCATTTCTAGCGAGTAGAGAAACTACATGAAATGTATGAAAAGCCATTACATTCCCTAAAATTTACTGTTTGGTGTGGCATTTGCCTTAAAAAAGTGATTGTATGTACTTATTTTTTTTAAAGACGCCGATGACACCAGCGTAACCGTAAATGGTGAGAGGTTACAGGAAGATGCTAAACGATTTTTTTTTTTGCCTCGACATGCTGCACCAGTTCTTGATCATTGTTGGTTTCAATAGGCACACAGCTCGGGGAACAATTAAAACTTTAGAGAATTAATACCCAGTTCGAATTTTCACTGGTTTTTTAAATTTGATTTCAAAGAGCTTTAAAGGAAGATGTCCCTATTTCTTTGAAGCTTTTTGAAGTCACAAGTTAAATACAACAAACTGGAAACCTGGGAAGGCTTTAAAGCTCGTCTGAAAAAAGAAAGAAATCGCCAATTTGGGAACAACAGTTCAATTTGAGAGCAGTTACTCATAATGTCTTAAATGGCATACTCTCTCCAACATATAGGCTGGTATTTCACGAATAAATTCTGCAATATTGGCTATCAGTGCGCCAACCGTTAAAGTCTTGGCTCTATAGATATGAACCTGAAAATAGTCTCACAAAAATAGTTTAAAGGCGTGAAATCGCACGATCTAGGCGGCCCATTGACCGACCCCAAACATCAAATAAACACTTCACAAAACTCGAGTCTTAATTGGTGGATGCAATGCTTCTGGCTGCTCTTCACACCAAATACAGCTAATGCACGATAGACTTGCTTGACTGAATATTAATTTTGATAATAAAATTCAATAATCTGCAAGCATTGTTCGTTTGTAAAGTCGAATCAGAGTTAAATTATAGACCAAACTGAACATGTATAACAGTAACATGTTACACGAAAACAGCTGAGCTGAAAAAAATAGTGTTGCGAGAAAGAAAGTTGCTAAAAAAAAATCACCCTTTATTTTCCAATTAATGTCAGTCTTACACTTTCAAATGATTTTTTTTTATAATAAAGATCCCTTTTGCTTATTTATAGCCAGTTCAAATTGTGACATTACTCTTGTGCCACACTGTATATTAATAAAGAGCTAGAAATAATTCAACCAACTAAATAGAAGTAACACAGCTGCTATGTGTAGTTTTCAAGTTCAATCTCAATTCGAATACTGTGCTAACAATTTTTATTATACACAAAAATATTATATTCATTAATACATAACGCAATATGTTATGTTTGCTTATTAGTTAAGAACTAAGAAAGTACAGAAATAGGAAATAGAGAAAAATAACTAGAACAACCGATAAAGAAATTCTTTATCCACTCAAAGTCAACTGGTCTAAAAAAAAAAACTCAAATAAATGTATCTTAATTTAAAAAACTGTATCTTATAAAATACTATTTATTAATTAACGTCTCAAAAAATATGCCTTGAAACAACGTATTCCGTTCTACTCATGCTAAGCTTAAGCCAAGTAAATATGTAAAATAATTTGTAATCAACCTTATGGAAGGATTAGATACTACCTGTCAGCGCCACAGTCAGTCAAGACAATGAATGCATTATTTATTAATCGTAATTATCAAATTGTTTTTATCCCCATCTGCCAAAAAATGTAACATTAATGTTTAGGAATCCAAAGCCTTAAAAGCGCACAATCAATTGTCGTAAAATAAAGTTATAAAAAAATCAATAGTCGCAAAGGAATGCCATTTTGTAATACTAGTTAAACTCTGTTTTTTGCAACTTTATTTACCTGCAAATATCATTTGCAAAATTATATAATATATGTCGCACTTTGTTTTCATACTAAAAAGTATATTGTGACTTGAATGGTTTACATCTATACAATTAATTTAAAAAATTTTGTATAATTCAGGTATTCCAACACTTCAAATATAAAACATGAAAATAAACTTAAATTGCTGTTTAGTATCTTGGGCATTTACAATCGCGTGAAAACTGGGCGCTGGGGCCGATTCTCTAATTGTTTCAACGATTAGTTGTGGAGAATATAACGAATAATGAAAAACTTTTTTATAAGCAGTTAATATATATATATATATATATATATATATATATATATATATATATATATATATATATATATATATATATATATATATATATATATATATATTCAAAAAATCTGTTGTTTTAGAAAAGAATTAAAAAAATTTTAACACCAGAAAACAAAATGAGAAAATGACAATTCTGTATCCAATTTTGTAAATTGTATTGTGCATTATTTATATCATTGCAAATTATAGCTTTCGCTCTGCGAACACAAATTTGGGTAATTAGGATTTGTTCCTGTTTGACAATGCATGGCAGCCTTTGGACATTTTTCGTAGACGGTACCGCCAATGACGTTGACCACTGCGTAGTTGCAGACAATCAGGAGATAAAATTTATCAGTAGTATAAGTTGTACAAGCACAACCCAATCGCACGTTTCGGTCATGCGCCATCTGAGTGAAATGTCCTGTCTCCCTAAATTGAAGGAAATATATTATTACTGCACTATATTCTGAATTTAATTTTGAGACTTACTGAGAGGGAAATAGCTTATCAATTAATGCTTGAGATGCCTTTTCTGACTCTTTGAACCAACCTTGATTGTTGAATTCTATCTTGGTGGCAACATCTAAACCATAGGGTGAAGTTGTAAATTGTACGCCGATATTCTGACCAGAATTTCTAAATTTTTTAGTATTATGACAATAGTCGTGTTGCGGCTTGCACTTCAATGCATTTAAACGAGCTAGATAAGCTAATTCGTTATCCCACTGTATGGTGGCCATACGACAGGCAGGGCTTAATCTTTTTACGTTACCTCCTGCAAGCAGGTTCCGTTTTTCATTATGCAGGCGAACGAAAAGGTTTTTCAAATCAGGTGTCATATCAACTATTTTAGCATTTGTTCCGCAAATGTTTCTATCGAATGACTACAAAGATAATATTTGTAAGGTATTATTTTTTACACACACATATATAAATTAATTTAATACTTACTCCAGAGTGATGGCAACCAATATGAGCAGCAGTAGGGCAATTCATAGTACAATATTCATTTCCAAGTACTTCCGCAACGGTAGCCGCGATAGAGAATAATAAAAATAAATTCTTAATTTTAGCGAAATCGCGCATTTCAATAATTTCAAATAGAGCAGACTGACTAAAATTATTGAAAAAAAATCTGCTCTTTTATACTAGAAATTTTCTAATTTTTTGTTATTTTTTCTTTTATTAACTCAAGTGTTTTAAATAGTTATCATTTCCTGTTTATTTTACCTTTCAGTAAGACAAAACAATAAATATTATTACTATTACTAAATATCGAAAAATTCACTAAAAACTGTAACTTTTCTTGGAAATATATTTTAACTTTTCAATAATTTTATTGACATTGTTTTGTCTTATTAGTTTTTACTTGAGTTAGATTTCCGTATATAAAAGTCTGTCGATGTAAATAATGATTAATAAATATATTTTTGTAGATTGGATGAATAATAAATTGTTATACTTTGTAGGCGACTTTAACAATTTTTTAAGATCTTGTATGAAAATGTATAAGTACAAATATATTTTAAAAAAGTGTTTAAGCAGTTTTTCTTAAAATTAGACCAGTACTCAGCAGATGAGCCCTATTCATGCCATGAACTTTGCTGGAAATAGAAAAATATATTATGAAAAGTAGTATAGAGTGTGCAACGCCGGCGGACACTTCATTTGAACTTTTTTATGCTGAAAATGAAAGGAAAGTCTACTGTAAGGGGATTACTTCATATAGGAACTGATGAGCTCTTAATAAAATAGTATTTTTTACGATTTCCATGATTACATCCGAGCATTTTCATTGCAGTAACAATTAAACGGTGCGGCGTACTATGAGCTTCTTCGCCTCCTCCGTTACGACGTCATACAAGTTCATGGTTAGTCGGCTAAGGGTGGTATAACTTGTGATGACATTAAAAGTGAAGAATATCTTTCACCGTTTTAAGAACTAAGGCACTTGGAAGCTTTGAAAATATCTAGAACCACCACCACGTATTTTTTGCCAAAATGATAAATGGATTAAAGAATTTCTACAAGTGTACTCTTAGCAAGTCAATCTTATAGTGCTCTACAAGTAAATTATACTGGCGATAGCTACGTAAGCTATTGGGCTATAGATAACTAACAATATGAAAACTTACCATATTTTCAATCACCTTGGAAAATGCAGAGCAAGTTGTAATTAGACGATATTTTTCAACGGTTTTTGGCCCTCCTTCTTGGGGACTGGCTGAAAACTCCATAGCATGGTATAATATACTTTAAAGGTTTACTAATAAGAGAGCTTCTGTCAAAGAGCGCAGCTTTAAGCCCAGTATTGAATTCTGTCTGGTCCAGGAGATACGACCTCAGGCAGTAGTTAATTAGTTTTCGGCAAGTGAGATTGTGATTAAGAAAAATTTATGAGGAAAAGAAAATATACAAATACAAATTTTAGTTTAAAAACTCTAAGAGAAACTTTAATTTTAGCTAAATATCGTTTAGCTGTAATTTCTTTCATTATCCTAATCCAACAACATGAAGCAGGCAGTACACCAAGGCAGTAACCAGATGAATGTCGCAGGAATTTTTCGACAAGGGTCTCTATACGTTTATAAAAACCTACAATAAATTTGAAAAAAAAAATGATACCGTGATATCGTTTTAGCATTGACATTGAAATTTTTTTTGTATTCATGCCTCTTATATAATTCTTTTTTATATTTATCGTGGAAGTAAACATAAATGTATATTTTAGTTTTTGAATACGACAAAGAAAGCAATTAATGGCTTGCGCAAATGAACTTTAGTTGTTTTTAGAAATTCACTAAAAAAAGCTGACCGTACAATTCGCAATTGCCACGCGTAATACCATATTTAGCAACTGACAACTCACTGTTTTGCGTTAACATTGAAGTAAGCGCATAAATATATATTTTTCGGGGAACATATTATTAATTATTCTTTTGAAATATATCCAAAAATTTTAACACAACTTATTTTCTTATGTTTAAAAACAATAAAAAGCTATATTGCGCTATTAAAGCTTTCCACTCAATCGCAGCTTAGCACTTAATCAAGAATTTTGTTTGCCATAATTTCTAGATAATGAGTCAGATATGCTCGTGTTAAGGAAACTTACGTCGCCCATACCATATTCTTTATATACTTTAATATGCATTTACATTATAACTTATTTACTCTTTTTAAATTAAGCTGTTAGTTTGTAGCTTAACATTAAGTCAATTATCTTAAATAAAGACCAGACAGAACAGTCGCGATGGAGCAATTGAGAAGTTATCACTTGGTATCATTTTCCCGAACACATCCGTGTTTATTACAGCAATATCACAGACTTAATGACTGGAATTAATATTACCAAACACTAGCCATATCCCTTGCATTGTCATCAAATAAATATTTATAAGTATAATTGTATATGTATATAAGTACACACTATTTTGGTCGTAGTTTGCCACAAGATCATTAGTCCTAAAGAAACCAACATCGTAGCTTCTCTAACTATTGTAGCTTCCCATAAAAGAGAATAAATAAATTTTTATAAGAAGCTGCTCTTCACTCCACTCCTATTCTAGTACTTTTATGGAAGGCAATGAACTTTGTCTTCGAAACAACAATCGCAAAATGTAGCTACAGCCTTCCAGCCTTGGGTAAGGAGACCCGTAATTTTCTTAGCCACCAGGCATTTACAGTCTTAGTAATCTACATCAAAGTCCAAAAGTCGCACTATTGCATTTCACCAGATATAAAATAAGTAAAAATTTATTTGCCTCCTCTTCTACACGGTCATGCCTTTCCACGAATGTTAATCGGCCTTCGTATTATTATACGGAAAACCCAGTCAAGTATAAGTCGATATAAGGCTGAACTAGCATGGATGCTCATATTAACGATCTTGTCTGTCTGGTAGATCAGTTATCAAAAATATGTATAAGTGTTTATTCCAAAAGAGGTGTTTATTATACTGATATTATCTAACTTGCCACAACAAAATCATTCATGGTTTATTGCATCTATGGAATCATGAAATTATTTACATAATCTTACACCTTTTATGGTTAAGTTGTTGGATGAAGGCATACGGCGAAAATATTACAGACAATTAATAATTATACACATACATATTTGTTTGTTAAAGTTGTGAAATCGGCGGAAAAATTACACAACTGCAATTTTTGATCCTTCAAATCAGAGTACTATTTTTATCAATAACATTAGTTGTTGAGAGTTTGTTATATGTACGAGGTCTGTTCAATAGAATATTTATTTAGATATAATAATTTGCCTGCGTTTTTTCCACTTCTCGAAGCAGTCCTGATAGTATGGCCTTGATCCCTCTCAGCAATTTGGTTTTTATCTCCTCAGTCATTGCAAAAAGCCGTCATTTCATGGGTCTCTTAAATTATGGCATGATTACGGAATTCTCTTAGCCCGAAAAAATACGAAAAAGCAATGACAAGTGAGCAGGTGCATTATCGTGATGCAAAAATATGTACCATTTGTTTTTTACAATTCCAGATGATTTTTTCGTATTGCTTCTCGCAAGTACGATCATGTGGCAAGAACTCATGATGCACTATACCATAGTAATAAAAGAAAACAATGTGAAAATCGTGCCATTTGATCGATCTTGGCGTGTTTTTGGTCTTGGCTCTTCCATTGGAACAATTGGACTTTTGTTTCGATGTCGTAACCATATACCAATAATTCATCAACAGTTATGACCCTTTTAAGCAAATCTGAATTGTCATTAATGTTGTCATTCAACATTTCTTGAGCCGTTTTTTTCGCTCAAAATTAAGCAATTTTGGAAGTAGTTTCTCTGCCACGCGCTTCATGCCCAAAATTTTGCAAATAAAATTGCATGGTATGGGCCAACCGATATATTAAAATCCTCCTCAACTTTGCTAATAGTGATTCAATGATTCTTCATAACAATTTTCCTCATTTTCTCAACATTTTCATCGGTTTTTGATGTGATGGAGTTTCCATCACGAGCGTCGTCATTCACATCTTCTTGACCTTCTTCGAAAAGCTTGTAACACTTGTAAACATTTTGCTAAATCATACAACTTTCACCTAAAGCCACTCTCAATATTTTGAGTGGTTTTGAGCACTTAATTTAATTTTTTATACAAAATATGCAAATTCTTTGATGCATTTTTTTCCATAGCAGAAAATAGCCGAATAAGCAAAACTTGTCTGCTTATTATGCCTCTCACAAACAAACCAATTAATAACATATCGCACACTAAATACAAAAGAGTCACAACTCAAATTTAATCGAAATTGCTTTTCTTTCACAAATCAATTCACATAACAAATCTTCAACGACCCCTAAAATTCCCTTTTCATTAGAATACGCTTTAGTTGGAAAACTACAGTTTTGCCTGTTTTATTTTACTTGTGTCGCTTGTAGAGCGTCAGTAGTTTTTTGCTTCTCCTGAACATTTTAGATTTTTTGGGTTGTGGCTCTTTTTTATTTAGTGTGTGATATGTTCGATACAAGGGTGCCAACAAAAAAATCGTTAGTCGAATGCACGTGGCCCGAGAAGTTTAAAAGTTTACCTTTTCATTTGAACAGACCTCTTATTACAAAATTATCTAACTCGCTGTATCAAATTTATAACATTTAAAACTTTTTGCTTCTTGTGTTCGGAAAATCCGATTTTCTCACTATTTAAGTGATGTTTGTATCGTTTTTCGATTTGCTTATGAAGCTTTCGCATTTTTCTATAAGAAAATCTCTACCTTCAATATTTTACAATATCTTAGGAAGTAATTTGGAATTTGTTTTTAAGATAGAAAGTACACAACTCAAATAAGTAAAGTATTATATTGCTTGCCTAGAGGTATACAAAACAATTATATCGATAATTTTATTTATAATTTTTTTGTAGTTTCTTGTTGTTTTTTCTGGAACAAGTTATGTGTGTCTCTGCGTTTTTTTACGGCTTTCCGAATTATCAGAAAATTTCAGCCATCAGATTAAGAAAGAAACGCCCGCTAGACATCCGCTAATCTCCCAAAAATTTACTGTAAGCAATTCAAAATGCGAGTGAAAGAAATCAGAAAGAAGTCATTTTCAAAGAAGAACATTAATTTCATTTGCTTGCAAAAATCTAATAGTGTTTTTTCCAACTTTCTAGGAATCAAGTTAAAAAAATTACGATTAAAATTATCAACTCCTTCTGCAAATGTGCACAAACTTGAATATATTTTTTTTTCTATAAAAATACGTCATCATTTTAATCTACATGAAAACATTGTTTTTTTTTTTTCAATCATATAAATAATTGCATACAAAGAAATTTGTTTCCAATAGTAAATAAATATTTTTAATATAATATCAAATTAATATAGTCTATTTATTAATTTTTTTTACTGGAAAAGAAATAAAATAAAAGGTTTAAGATTTTCAATATATTGAAAACAGCTACCGATTCAATGAATAGGAATAAAACAAAAGAAAAATCAGCAGTAACACGAATATGAGTAAATCATTGAAAATAATTTAATTTTTAACTACTGCCTAATTCTGATGTAAGCGTTTTCATGACTTTTGTGGAAGCTCTTTTTCACTGGAATTTTAATCACACTCTTCAGTATTTTGATTTATTTTTTAATAGAGTAAAGTTTTTGCAAAATTTTAAATAAACGTATCATAAAGGGCTACTTTTTATATAGGGTACTAGAATTGTTTTATTTATGGAACATCTATCAAGAAACCACATCACATCAATCACATTCCATCACATAGATTCACAAATGCAAGTATTTGAAGGTAAGATTTAATTGACATTAATTTATTTTCTCCATGCGATTTAACTTACGCACTTACAGGAGGAATATTAAAGCAAATGTTATAGAGAAAAACACGTCATTTAAACCTTCACACTACTTGTAACCATTTTTTCTATACCTACCATTTTTCCAAGCCATACACTGGAAAAAATGTTTCATGCAACAAAATATACAAGAAACGTCAAGAGAGGGTTGATATAAAATCTGTATTTCTTGCTTTTTATATCCTATTTACAATGCCAACAAATTTTCTCTTATTATTATTTTATTGACTTTTGTTCTTTAGACGCATACAAGTGCAAAAAGTGTAGCATACTTTTAGATATAACAATAGATTCAGGATATGCTACGTATACGTATTAAAAAGTGTAAATTATTTTAAATACGTCGCAGAGCACAAAATTCAAACACATAACTTTCAAAGGAGACAAAAAAACCAAAACTTGTAATTCTCAAAATTCTAACGTAGATTTTTAATGGTGAAAATATTAAAAATAATAATTTTTGGATGCTGTTCATTAAATGAACATTGAAAATTAAATATTAAATTTAATGTCTGTTGATGTAATCAATATAGTATTCAATTGATATTTCGGTTGTCTGGACTTGAATTCGAACTTTGGAATATTACTCCATCATGACATGTTTAGAAGCCAATACACTTTTCATCTCAATCGCAACAACATATAAATTAACAACAGCATTTGGTTAATAGATGTATAAACTAATTCTGAGACTAGAAGCTTTTGGGAGACACTCAAAGAGCTGCCAAGGAAGTCATGAAAATTCAGAGGTTTTGATGCAGATAAAATTTAAATTTAACTCATTTCCAACTAATTCGTACAAAATGTTATTTCTAATACCTTTAGCTGCATTATAAGCTGTTTTCAACATACATACTATACTGTTGACAATTTAAAGTTTTTAGTTTCTATTAATTTCCCTGCTATAGTTTTCATATTAATTGCATTGTGTTATATCCCTGACAGACATAAAATTATTTAATGCTACAGTAGTATGGAATACTACATTCTGTCAATCATAACTACAATTAAACCACCGAACAAAGTAGTTTATAGCTGGTTTTTATATCACAAATATGTGCATAGTATAAATGGAATATTTCACTATACACATCTGTTTAGACGTGTTAAATAACAATTGTGCAAGCCCAGTAACAAAGTCAGATGTAAACTATCTGATTTTAGATAGTTAAGTTTTTCACTACACAATTTTCTTTATTTATAAATATGTGGGAAGTTATGCATCATATGCAACTTTCATTACACACGTGCTTATAACACTGCATACATCAATGATAATTTATTCGACGCTTGATTTACCAAAACCAAATAAACTGGCAATTGTTTTATATTCGGATGAATACCTTAATGCGTACAAAGCTATTTCTAGCCACTATTCCAGTGGAATCGCATATCTCCACTATATGTCTTTTTTGCGCAAATGCCTCAATGATTTCACAAGGCAGTCAAACGAGATCATTCTCACACCAAATTTAGTTTTAAAAGATTCCTCATCAAATTTTGGCACTTCAGCCTCCCAAAAATCAGACGCATCTACTTGATAAGCAATATATATTGATTTAATATACCTCTACAGGTGTATTAAAAATATGCTAAACATATAACAATACTCGCACATGTCCAAGCACGCCCGCATTTCTTATTTATGTTATTAAAACTTTTTCAGTTTAATACGATTATACACAATTAATGCATAATGCAAAACCATTTTTTTATCTACATATCCATAATATTTAAAATAATAAATTTAAAATAACGCTCAACAACATAAATAATATACAGGACATTAGTATACGTACTATATTATGTAAACCATATGTCTGTCAAGGATATTAAGAAGGATTTGTTTTGAAATTATTAATAATCCACAATTATACTCTGTAATCTGTTTTATATTTAACAAAAATATTTTCATATTAAATAACGAATAGTCTATTTACCACTAGATACAGAACTCTTTTAAACATACAAATGGTAAAAATTTCATGTCTGTACAATGACAATCAAGATTTTTATTCAACTTAACTTTCTAAGAAGTCAAAAATTGCACTTAATGGAAGTAATGAAGATCACATTCTTCTGAACAATTCCAATAATTTTCACTTTGATTTATATACTTATATAACTACACGTATAGGAATTTCTATATAATTTTTCATTAAATTTGATATTTAAAAAATTAGTCCTTCTTTTAATCTTGTATAATTCAATTAAATTACAATAAAAAATTGTATATCCTTAAGTCACTTTAATTAAATAAGATTTCAAGTCGTTATTAAAAAAGTATTATTTTAAGGAATAATGAAGACTCAAAACTATCAAAATCCCAGCAACAAATCATAGACCTGACCGCACTTCAAAAATGATTAAAGTCACGCGACAGCTGTTGCCCAGTAATGAGACGCCTTGCGATTGGATAGTTGTTATAAAAATTATAATAATACACGTTTTTTTCTGAACTACGTTCTAACACCTTCAGTCGTCAATGATAAATTTTCAGACAGCAATTGTTTTCAATGAATCGTTAAGCTTTTACGACGACTCATAAAATTTAAGCTTATCTTTGTTTGATATAATATTTGGCCTCCAATTGTGTATAAAAAAAGAATAGAAAAAGTATTAAATCATTTAATTCAATGTTTTGCAAAATCAATCATCTGATTTTTTAGAATTTCTTCGACAGGCTGGTGCAGTAGAATGATTTTCTTTTTAATTTTTTTAATTATATCATGTTTTTGAACAAAGCGGCAACGTTTATAAAAGCACACATTTACATTTGGAAAGACTAGCACGCCAACACTGCTTGTACTTCTCTTTTATTACTTGAATAATTCCAGAATTTTATAAACACACTTTTAGGATGAATAATAAATCATCATTGGACGAAGATCTTTTTGCATTTAATTGCATTCAAATCTGTTTTAGAATTAATTACAGAGCAATTTATTGTTAAATAAAAAGATAACCAGGCACGGATGTATATGTCAGTATATATCAAAATTTTTCAGTTTTATAGTATTGTAAAGTAAAAAAAATTTATGACAGTAACTCTCGATCTTCTCTCAAACCGGTAGTGGAACAGTTAGATATTAGAAACATTTGTTTCGAAGGAAATTGAGGCTAAATATTGTACAATATTAGAGGACTAAGAAGAAAATAAACAGGGACGGGTCATCAGAAATGACTGCAGCATCACCATGCAATCATGGCATGGGGGCCATAATCTCTCTAATATTTATGAAAAGAAGCCAACTATTAATGCTGGCTTCTGCCGCAGCTGCTACAATACAGATGAAGACAGAAAAAAGGAGTGTTCCATCTCCTTATGTTATTGTTAGCAAAAGGACGAAAGCTTACAAAGGCTTCCCTTTAATTTGGTATTCTTTCCAATCCAACTGATAGTGGAGGTGGGGCTCCGCTTAAGAAAAGTTTCCATGGTATCAATGTGGACTTTAATGTCTAATGGAATTAATGTATAATAGCAGGGGATTATAATTAAAGCTTTAGTTATTTATAATAAGAGTGAGTAACAGCGATTAAGAGAGTTTGCTTGTGTCTAACACTCTAGGCTCCTCGCTTTCTTACTAATAAGAAATTTTTTCTTCAAAACTTCTTAATTGTGTTTGTAAATATAATTGATTTTTTAATATATTTCTGCTCTATCCCTTTATTTGAATTGAAAAAAACTGCCCTAATTGTAGTTACAAACAATGATGATTCACCGTGAGGGACTTTTTTCCATGGCGATTGAAATATATTATTTGAAACAGTAATAACGAATATCAGTAAAAACCATTGAATTAATAATTTTATTAATAGTTTTTTATAAAAAAATGCCGCGAAATAGTACATTTGTAACAACTAAAATGTTTTACATAATACACATACATAGATATGGTATATTTTCATAGAAATATGATAAAATTTCATTACGGGCTGGAAACAAATATAAATTTTCTTGATGAATGGGTCATATAAAGAGTTTCAGAATTTTGTTACTTGGCTATTATATATTTCTCTTATCTTTTACTTTTATATAATTGGAGATATTTTGAGGCTCTCATGTTTTAGTTTAAGAGAAATTAACCCTTTGAAGGACCAATTGAGACAAATGGTTAATAATCTCTATTTTGTACTTTTGCAAATAAAGGAATATTTATCTGAAAAATTTACATACAGATATTAAATAACACTATTCAGTGATTCGAAGTATTTTTTTTTATAAGTTATCTCATTCGATTATTTCCAATATCAAAAAAATAATAATAATAACTAAACCTAACCTAAAACAATTTTAAAATAAAATGTTTTTCCGAAATCTCTATTAATTGAATTTCATTTTATTCCAGCAACAACTCTGATTTAAGCAGTGCCTCGATATTTCATTCCAATTGCTACGCCAATAACATTTTTATTCCAAATAATGGACACTGTATTAAACTTATAACCTTTCATCTTTAACAGTCGCAGCTGCAACCAAAATCGATAAAATGAACAGCCTTATGAGTTCGCTGCATCAAATTTCAAACAGAAAAGTCACGCGATTAAGACTAAAATTTACTCATTTTCATCTTTCACAGTCGTAGCTATGAACAAATTCCATAAAATGAACAGCCTTATGAGTTCGTATTACCAAGAGTTCGCTGTATCAAAATTCGAACCAAAAAGTCACGCAATGTTGATTGAAAAAAACTCACTCATTGTCATTTGCGGACAAATTCGATGAAATTAACAGCCTTGATTTTCAAGAGTCCATATTGGAAAGAATTCACTGTATTAAAATTCAACCTGAAAAGTCACGCGATGATGATTATAAATTATTCACTCAGTTTCATCTTAAAAAAAATAAAACAACATGACTATGAATAATAATAGAGCAGAAAAATGTTTTAAAACAATTCTGCATTTATTTTTGTTCATTACAGAAGCATAATTTTTTCTAGATCATATACTCGTAAAAAAACGCAAATCAGCCAATCTCAGCAAATCACTAGGTGTGTATACTATATATATAAATAAAATAAGTGTAATATACATAAATAAAATAAATAAATAGATTCGTTGTACATACATGCAAAGACAAAATATGATCGATAAATTTTAATTGCGGACAATTTATGTTCATCCCGCAATCATATATTTAATTCCAAATTTTTTTCAAATAGTTCTAACGTTGAAGTTACATTTGTTTACTGGCGGCCGGAATAGAATACTTTCACACTTATCAACATTAATTCTCATGTTCCAATCTAATGCTTACTTTTCAACTATGTTATAGAGACTTTGTAATTTAAAATTAATTTTTTCTATGCTATTATCGGATTGATATATAATAATATCATCAGCAAACCCAATTATATTTTCAATGTTGTTTAGGAGATCATGTATATCTATTTATATAAAAAAGGATGTGTGTATGTATGTATGTATGTATGTATGTATGTATGTAACGTAATTGCTCCAAAACGGTTGGGCCGATTTTGACGAAATTTTCAGGGAACCTTCAGAATACTCGGGCGGGTGACACTGTGAAGTCCGATTTTTTATTTTCGGTCTGTGGGCGGAGGGGCGTGGCAAAATGCAATTTTCATATTGCACCACCAATGACATATACATATATTTATTTTTTGTGCTTTTTTTATTTTATTTTACTTTTTTTTGGAAAGCCGTTGTCATGTTCTTCAAAACGAGTTATCAAACTCTTAAATCGATTATGTAGTTCCGAAGATATTTTGAGCTGACGGTGTCAGCTATATGTACATAAAAATTACGTGTATGTTCGTGATCGCTAAACTCAAAAACTACTGGACCGATTTTGACCAAATTTTATACGCATGCTCTATGGGCTATGAGGAGTGTTTCTGTGTAGTTTGAAGTTCGTCCGACAGATGGCGCAATACTTAGTTTTGTGTGTGTGTTTTTGCACCGTAACTCAAGAACTACTGCACCGATTTTGACCAAACTTTATATACATGTTCTATGGGACGTGAGGGGTGTTTCTGTGTAGTTTGAAGTTCGTCCGACAGATGGCCCAATATTTTGTTTTTTGTGTTTTGCCCAATAGAGATTAGCGCGATAAGCTTATGCTGCGTTTTGCTGAAGGCGTTGGGTCCTTAATCAGCGTGTAGTGGGGTTAATTAGCCCGATACCTTTATTTGAACAATAATTGCTATGTCGATTTAGTGCAAATTTGAAGCAACACAACGTTTGCCCGGGTCAGCTAGTAAATTAAATTAAATCGGAGCGTTAACCGTTCCTTGCTGAATACCATTGTTCATTTTAAATGTGCGTGAACTTTTGTTATTATTATGTACCGCAAATGTCCTATTGTTCAACATTTCGTATAAAAGAAATACCAAATGTGAAGGGAATTTAAACTATAATAACTTGTATATCAAGCCAGGTAACCATATATTATCAAATGCCTTCTCGAAATCTATAAGGCATACACCAGTGCAATATTTTATATTTAAGCTCCAATTCACATTTAAAGCTAGTAAATTAATTGCATGTACGGTAGAGTGTTCATATTTAAAGCCAAATTGTTTTTCACATACGATCCTCATATCTTTCATGGTCTTAGGTATTATATTATACCTCGAAAACTTTACTTATGTTTGGAAGCAAACAAATCGCTCTGAAATTTTTTGGATCACTGTTATCTTTTTCTTTTTTCGGTATTATAGCTACGCAAATACATATAACAGATCATCTCGTGTGATAAAATAATTATTACTGTCAGGATAATTCAAATCATTTGCTTTTTTACGGTCACTAAAGTCAATTAATCTTGTTTGGTCAGTCCGGTACGAAGAGTAGCAATTGCTAACCTGTGTATGATTATTATTTCTTAGGTCAATATTTTTTGTTGCATAAACCGATTAAAAATATGATCCAGTAAAATTTAATATGCATTCATAGTCTCTTATTATGAATTTCTCAGAATTTAAATCCTTTTGCAAAGTATTGGGGTCGATATTGGCTCTGTGTAGTAGATCCATATTATCTGCAGAAATTTTTAAAGGTTCCAACTGTGTTTGTTTTCGAAATTGTTTCTTTACCTCAGAGAACATATGGGAACAATTTTTAGTATTTAATTTTAGTTTTTTGACTAGTTTCAATTTTGTCTTTGTAAATAGAAACTCATTTATTGGGAGCATTCGCTCCAGTCGATTATGTTTTTAATGGCAGTCAGTAATTTGCTTGTTACAGCCTGCAATTTTTTAATAATAGGTGTTATAATGTACTGAAGATTATCTCTGCTCTCGAATTTTGGCACAGTTTCGGAAATTGCATCTGTAAGTATTTTATTGATTCTCTCTAAATGAAAGTTAATTTCTTCATTTTTAGATTTCTATCATTTGGTGTTGATGTATTTGTAAGCAACGCATTAGTAACTACTTTAGTAAATTTGTCCCATTTTGTTTTCCTGTAATTAAAAAAAATAATCCGAGTCAGCTGTCAAAAATTGAAAGGGCTCCATACTCGAGTTTTTCGCAACTTGTATTTGCAGAC
Source organism: Germaria angustata (assembly GCA_963681545.1). NCBI lineage: Eukaryota > Metazoa > Arthropoda > Insecta > Diptera > Tachinidae > Germaria > Germaria angustata. The sequence goes on from OY812999.1 coordinate 38,730,341, forward strand.
CATTATGATCGCTGTCATAATCTAATGTTCTTAGGCAATTTATGGTTTCAGTTTCCTTGTTAGCACATAATCGGTTATCCACTATACACAAGTGCAAATATGAAGAGCTTCGTGGGTATGATGGTAAGATAGATTCATACAAAGCGCATTTAAATCTAACTTCATTTTCATACATCCAATTAGCAAGTTATATAATCTTAGGATTATTTAACGCATTTCCCCAACTAGTGTGTTTGCAGTTTAAGTCTCCCGCCAGTATGTAAAAATTATTTTCGTTATCTAGTTGCAAAATTTCAAAACGATTTTGTAGTTCTATGCGTAAATACTCGTTATTGTTTCCAGCTGGATAATGTGCAGATATAACATAAACATTTTTGTTTAAAATTAAAGAAATTTTTATAATACATGTCTCTAAGAATTTAAATGAACTAACCCTTCCATTGCTATATTCTGTAAATTTTAAGTCGTATCTTATAATAATACCAGTGCCACCTCCCTCCATAGCACCACACCTATCTCTTCTGATAAATTTATAGTAGTCAAATTTAAGTTTATGTTCTAAATTTAGCTTTGTCTCATTTAAAAGGACCATATCTGGATTATTTTTCTTAATGAAATTTTGTATGTAGGTCATATCTCCTTTTTATTCTTATTATAGAATTTACATTAATATGTATAACATTTAACTTTCTTGGATTTACTTCGCCATGGTTATTACTAATATTCATTAACCCTCTAACATTGAGTACAACGCATCAATTCTTGATGCTTGCATTTGCAATTGTTTTTGGAAGTTAATTATTTGATTAGATAAGTTTTGGACACAATTTTGAAGATCAATGAAAAAATTATTATTTAGGGAACTGTTAGTATTATTAATATTTATATTATCATTATTATTTCTTACGGCATTAGCAAAGCTTAGATTATTTTTAGTGTTAATAGATATTTGAGTTCTGTTTTGCGCCATGTCCAGCCTTTTGGAATTAATTCTTTTCTGCAGCTCTTTATATTTTTCACTTCCATTGTAAGAGGCAGGATGACCATACTCGTTACAAAGGACGCAGTATATTTTATCGCGTTCATTTTCATCAACGGAAGTTATTTCGCATTTTCCAACCTCGTGGGATTTGTTGCACTTAACACACTTTGGCTCCATAAAGCAATTAGAGGCGCTGTGGAAAAATCCTTGACATTTCCTGCATTGGGGAATCTCTTCTCTTTTTAATGTCTCCCATTTGACACATCGATATAATACTGTATTAATTGATTTCAAAGCCTTTATATTACTATCTGAAGATATCTGGACTAAAACTATATTGAGCTTATAGCCTTCCTTCCTAGATTTTGTTGTTGTAAAGTAGTTCACTTTAATAAATGTCAAATTATCATATTCATCTTTGCTAAGCTCATTTAATATTTCTGTTGGGTCTGTATCCCATGCTATGCCTTGAAGAAGAAACGTTTTTGTTTTTGCACATTTAGGTGTAAAAGTAAAAAAAAACTTTGTTTTCGTTTTTACCAGGTGCAATTTGACTCGAATATAATTTTCGAATATGCTCATATATAAAGTAACTTTATTTATATTTTTGAATTCTTTAATTTTAAATTCATTGATCTTGAGACCATTTTTAATAGATTTAATCAGTTCTATTGAATCTATATCAAAGATATGAATTGGTGGCACTTTTTGTTTTTTGTTTTAGTTATTAACATCTCGTGTACTCGCTGTATTTTCAGCTGAGCTTTCACTCGTTGATGGTTTAGGTTGAGTATCGCTTGTAGACTTATTTTCCCTGATGCGATTATTACTTTTTATTTATTGATTAATATTTTTTTTGTTTTTTTTTGTATTATTATCATGTACTTGTACATGCTGTTGGAATTTCTGTAAGACTAAATCGTCACATTGAAAGTCATCTTCAAGATCAAGAATTGAGTAATAATTACTCTTCTATTGTTTATTTATGCTTTGCATATTATCATTGCCTTTTCTTTGTTCAATATATTTGTTTTTGGTTTTAATACATCTGAGTTTGGAGCAGAGCTCTCACTCATATTATTAAAAAAAATCAAATTGTGATATTTAATATTTATGTATAATAATTAATATATAAGTATGTATATATAGGTATATACTTATGTTTTTTAAGTTATTAAATTAAAGGAAATATTCAGAGATTTGCAAATCTGTACTTTTTTACAAACTTTTGTAATACTGCTGGCGACTTCGCTACGTCTGTACCTCATGACAGCTTAAGCGCGACTCTCTACATATACATATATTTGTATTCTTTTGCATAAGTATACGAGCTTGAATGCTTTCAATCATGATTTGGCTAAAAGGGTACTGATGATTTGGTTAGCGCCAATGAAATGCAGGCATATACCTAGCTAAGTCAACAACAAACAATAAAATATTAAAATAGTTATTTTGGAGAATATCTCGAATAAAAAATTTGATAAATGCAGAAAAATATTTTTAAAAAGTTTCATCTGGAGTGTTGCGTATTAAAGCCGTAGTATCCCTCTTTTTTAAGCGGATGTGTCCAGGAAAGTTCAAGATGTTACGAGCAGGGAGATTAGGATGGGACTCGAGTTTTGTTAAATATTTGCCAGCTTATTTTGCAATTTCAGCGATCACAAGTGGCATATTTAAATCACGATGTAAAATTGAATTTTTGATGTACCATGGAGCCGATGTCATTAACCTTAAAATTTTGTTTTGCCTTCGTTGGATTCTCTCCACATTAGAAGCTGAAGCAGTGCCCCATAGCTGAATTCCGTAAAACCATATGGGTTTCAAAAGCGACTTGTATATTAAAATCTAGACTGAGGGTAGAATTTCTACCAATCAGCCAATGTATCTGGGTTAATTTAAGCTTCATTTGTGTCAGCTTAGAGTCAATGTGGTGTTTCCATGTAAGCCGTCGGTCAAGTTGTATACCAAGGTATTTCACCTGTGTATGTTGAGGAACAACTTGATTGTTGATTCGAATGGGTGAACAATTGTCTGTTCGTAGGGTAAATGTGACATGAACACACTTTTGTTCATTTACTTTTATTCTCCATAAGTTCAACCACAGTTTGGGATGCCTCGTGAGGGTTTTCATGCATACTAAGGCAGGCTGTATCATCGGCAAATGTAGAAGTGATGATATTACTGCTCCAGGGGCATATCACATCTAAAAAACAACTACAAAACTGGCCCCAGTATACTCCCCTGTGGCACATCGGATGAGATAGTTTCGGGCACACTCATGAAGTCTCCTTCCACAACAGTGAACTTCCGGGCAAGAATGTAACTTTCCAAAAGATTTACTATGTTTATTGGTAGATATGTCTTCAATTTTAAAATTAGGTCTTCATGCCACACTTTATCAAATGCCTGAGAAACATCTTTTCTTCAAATGTTCTTCTTATGACTTCTAATACCAAATTGATGGTCCGGTATGCACCCATTATCAGTTAGAATTGGGGACAATTTTGTCATGAGTAACTTTTCGAAGAGCTTTGAAATTGTTGACAGTAAACTTATTGGCCTATATGACTCAGCCTTGGTAAGATCTTTGCCCGGCTTTGGAATTATTTTGACTCCAGTCGTAAAATGCCATTAAAAATAAATAACAGGATTCTAATAGAAATGCGTGGCAACTTCATCAGCATCTTGTTACTAACTCCATCAATGCTCGGAACTTTCTTCGGGTTGGTTTCAGAAATTAGTTTTTGTATATCACGCATCTTAAACTTTATGGGTCGAGGGGGTAGAGCAACTACACTCGGCAAATCAACAGCACCAGTACATGTGTTTGGGGTAAATACGTATTTTAAATGCTCAGCAAATATGTTACTTTTTTCAGTATTATTTCTTGCCCAACCTCCGGTCGAAGTGCGCAGGGGTGATTTAAACTCAACGGGTGTTTTAAGTTTTCTAGCAGAGCGCCACAAGGAGTAATTAGATGCTGCTGTGACATCGAGACCTTCCAGATAGTTTTTAAGAGATGCAGTTTTTTCAGATGCAAGTAACTCTTGGAGTGGTGAGATAAGTCAGTTCTTAGTGGGCTATAAATTGTATGGATCGTTGGAGAGTGATCGGAGGAGAGATCATGAGAAGCTTCAACATGAATTAAATCCCTAGAGATATTTTTCATTTCGCCAAAATCTATAACATCCGGAATTTTTTGTATGTCAGTAGGCCAGTAAGTGGGTTCCCCACTCGAAATGACATCCAAACCCATTTTTGAAATTGTGTTGAACAATGCTCGACCTCTAGGTGTAATAAGACGCGATCCTCAGAACGTATGTTTTGCATTGTAATCGCCAGCTCTTACGAAACAAGAGCCAAAAGCTTTGTAAAAATCCTCGTATTGATCCTCAGTGATTGAAAATCTGGGAGGGGAGTAAATTGATGATATCACGAGATTTGAACAAACATTTTCGATGCAAATATTTGTTGCTTGTAAATGGTCTTCACAAATGTTCTTAAGAATATAGTGCTTGAGTCTTGACTTTATTAGAATTGCTGATCCTCCGCATGCTCTTCCTCTCGGGTCCTTTGTATCATATAAGGTGTAGCCATGCATTTTAGAAAGGCTTCTCGAAGTCAAATGAGTCTCAGATACCAACATTATATCAATATTTTTGGCCGTGAGGAAGTGCTCAAGTTAATTTTTATGTTGGCGAATGCCATTTGCCTTCCAGAAACATACTTTTAACGTGTTCATGGCTTATTAACTAATGCTAGAAGCAGTGTGTTCTGCATTCGCAGCATTTCTTGCATCATGTTAGTCATATTTGTTGTAAAGTTGTTTATAGTTTGCACCAGATTATCCATAGTAGCTTCAAGGCGACTGAAATTAAAGTTTGCGTTTGCATTTGTTGTGTTAGTTGGTGGTGACACTTTTTGCACTGGAACAGAGTTGATCTTCACAGCGTCAGCATACGATACTTGTGGAGTGATTGGTTGGGCCATTAGAGGATAAGTAGCGGAATACGTATTTTCTGTTTGCGCTGGGGTTACTTTAGGCTTTTGACTCATTAACTCCACCATTAATTACTGCCCTTTTTTCCTTCTGATCTTTTGATTTATTGCAAATAGCAGTATCGTGTAATTCACCGCATACAACACAAACAGTAGGTAATTTGCAATAAGTTTTCGTGTGGCCATATTCTTGACAATTATGGCACTGTACGGGTCCTGAGCGCCTGTGTGGTTCTTCGACTGTAATTTTCCGGTATAACAGATATTTTAAATTATAAATGGGTCTCATTTTTCTTCAATTTTATGTCATTTGGCTCCAGTTCAGTTAGAGACATTTTTTACCTTAAATCATTGGAGGGTGAGAGCATATTTTATTTCCTCAGGAACAACAGAAGAATCTATGCCCTTCAATACGATCTATAGGCCTTTAGCACTCTTAAGCTGGAAAGTGTAGAAACTTGTTTTATTTTTCTCAAATTCAGTAACCATTTTGCGGAATTCTTTTTCATTATATATTTGGTTTGTCGCTGTCATCTTGCAATATTTTAAAATGGATTTGACGATTAGCTGAGGCGGCGTCGTTATCCCTGGATATCTTCGGAACAGATGAGATTTTAGATGAATTTGGTCTTCGCCCGCCCTTTACTACTGTAATATATCTGTCCATTCCGACAGGCACCTTAGGTTTTTGACTACTGTTGTCTGTAGTGATAACTTGGTTAAGTGATGCACACGAGCCCGGAGCGGATAAGGGCGCTGACTTAAATAAAGATGAACTAGGCAATAGTAATGTTACCGAATCACTACTTGGCATTGGAGTAGGCGAAGTTGATCGCTTGCATAAAATTGGCTTCGCCGTTATAAAAAGACTATCATCAGATTTTTTTATTTTTATTGTTTGCATTAAGAGTTTCAGAACTCACAGTAAAATAGGCATTTCTGCAGTTAGAACTCACTTCACAATTGTTTGTTTTTGAGGTACTCATGCAGAGTATTCCTCAGTCACTTTGTTTCCGTTTTTTGTTTTTTTTTTTGTTTTTGTTGTTTCAGATTATATGAAAAATATTATTAATGCAAATCTAACACAATCAGTACTTATTACGAATCAGTACTTGTAACGAATATTTTTTTTGTATTTTTGTATTTAAAAAAAAAAACTCCGCTAATACGTCTCTTCACTACGAAGGTTCAACCGAATTGAATTCTTAAAAATAAAATGGGTTTGAGTAAAGACATACACTTATTAACTAAGAGCTAAAATATAAACCTATGGAAAAAAGAAATTATAATAAATATCATAAAAATTTCATTTTGATTTCAAGCTCAAGCAGAATTAACGCTTCTTAAACATGATTTGGCTAAAATATACTGATGATTTTCAGCTAAGCCAACAACAAACAATAAAATATAAAATAGTTATTTTGGAGAATATCTCAAATAAAAATAAGATTTAAAGGAATTAGTTCAATTTATGCAAAAAAAAATATTGAAAGTTTATGCAAAAAATGATTAATTACAACAATGATACTGCAAAATGCCCTTAAATTTACGGGATTAACGTCAATAAATATAAATTTCAAGCTCTTTATCGAAAGCAGTGTTTTTGATATTTATGACAGTTTAATACTTGTTCATCTATTTGATCTTCATTTAGCATTTAATTAAATTGCATAAATTGTAAAGTTTAACATTAAATAATTGTTGCGAAAGTCTTTGACAGATATTTTAATTACATATTTAGTAGTATTTTTCCATGAAGGTGAGTAAATGGGTAAGTGTATAAGAATATAATTTATTGAAAAATCCAACGATTTCTTAATTTTTATTAATTATATCGGGTGATTTTTTGCTCTTTGTTTTTTTGGTGTAAATTTTTTCAGTGTAAAAAAAATCCTGACGACAGTTCACCATGAAAAGACCAACAAACAAGAAACGCTTCCAAATCATTAAAGTTAATTACTAAAATTTTGTGCTGTGAGAGAAATTTGTTTCAATCGACCCCGCTAGATTATATTTTGTGGTGATATGTGAAGTCTCTCGTATAGAGGGACAAACCAACCAAAATTCTAGCCCTGAAAAACTACATCATAAATGGAGAGCATTCATTTATTGCTTCAAAATAAATATTTTATTAACTTTGAAAATATTCACTTTTTTTCAATTTTAAAAACCAAAGCGGCTAAAAAATCACCCTTTACAACATGCTGACAAAAATATTCATAGTAAAAATATTTTTTTTATTTAAATTTAAATAGGCTACTTAGTTCAATCGTATTTTATAAGCCAAATTACATGTGATAGTTATCAAAGAACAAATTACACCAAAGACACACGTGTAAATCATTCTGACAAACACTAGCAGAACGGAACAACATGCTGTTTTCGAAAGCCGCTACACTTTCATCATCAGCGTTCTTGTGTTTGGTCCACTTTTGTGGTGTCAGTTGATGTGTATTTTAGCTATTTATACAAACTTTTTCACTGTAAATAGAATACGTGAATTTTTTTGATTCATTCGTATTACAATTTGTGAAAACTTTTTTTGTAATGGAAAGCCCAAATTCCACCTCACTAACTTACAACAGTGTGGCCATTGTTATTTATTCTTTACCAACTATACACATGTTTTTTAATTTGCTTAGTTTGTTTTTAACTTATGACAAACTTTTTAGTGAGGTGGAATTTGGGCTTTCCATTACAAAAAAAGTTTTCACAAATTGTAATACGAATGAATCAAAAAAATTCACGTATTCTATTTACAGTGAAAAAGTTTGTATAAATAGCTAAAATACACATCAACTGACACCACAAAAGTGGACCAAACACAAGAACGCTGATGATGAAAGTGTAGCGGCTTTCGAAAACAGCATGTTGTTCCGTTCTGCTAGTGTTTGTCAGAATGATTTACACGTGTGTCTTTGGTGTAATTTGTTCTTTGATAACTATCACATGTAATTTGGCTTATAAAATACGATTGAACTAAGTAGCCTATTTAAATTTAAATAAAAAGGATTACAAACAAGGAAAAAAAGTAAAAATATTTTATTTATCAAGAACTAAATAAATATAAATAAGGAAATAAATAAAAAGTTAAATAATTAAACCAAAACATATGCTCTCAACTGGTTTATGTTTTTAATATAAATAAAAATAGAACAAATAAAAACGATACAGCAAATTAATAATCAAGTTGCATAAGCTGATATTAAGTTGTTAATTTTATTTTACGAGTAAAAATATTTTCGTAAAAAATATTTTATGTTTTGCGCAAAAGTAATGTCATAATTTGAATTAAATGCCATTTTCTCCCATGGCGCCAAGTGTCACTATGCTTTGAAGTTAATGTGTAGATATACTTATAGGGAATTAAGTGTCACCAAGGCATGGAGCGATACGCACCTCAAGAACGTGGAATTATTGATATTGAATGTTTGCAAAATTACAATCTGCTGTTTTAACGCAGCTGGAATTTATCGTCGTCGTGTTCAATGTCCTTGAAGATTGAAACGTTTGGCTAAGAGCCTCGTGAAAGCTGGGTCAACTATTTTGCATTTTTAGCGAGTAGAGAAACTACATGAAATGTATGAAAAGCCATTACATTCCCTAAAATTTACTGTTTGGTGTGGCATTTGCCTTAAAAAAGTGATTGTACTTATTTTTTTAAAGACGCCGATGACACCAGCGTAACCGTAAATGGTGAGAGGTTACAGGAAGATGCTAAACGATTTTTTTTGCCTCGACATGCTTCACCAGTTCTTGATCATTGTTGGTTTCAATAGCCACACAGCTCGGGGAACAATTAAAACTTTAGAGAATTAATACCCAGGTCGAATTTTTAGTCTTTGGAAATTTGATTTCAAAGAGCTTTAAAGGAAGATGTCCCTATTTCTTTGAAGCTTTCTGAAGTCACAAGTTAACTACAACAAACTGGAAACCTTGGAAGGCTTTAAAGCTCGTATGAAAAAAGAAAGAAATCGCCAATTTGGGAACAACAGTTCAAATTGAGAGCTGTTATTCATAATGCCTCAAATGGCATACTCTCTCCAACATATAGGCTGGTATTTCACGAATAAATTCTGCAATATTGGCTTTCAGTGCGCCAACCGTTAAAGTCTTGGCTCTATAGATATGAGCCTGAAAATAGTCTCACAAAAATAGTTTAAAGGCGTGAAATCGCACGATCTAGGCGGCCCATTGACCGACCCCAAACATCAAATAAACACTTCACAAAACTCGAGTCTTAATTGGTGGATGCAATGCTTCTGGCTGCTCTTCACACCAAATACAGCTAATGCACGATAGACTTGCTTGACTGAGTATTAATTTTGATAATAAAATTCAATAATCTGCAAGCATTGTTCGTTTGTAAAGTCGAATCAGAGTTAAATTATAGACCAAACTGAACATGTATAACAGTAACATGTTACACGAAAACAGCTGAGCTGAAAAAAATAGTGTTGCGAGAAAGAAAGTTGCTAAAAAAATCACCCTTTATTTTCCAATTAATGTCAGTCTTACACTTTCAAATGATTTTTTTTATAATAAAGATCCCTTTTGCTTATTTATAGCCAGTTCAAATTGTGACATTACTCTTGTGCCACACTGTATATTAATAAAGAGCTAGAAATAATTCAACCAACTAAATAGAAGTAACACAGCTGCTATGTTTAATTTTCAAGTTCAATCTCAATTCGAATACTGTGCTAACAATTTTTATTAAACACAAAAATATTATATTCATTAATACATAACGCAATATGTTATGTTTGCTTATTAGTTAAGAACTAAGAAAGTACAAAAATAGGAAATAGAGAAAAATAACTAGAACAACCGATAAAGAAATTCTTTATCCACTCAAAGTCAACTGGTCTAAAAAAAACTCAAATAAATGTATCATAATTTAAAAAACTGTATCTTATAAAATACTATTTATTAATTAACGTCTCAAAAAGTATGCCTTGAAACAACGTATTCCGTTCTACTCATGCTAAGCTTAAGCCAAGTAAATATGTAAAATAATTTGTAATCAACCTTATGGAAGGATTAGATACTACCTGTCAGCGCCACAGTCAGTCAAGACAATGAATGCATTATTTATTAATCGTAATTATCAAATTGTTTTTATCCCCATCTGCCAAAAAATGTAACATTAATGTTTAGGAATCCAAAGCCTTAAAAGCGCACAATCAATTGTCGTAAAATAAAGTTATAAAAAAATCAATAGTCGCAAAGGAATGCCATTTTGTAATACTAGTTAAACTCTGTTTTTTGCAACTTTATTTACCTGCAAAATATCATTTGCAAAATTATATAATATATGTCGCACTTTGTTTTCATACTAAAAAGTATATTCTGACTTAAATGGTTTACGTCTATACAATTAATTTTAACAATTTTGTATAATTCAGGTATTCCAACACTTCAAAAAAAAAAAACTTGAAAATAAACTTAAATTGCTGCTTAGTACCTTGGGCATTTACAATTGCGTGAAAACTGGGCGCTGGGGCCGATTCTCTAATTGTTTCAACGATTAGTTGTGGAGAATATAACGAATAATGAAAAACTTTTTTTATAAGCAGTTAATATATATATATATATATATATATATATATATATATATATATATATATATATATATTCAAAAAATCTGTTGTTTTAGAAAAGAACTAAAAAAATTTTAACACCAGAAAACAAAATGAGAAAATGACAATTCTGTATCCAATTTTGTAAATTGTATTGTGCATTATTTATATCATTGCAAATTATAGCTTTCGCTCTGCGAACACAAATTTGGGTAATTAGGATTTGTTCCTGTTTGACAATGCATGGCAGCCTTTGGACATTTTTCGTAGACGGTACCGCCAATGACGTTGTCCACTGCGTAGTTGCAGACAATCAGGAGATAAAATTGATCAGTAGTATAAGTTGTACAAGCACAACCCAATCGCACGTTTCGGTCATGCGCCATCTGAGTGAAATGTCCTGTCTCCCTAAATTGAAGGAAATATATTATTACTGCACTATATTCTGAATTTAATTTTGAGACTTACTGAGAGGGAAATAGCTTATCAATTAATGCTTGAGATGCCTTTTCTGACTCATTGAACCAACCTTGATTGTTTAATTCTATCGCGGTGGCAACATCTAAACCATAGGGTGAAGTTGTAAATTGTACGCCGATATTCTGACCAGAATTTCCAAATTTTTTAGTATTATGACAATAGTCGTGTTGCGGCTTGCACTTCAATGCATTTAAACGAGCTAGATAAGCTAATTCGTTATCCCACTGTATGGTGGCCATACGACAGGCAGGGCTTAATCTTTTTACGTTACCTCCTGCAAGCAGGTTCCGTTTTTCATTATGCAGGCGAACGAAAAGGTTTTTCAAATCAGGTGTCATATCAACTATTTTAGCATTTGTTTGGCAAATGTTTCTATCGAATGACTACAAAGATAATATTTGTAAGGTATTATTTTTTACACACACATATATAAATTATTTAATACTTACTCCAGAGTGATGGCAACCAATATGAGCAGCAGTAGGACAATTCATTTTACAATATTCATTTCCAAGTACTTCCGCAACGGTAGCCGCGGTAAAGAATAATAAAAATAAATTCTTATTTTTAGCGAAATCGCGCATTTCAATAATTTCAAATAGAGCAGACTGACTAAAATTATTGAAAAAAAATCTGCTCTTTTATACTAGAAATTTTCTAATTTTTTGTTATTTTTTCTTTTATTAACTCAAGTGTTTTAAATAGTTATCATTTCCTGTTTATTTTACCTTTCAGTAAGACAAAACAATAAATATTATTACTATTACTAAATATCGAAAAATTCACTAAAAAACTGTAACTTTTCTTGGAAATATATTTTAACTTTTCAATAATTTTATTGACATTGTTTTGTCTTATTAGTTTTTACTTGAGTTAGATATAAAAGTCTGTCGATGTAAATAATGATTAATAAATATATTTTTGTAGATTGGATGAATAATAAATTGTTATACTTTGTAGGCGACTTTAACAATTTTTTAAGATCTTGTATGAAAATGTATAAGTACAAATATATTTTAAAAAAGTGTTTAAGCAGTTTTTCTTAAAATTAGACCAGTACTCAGCAGATGAGCCCTATTCATGCCATGAACTTTGCTGGAAATAGAAAAATATATTATGAAAAGTAGTATAGAGTGTGCAACGCCGGCGGACACTTCATTTGAACTTTTTTATGCTGAAAATGAAAGGAAAGTCTACTGTAAGGGGATTACTTCATATAGGAACTGATGAGCTCTTAATAAAATAGTATTTTTTACGATTTCCATGATTACATCCGAGCATTTTCATTGCAGTAACAATTAAACGGTGCGGCGTACTATGAGCTTCTTGGCCTCCTCCGTTACGACGTCATACAAGTTCATGGTTAGTCGGCTAAGGGTGGTATAACTTGTGATGACATTAAAAGTGAAGAATATCTTTCACCGTTTTAAGAACTAAGGCACTTGGAAGCTTTGAAAATATCTAGAACCACCACCACGTATTTTTTGCCAAAATGATAAATGGATTAAAGAATTTCTACAAGTGTACTCTTAGCAAGTCAATCTAATAGTGCTCTACAAGTAAATTATACTGGCGATAGCTACGTAAGCTATTGGGCTATAGATAACTAACAATATGAAAACTTACCATATTTTCAATCACCTTGGAAAATGCAGAGCAAGTTGTAATTAGACGATATTTTTCAACGGTTTTTGGCCCTCCTTCTTGGGGACTGGCTGAAAACTCCATAGCATGGTATAATATACTTTAAAGGTTTACTAATAAGAGAGCTTCTGTCAAAGAGCGCAGCTTTAAGCCCAGTATTGAATTCTTTCTGGTCCAGGAGATACGACCTCAGGCAGTAGTTAATTAGTTTTCGGCAAGTGAGATTGTGATTAAGAAAAATTTATGAGGAAAAGAAAATATACAAATACAAATTTTAGTTTAAAAACTCTAAGAGAAACTTTAATTTTAGCTAAATATCGTTTAGCTGTAATTTCTTTCATTATCCTAATCCAACAACATGAAGCAGGCAGTACACCAAGGCAGTAACCAGATGAATGTCGCAGGAATTTTTCGACAAGGGTCTCTATACGTTTATAAAAACCTACAATAAATTTGAAAAAAAAAATGATACCGTGATATCGTTTTAGCATTGACATTGAAATTTTTTTTGTATTCATGCCTCTTATATAATTCTTTTTTATATTTATCGTGGAAGTAAACATAAATGTATATTTTAGTTTTTGAATACGACAAAGAAAGCAATTAATGGCTTGCGCAAATGAACTTTAGTTGTTTTTAGAAATTCACTAAAAAAAGCTGACCGTACAATTCGCAATTGCCACGCGTAATACCATATTTAGCAACTGACAACTCACTGTTTTGCGTTAACATTGAAGTAAGCGCATAAATATATATTTTTCGGGGAACATATTATTAATTATTCTTTTGAAATATATCCAAAAATTTTAACACAACTTATTTTCTTATGTTTAAAAACAATAAAAAGCTATATTGCGCTATTAAAGCTTTCCACTCAATCGCAGCTTAGCACTTAATCAAGAATTTTGTTTGCCATAATTTCTAGATAATGAGTCAGATATGCTCGTGTTAAGGAAACTTACGTCGCACATACCATATTCTTTATATACTTTAATATGCATTTACATTATAACTTATTTACTCTTTTTAAATTAAGCTGTTTGTAGCTTAACATTAAGTCAATTATCTTAAATAAAGACCAGACAGAACAGTCGCGATGGAGCAATTGAGAAGTTATCACTTGGTATCATTTTCCCGAACACATCCGTGTTTATTACAGCAATATCACAGACTTAATGACTGGAATTAATATTACCAAACACTAGCCATATCCCTTGCATTGTCATCAAATAAATATTTATAAGTATAATTGTATATGTATATAAGTACACACTATTTTGGTCGTAGTTTGCCACAAGATCATTAGTCCTAAAGAAACCAACATCGTAGCTTCTCTAACTATTGTAGCTTCCCATAAAAGAGAATAAATAAATTTTTATAAGAAGCTGCTCTTCACTCCACTCCTATTCTAGTACTTTTATGGAAGGCAATGAACTTTGTCTTCGAAACAACAATCGCAAAATGTAGCTACAGCCTTCCAGCCTTGGGTAAGGAGACCCGTAATTTTCTTAGCCACCAGGCATTTACAGTCTTAGTAATCTACATCAAAGTCCAAAAGTCGCACTATTGCATTTCACCAGATATAAAATAAGTAAAAATTTATTTGCCTCCTCTTCTACACGGTCATGCCTTTCCACGAATGTTAATCGGCCTTCGTATTATTATACGGAAAACCCAGTCAAGTATAAGTCGATATAAGGCTGAACTAGCATGGATGCTCATATTAACGATCTTGTCTGTCTGGTAGATCAGTTATCAAAAATATGTATAAGTGTTTATTCCAAAAGAGGTGTTTATTATACTGATATTACCTAACTTGCCACAACAAAATCATTCATGGTTTATTGCATCTATGGAATCATGAAATTATTTACATAATCTTACACCTTTTATGGTTAAGTTGTTGGATGAAGGCATACGGCGAAAATATTACAGACAATTAATAATTATACACATACATATTTGTTTGTTAAAGTTGTGAAATCGGCGGAAAAATTACACAACTGCAATTTTTGATCCTTCAAATCAGAGTACTATTTTTATCAATAACATTAGTTGTTGAGAGTTTGTTATATGTACGAGGTCTGTTCAATAGAATATTTATTTAGATATAATAATTTGCCTGCGTTTTTTCCAATTCTCGAAGCAGTCCTGATAGTATGGCCTTGAGCTCTCTCAGCAATTTGGTTTTTATCTCCTCAGTCATTGCAAAAAGCCGTCATTTCATGGGTCTCTTAAATTATGGCATGATTACGGAATTCTCTTAGCCCGAAAAAATACGAAAAAGCAATGACAAGTGAGCAGGTGCATTATCGTGATGCAAAAATATGTACCGTTTTTTTTTACAATTCCAGATGATTTTTTCGTATTTCTTCTCGCAAGTACGATCATGTGGCAAGAACTCATGATGCACTATACCATAGTAATAAAAGAAAACAATGTGAAAATCGTGCCATTTGATCGATCTTGGCGTGTTTTTGGTCTTGGCTCTTCCATTGGAACAATTGGACTTTTGTTTCGATGTCGTAACCATATACCAATAATTCATCAACAGTTATGACCCTTTTAAGCAAATCTGAATTGTCATTAATGTTGTCATTCAACATTTCTTGAGCCGTTTTTTTCGCTCAAAATTAAGCAATTTTGGAAGTAGTTTCTCTGCCACGCGCTTCATGCCCAAAATTTTGCAAATAAAATTGCATGGTATGGGCCAACCGATATATTAAAATCCTCCTCAACTTTGCTAATAGTGATTCAATGATTCTTCATAACAATTTTCCTCATTTTCTCAACATTTTCATCGGTTTTTGATGTGATGGAGTTTCCATCACGAGCGTCGTCATTCACATCTTCTTGACCTTCTTCGAAAAGCTTGTAACACTTGTAAACATTTTGCTAAATCATACAACTTTCACCTAAAGCCACTCTCAATATTTTGAGTGGTTTTGAGCACTTAATTTAATTTTTTATACAAAATATGCAAATTCTTTGATGCATTTTTTTCCATAGCAGAAAATAGCCGAATAAGCAAAACTTGTCTGCTTATTATGCCTCTCACAAACAAACCAATTAATAACATATCGCACACTAAATACAAAAGAGTCACAACTCAAATTTAATCGAAATTGCTTTTCTTTCACAAATCAATTCACATAACAAATCTTCAACGACCCCTAAAATTCCCTTTTCATTAGAATACGCTTTAGTTGGAAAACTACAGTTTTGCCTGTTTTATTTTACTTGTGTCGCTTGTAGAGCGTCAGTAGTTTTTTGCTTCTCCTGAACATTTTAGATTTTTTGGGTTGTGGCTCTTTTTTATTTAGTGTGTGATATGTTCGATACAAGGGTGCCAACAAAAAAATCGTTAGTCGAATGCACGTGGCCCGAGAAGTTTAAAAGTTTACCTTTTCATTTGAACAGACCTCTTATTACAAAATTATCTAACTCGCTGTATCAAATTTATAACATTTAAAACTTTTTGCTTCTTGTGTTCGGAAAATCCGATTTTCTCACTATTTAAGTGATGTTTGTATCGTTTTTCGATTTGCTTATGAAGCTTTCGCATTTTTCTATAAGAAAATCTCTACCTTCAATATTTTGCAATATCTTAGGAAGTAATTTGGAATTTGTTTTTAAGATAGAAAGTACACAACTCAAATAAGTAAAGTATTATATTGCTTGCCTAGAGGTATACAAAACAATTATATCGATAATTTTATTTATAATTTTTTTGTAGTTTCTTGTTGTTTTTTCTGGAACAAGTTATGTGTGTCTCTGCGTTTTTTTACGGCTTTCCGAATTATCAGAAAATTTCAGCCATCAGATTAAGAAAGAAACGCCCGCTAGACATCCGCTAATCTCCCAAAAATTTACTGTAAGCAATTCAAAATGCGAGTGAAAGAAATCAGAAAGAAGTCATTTTCAAAGAAGAACATTAATTTCATTTGCTTGCAAAAATCTAATAGTGTTTTTTCCAACTTTCTAGGAATCAAGTTAAAAAAATTACGATTAAAATTATCAACTCCTTCTGCAAATGTGCACAAACTTGAATATATTTTTTTTTCTATAAAAATACGTCATCATTTTAATCTACATGAAAACATTGTTTTTTTTTTTTTTCAATCATATAAATAATTGCATACAAAGAAATTTGTTTCCAATAGTAAATAAATATTTTTAATATAATATCAAATTAATATAGTCTATTTATTAATTTTTTTTACTGGAAAAGAAATAAAATAAAAGGTTTAAGATTTTCAATATATTGAAAACAGCTACCGATTCAATGAATAGGAATAAAACAAAAGAAAAATCAGCAGTAACACGAATATGAGTAAATCATTGAAAATAATTTAATTTTTAACTACTGCCTAATTCTGATGTAAGCGTTTTCATGACTTTTGTGGAAGCTCTTTTTCACTGGAATTTTAATCACACTCTTCAGTATTTTGATTTATTTTTTAATAGAGTAAAGTTTTTGCAAAATTTTAAATAAACGTATCATAAAGGGCTACTTTTTATATAGGGTACTAGAATTGTTTTATTTATGGAACATCTATCAAGAAACCACATCACATCAATCACATTCCATCACATAGATTCACAAATGCAAGTATTTGAAGGTAAGATTTAATTGACATTAATTTATTTTCTCCATGCGATTTAACTTACGCACTTACAGGAGGAATATTAAAGCAAATGTTATAGAGAAAAACACGACATTTAAACCTTCACACTACTTGTAACCATTTTTTTCTATACCTACCATTTTTCCAAGCCATACACTGGAAAAAATGTTTCATGCAACAAAATATACAAGAAACGTCAAGAGAGGCTTGATATAAAATCTATATTTCTTGCTTTTTATATCCTATTTACAATGCCAACAAATTTTCTCTTATTATTATTTTATTGACTTTTGTTCTTTAGACGCATACAAGTGCAAAAAGTGTAGCATACTTTTAGATATAACAATAGATTCAGGATATGCTACGTATACGTATTAAAAAGTGTAAATTATTTTAAATACGTCGCAGAGCACAAAATTCAAACACATAACTTTCAAAGGAGACAAAAAAACCAAAACTTGTAATTCTCAAAATTCTAACGTAGATTTTTAATGGTGAAAATATTAAAAATAATAATTTTTGGATGCTGTTCATTAAATGAACATTGAAAATTAAATATTAAATTTAATGTCTGTTGATGTAATCAATATAGTATTCAATTGATATTTCGGTTGTCTGGACTTGAATTCGAACTTTGGAATATTACTCCATCATGACATGTTTAGAAGCCAATACACTTTTCATCTCAATCGCAACAACATATAAATTAACAACAGCATTTGGTTAATAGATGTATAAACTAATTCTGAGACTAGAAGCTTTTGGGAGACACTCAAAGAGCTGCCAAGGAAGTCATGAAAATTCAGAGGTTTTGATGCAGATAAAATTTAAATTTAACTCATTTCCAACTAATTCGTACAAAATGTTATTTCTAATACCTTTAGCTGCATTATAAGCTGTTTTCAACATACATACTATACTGTTGACAATTTAAAGTTTTTAGTTTCTATTAATTTCCCTGCTATAGTTTTCATATTAATTGCATTGTGTTATATCCCTGACAGACATAAAATTATTTAATGCTACAGTAGTATGGAATACTACATTCTGTCAATCAAAACTACAATTAAACCACCGAACAAAGTAGTTTATAGCTGGTTTTTATATCACAAATATGTGCATAGTATAAATGGAATATTTCACTATACACATCTGTTTAGACGTGTTAAATAACAATTGTGCAAGCCCAGTAACAAAGTCAGATGTAAACTATCTGATTTTAGATAGTTAAGTTTTTCACTACACAATTTTCTTTATTTATAAATATGTGGGAAGTTATGCATCATATGCAACTTTCATTACACACGTGCTTATAACACTGCATACATCAATGATAATTTATTCGACGCTTGATTTACCAAAACCAAATAAACTGGCAATTGTTTTATATTCGGATGAATACCTTAATGCGTACAAAGCTATTTCTAGCCACTATTCCAGTGGAATCGCATATCTCCACTATATGTCTTTTTTGCGCAAATGCCTCAATGATTTCACAAGGCAGTCAAACGAGATCATTCTCACACCAAATTTAGTTTTAAAAGATTCCTCATCAAATTTTGGCACTTCAGCCTCCCAAAAATCAGACGCATCTACTTGATAAGCAATATATATTGATTTAATATACCTCTACAGGTGTATTAAAAATATGCTAAACATATAACAATACTCGCACATGTCCAAGCACGCCCGCATTTCTTATTTATGTTATTAAAACTTTTTCAGTTTAATACGATTATACACAATTAATGCATAATGCAAAACCATTTTTTTATCTACATATCCATAATATTTAAAATAATAAATTTAAAATAACGCTCAACAACATAAATAATATACAGGACATTAGTATACGTACTATATTATGTAAACCATATGTCTGTCAAGGATATTAAGAAGGATTTGTTTTGAAATTATTAATAATCCACAATTATACTCTGTAATCTGTTTTATATTTAACAAAAATATTTTCATATTAAATAACGAATAGTCTATTTACCACTAGATACAGAACTCTTTTAAACATACAAATGGTAAAAATTTCATGTCTGTACAATGACAATCAAGATTTTTATTCAACTTAACTTTCTAAGAAGTCAAAAATTGCACTTAATGGAAGTAATGAAGATCACATTCTTCTGAACAATTCCAATAATTTTCACTTTGATTTATATACTTATATAACTACACGTATAGGAATTTCTATATAATTTTTCATTAAATTTGATATTTAAAAAATTAGTCCTTCTTTTAATCTTGTATAATTCAATTAAATTACAATAAAAAATTGTATATCCTTAAGTCACTTTAATTAAATAAGATTTCAAGTCGTTATTAAAAAAGTATTATTTTAAGGAATAATGAAGACTCAAAACTATCAAAATCCCAGCAACAAATCATAGACCTGACCGCACTTCAAAAATGATTAAAGTCACGCGACAGCTGTTGCCCAGTAATGAGACGCCTTGCGATTGGATAGTTGTTATAAAAATTATAATAATACACGTTTTTTTCTGAACTACGTTCTAACACCTTCAGTCGTCAATGATAAATTTTCAGACAGCAATTGTTTTCAATGAATCGTTAAGCTTTTACGACGACTCATAAAATTTAAGCTTATCTTTGTTTGATATAATATTTGGCCTCCAATTGTGTATAAAAAAAGAATAGAAAAAGTATTAAATCATTTAATTCAATGTTTTGCAAAATCAATCATCTGATTTTTTAGAATTTCTTCGACAGGCTGGTGCAGTAGAATGATTTTCTTTTTAATTTTTTTAATTATATCATGTTTTTGAACAAAGCGGCAACGTTTATAAAAGCACACATTTACATTTGGAAAGACTAGCACGCCAACACTGCTTGTACTTCTCTTTTATTACTTGAATAATTCCAGAATTTTATAAACACACTTTTAGGATGAATAATAAATCATCATTGGACGAAGATCTTTTTGCATTTAATTGCATTCAAATCTGTTTTAGAATTAATTACAGAGCAATTTATTGTTAAATAAAAAGATAACCAGGCACGGATGTATATGTCAGTATATATCAAAATTTTTCAGTTTTATAGTATTGTAAAGTAAAAAAAATTTATGACAGTAACTCTCGATCTTCTCTCAAACCGGTAGTGGAACAGTTAGATATTAGAAACATTTGTTTCGAAGGAAATTGAGGCTAAATATTGTACAATATTAGAGGACTAAGAAGAAAATAAACAGGGACGGGTCATCAGAAATGACTGCAGCATCACCATGCAATCATGGCATGGGGGCCATAATCTCTCTAATATTTATGAAAAGAAGCCAACTATTAATGCTGGCTTCTGCCGCAGCTGCTACAATACAGATGAAGACAGAAAAAAGGAGTGTTCCATCTCCTTATGTTATTGTTAGCAAAAGGACGAAAGCTTACAAAGGCTTCCCTTTAATTTGGTATTCTTTCCAATCCAACTGATAGTGGAGGTGGGGCTCCGCTTAAGAAAAGTTTCCATGGTATCAATGTGGACTTTAATGTCTAATGGAATTAATGTATAATAGCAGGGGATTATAATTAAAGCTTTAGTTATTTATAATAAGAGTGAGTAACAGCGATTAAGAGAGTTTGCTTGTGTCTAACACTCTAGGCTCCTCGCTTTCTTACTAATAAGAAATTTTTTCTTCAAAACTTCTTAATTGTGTTTGTAAATATAATTGATTTTTTAATATATTTCTGCTCTATCCCTTTATTTGAATTGAAAAAAACTGCCCTAATTGTAGTTACAAACAATGATGATTCACCGTGAGGGACTTTTTTCCATGGCGATTGAAATATATTATTTGAAACAGTAATAACGAATATCAGTAAAAACCATTGAATTAATAATTTTATTAATAGTTTTTTATAAAAAAATGCCGCGAAATAGTACATTTGTAACAACTAAAATGTTTTACATAATACACATACATAGATATGGTATATTTTCATAGAAATATGATAAAATTTCATTACGGGCTGGAAACAAATATAAATTTTCTTGATGAATGGGTCATATAAAGAGTTTCAGAATTTTGTTACTTGGCTATTATATATTTCTCTTATCTTTTACTTTTATATAATTGGAGATATTTTGAGGCTCTCATGTTTTAGTTTAAGAGAAATTAACCCTTTGAAGGACCAATTGAGACAAATGGTTAATAATCTCTATTTTGTACTTTTGCAAATAAAGGAATATTTATCTGAAAAATTTACATACAGATATTAAATAACACTATTCAGTGATTCGAAGTATTTTTTTTTATAAGTTATCTCATTCGATTATTTCCAATATCAAAAAAATAATAATAATAACTAAACCTAACCTAAAACAATTTTAAAATAAAATGTTTTTCCGAAATCTCTATTAATTGAATTTCATTTTATTCCAGCAACAACTCTGATTTAAGCAGTGCCTCGATATTTCATTCCAATTGCTACGCCAATAACATTTTTATTCCAAATAATGGACACTGTATTAAACTTATAACCTTTCATCTTTAACAGTCGCAGCTGCAACCAAAATCGATAAAATGAACAGCCTTATGAGTTCGCTGCATCAAATTTCAAACAGAAAAGTCACGCGATTAAGACTAAAATTTACTCATTTTCATCTTTCACAGTCGTAGCTATGAACAAATTCCATAAAATGAACAGCCTTATGAGTTCGTATTACCAAGAGTTCGCTGTATCAAAATTCGAACCAAAAAGTCACGCAATGTTGATTGAAAAAAACTCACTCATTGTCATTTGCGGACAAATTCGATGAAATTAACAGCCTTGATTTTCAAGAGTCCATATTGGAAAGAATTCACTGTATTAAAATTCAACCTGAAAAGTCACGCGATGATGATTATAAATTATTCACTCAGTTTCATCTTAAAAAAAAATAAAACAACATGACTATGAATAATAATAGAGCAGAAAAATGTTTTAAAACAATTCTGCATTTATTTTTGTTCATTACAGAAGCATAATTTTTTCTAGATCATATACTCGTAAAAAAACGCAAATCAGCCAATCTCAGCAAATCACTAGGTGTGTATACTATATATATAAATAAAATAAGTGTAATATACATAAATAAAATAAATAAATAGATTCGTTGTACATACATGCAAAGACAAAATATGATCGATAAATTTTAATTGCGGACAATTTATGTTCATCCCGCAATCATATATTTAATTCCAAATTTTTTTCAAATAGTTCTAACGTTGAAGTTACATTTGTTTACTGGCGGCCGGAATAGAATACTTTCACACTTATCAACATTAATTCTCATGTTCCAATCTAATGCTTACTTTTCAACTATGTTATAGAGACTTTGTAATTTAAAATTAATTTTTTCTATGCTATTATCGGATTGATATATAATAATATCATCAGCAAACCCAATAATATTTTCAATGTTGTTTAGGAGATCATGTATATCTTCTATTTATATAAAATAGGATGTGTGTATGTATGTATGTATGTATGTATGTATGTATGTATGTATGTATGTAACGTAATGGCTCCAAAACGGCTGGGCCGATTTTGATGAAACTTTCAGGGAGCCTTCAGAATACTCGGGCGGGTGACACTGTAAAGACCGATTTTTTATTTTCGGTCTGTGGGCGGAGGGGCGTGGCAAAATCCAATAATTCATAAAATGAGAACGGCTTGGCTGATTTCTGTAAAACTTTTTGTCAGTTGTTCGTATTTTCGAGGAGAAGGTTATTATGGAAGAAAATTTTGGAAAATCCCTCCGGAAAAGTAGGAAAATTGGAAAAATCGAAAATCGAGTTTTTGTATGAAATTTTGTTTGAAATTATTCCTTAATGGCTTTTCAAATTAAAAAAATAGAATTGGGGCGAGGCGAAGTTCGCCTGGTCCGCTAGTATCTATATATATAAAATTGGATGTGTGTATGTATGTATGTATGTATGTAACGTAATGGCTCCAAAACGGTTGGG
Source organism: Germaria angustata (assembly GCA_963681545.1). Classification (NCBI taxonomy): domain Eukaryota; kingdom Metazoa; phylum Arthropoda; class Insecta; order Diptera; family Tachinidae; genus Germaria; species Germaria angustata. The sequence continues at coordinate 38,753,630 of OY812999.1, forward strand.
CCGATTTTGACGAAATTTTCAGGGAACCTTCAGAATACTCGGGCGGGTGACACTGTGAAGTCCGATTTTTTATTTTCGGTTTGTGGGCGGAGGGGCGTGGCAAAATTCAATTTTCATATTGCACCACCAATGACATATACATATATTTATTTTTTGTGCTTTTTTTATTTTATTTTACTTTTTTTTGGAAAGCCGTTGTCATGTTCTTCAAAACGAGTTATCAAACTCTTAAATCGATTATGTAGTTCCGAAGATATTTTGAGCTGACGGTGTCAGCTATATGTACATAAAAATTACGTGTATGTTCGTGATCGCTAAACTCAAAAACTATTGGACCGATTTTGACCAAATTTTATATGCATGCTCTATGGGCCATGAGGAGTGTTTCTGTGTAGTTTGAAGTTCGTCCGACAGATGGCGCAATACTTAGTTTGGTGTGTGTGTGTGTTTTTGCACCGTAACTCAAGAACTACTACACCGATTTTGACCAAACTTTATATACATGTTCTATGGGACGTGAGGAGCGTTTCTGTGTAGTTTGAAGTTCGTCCGACAGATGGCCCAATATTTTGTTTTTTGTGTTTTGCCCAATAGAGATTAGCGCGATAAGCTTATGCTGCGTTTTGCTGAAGGCGTTGGGTCCTTAATCAGCGTGTAGTGGGGTTAATTAGCCCGATACCTTTATTTGAACAATAATTGCTATGTCGATGTAGTGCAAATTTGAAGGTAACACAACGTTTGCCCGGGTTAGCTAGTAAATTAAATAAAATCGGAGCGTTAACCGTTCCTTGCTGAATACCATTGTTCATTTTAAATGTGCGTGAACTTTTGTTATTATTATGTACCGCAAATGTCCTATTGTTCAACATTTCGTATAAAAGAAATACCAAATGTGAAGGGAATTTAAACTATAATAACTTGTATATCAAGCCAGGTAACCATATATTATCAAATGCCTTCTCGAAATCTATAAGGCATACACCAGTGCAATATTTTATATTTAAGCTCCAATTCACATTTAAAGCTAGTAAATTAATTGCATGTACGGTAGAGTGTTCATATTTAAAGCCAAATTGTTTTTCACATACGATCCTCATATCTTTCATGGTCTTAGCTATTATATTATTCGTACATACCTCGAAAACTTTACTTATGTTTGGAAGCAAACAAATCGCTCTGAAATTTTTTGGATCACTGTTATCTTTTTCTTTTTTCGGTATTATAGCTACTTTCGCACATTTCCATGAATCTGGAAAGTGTAAGGTATTCAAAGATCAGTATAGTTGAAATTCTTTTTAGAATAATATTTGGTATGTTATCAATACCAGAAGATAACTTCCCTTTTAGATTCGCAAATACATATAACAGATCATCTCGTGTGTTAAAATAATTATTACTGTCAGGATAATTCAAATCATTTGCTTTTTTACGGTCACTAAAGTCAATTAATCTTGTTTGGTCAGTCCGGTACGAAGAGTAGCAATTGCTAACCTGTGTATGATTATTATTTCTTAGGTCAATATTTTTTGTTGCATAAACCGATTAAAAATATGATCCAGTAAAATTTAATATGCATTCATAGTCTCTTATTATGAATTTTCCAGAATTTAAATCCTTTTGCAAAGTATTGGGGTCGATATTGGCTCTGTGTAGTAGATCCATATTATCTGCAGAAAATTTTAAAGGTTCCAACTGTGTTTGTTTTCGAAATTGTTTCTTTACCTCAGAGAACATATGAGAACAATTTTTAGTATTCAATTTCGAGAGTTTTCGCCTGTAAAACTCATTAATAGAGTTCCTAAAATTATCTTGAATAAGTTTTTTGACTAGTTTCAATTTTGTCTTTGTAAATTGAAACTCATTTATTGGGAGCATTCGCTGCAGTCGATTATGTTTTTAATGGCAGTCAGTAATTTGCTTGTTACAGACTGCAATTTTTTAATAATAGGTGTTATAATGTACTGAAGATTATCTCTGCTCTCGAATTTTGGCACAGTTTCGGAAATTGCATCTGTAAGTGTTTTATTGATTCTCTCTAAATGAAAGTTAATTTCTTCATTTTTAGATTTCTATCATTTGGTGTTGATGTATTTGTAAGCAACGCATTAGTAACTACCTTAGTAAATTTGTCCCATTTTGTTTTCCTGTAATTAAAAAAATATTCCGAGTCAGCTGTCAAAAATTGAAAGGGCTCCATACTCGAGTTTTTCGCAACTTGCATTTGCAGAGCATTATGATCGCTGTCATAATCTAATGTTCTTAGGCAATTTATGGTTTCATTTTCCTTGTTAGCACATAATCGGTTATCCACTATACACAAGTGCAAATATGAAGAGCTTCGTGGGTATGATGGTAAGATAGATTCATACAAAGCGCATTTAAATCTAACTTCATTTTCATACATCCAATTAGCAAGTTATATAATCTTAGGATTATTTAACGCATTTCCCCAACTAGTGTGTTTGCAGTTTAAGTCTCCCGCCAGTATGTAAAAATTATTTTCGTTATCTAATTGCAAAATTTCAAAACGATTTTGTAGTTCTATGCGTAAATACTCGTTATTGTTTCCAGCTGGATAATGTGCAGATATAACATAAACATTTTTGTTTGAAATTGAAGAAATTTTTATAATACATGTCTCTAAGAATTTAAATGAACTAACCCTTCCATTGCTATATTATGTAAATTTTAAGTCGTATCTTATAATAATACCAGTGCCACCTCCCTATATAGCACCACACCTATCTCTTCTGGTAAATTTATAGTAGTCAAATTTAAGTTTATGTTCTAAATTTAGCTTTGTCTCATTTAAAAGGACCATATCTGGATTATTTTTCTTAATGAAATTTTGTATGTAGGTCATATCTCCTTTTTATTCTTATTATAGAATTTACATTAATATGTATAACATTTAACTTTCTTGGATTTACTTCGCCATGGTTATTACTAATATTCATTAACCCTCTAACATTGAGTACAACGCATCAATTCTTGATGCTTGCATTTGCAATTGTTTTTGGAAGTTAATTATTTGATTAGATAAGTTTTGGACACAATTTTGAAGATCAATGAAAAAATTATTATTTAGGGAACTGTTAGTATTATTAATATTTATATTATCATTATTATTTCTTACGGCATTAGCAAAGCTTAGATTATTTTTAGTGTTAATAGATATTTGAGTTCTGTTTTGCGCCATGTCCAGCCTTTTGGAATTAATTCTTTTCTGCAGCTCTTTATATTTTTCACTTCCATTGTAAGAGGCAGGATGACCATACTCGTTACAAAGGACGCAGTATATTTTATCGCGTTCATTTTCATCAACGGAAGTTATTTCGCATTTTCCAACCTCGTGGGATTTGTTGCACTTAACACACTTTGGCTCCATAAAGCAATTAGAGGCGCTGTGGAAAAATCCTTGACATTTCCTGCATTGGGGAATCTCTTCTCTTTTTAATGTCTCCCATTTGACACATCGATATAATACTGTATTAATTGATTTCAAAGCCTTTATATTACTATCTGAAGATATCTGGACTAAAACTATATTGAGCTTATAGCCTTCCTTCCTAGATTTTGTTGTTGTAAAGTAGTTCACTTTAATAAATGTCAAATTATCATATTCATCTTTGCTAAGCTCATTTAATATTTCTGTTGGGTCTGTATCCCATGCTATGCCTTGAAGAAGAAACGTTTTTGTTTTTGCACATTTAGGTGTAAAAGTAAAAAAAAACTTTGTTTTCGTTTTTACCAGGTGCAATTTGACTCGAATATAATTTTCGAATATGCTCATATATAAAGTAACTTTATTTATATTTTTGAATTCTTTAATTTTAAATTCATTGATCTTGAGACCATTTTTAATAGATTTAATCAGTTCTATTGAATCTATATCAAAGATATGAATTGGTGGCACTTTTTGTTTTTTGTTTTAGTTATTAACATCTCGTGTACTCGCTGTATTTTCAGCTGAGCTTTCACTCGTTGATGGTTTAGGTTGAGTATCGCTTGTAGACTTATTTTCCCTGGTGAGATTATTACTTTTTATTTTTTTGTATTATTATCATGTACTTGTACATGCTGTTTGAATTTCTGTAAGACTAAATCGTCACATTGAAAGTCATCTTCAAGATCAAGAATTGAGTAATAATTACTCTTCAATTGTTTATTTATGCTTTGCATATTATCATTGCCTTTTCTTTTTATATCATTGTTCAATATATTTGTTTTTGGTTTTAATACATCTGAGTTTGGAGCAGAGCTCTCACTCATATTATTAAAAAAAATCAAATTGTGATATTTAATATTTATGTATAATAATTAATATATAAGTATGTATATATAGGTATATACTTATGTTTTTTAAGTTACTTAATTAAAGGAAATATTCAGAGATTTGCAAATCTGTACTTTTTTACAAACTTTTGTAATACTGCTGGCGACTTCGCTACGTCTCACAGTGGCTGAAAAACGTTTTTCATTGGCCAAAAATTCTGTAACTTTTGAACCGATCAAAATATTGAAGTAATTCTTTTTTTAATGGATAGATATTTAATTCAGCTTGACTCAGTTTTAATTACATTGAAATTGATTGAGTACTTCTTAAGGACTTCTAGGTCAAATTTGAACTTTTGATTTTTTTTTAACTTTTGGAGTGAAATATGGGTTTATTTTTTTTATTTGCATATTAAAAAATTTTATATTTTGATCTTAATAATAATTATAATTATTTTTTGTGATAATGGAATTTTTTTAATGTTACACTCAAAAAAATTTTTTACACTGAAAAAAATTTTTTACACTCAAAAAAATTTTTACACTCAAAAAAAATTTTAAAATTAACTGGAAACAAGGTTTAAATCCACTCCTGTTCTTTCAGATGGTGTTTCTGGATCTGAAAAGAATCTTCGTGCGGTATTGCCATCATTTGTATTGCCTGACCCTTGTTTTGGCTGATCTATAATCAATCCAATTTTGCGATATTCATCTTGAACATGTTTCTTTTTTGAACTTCTTAACTCTTTGTTGGTTTTATTGTTTCTTATGGATCCTGAAGACCCGAAATATAAATCATAATTGATTTTTAGTATATGTTCCATAAGTCGTATTCTTGCATGTAGTGGTGATAATCCAAATTCATATGCATCGGTATTATCTAATGATTTTGTCGGAACTTGGTTTAATTGGGTTTATGCTGCTTGGCATATAATGCAGCTGGATGCAGCCTTCGTGTTAGTCAAAGCCTGACCTACATTTCCATTTATCATTGTAAGGACTAATTGGTAGCTTACTTCAATTTGCTGCCCATCTAACTGTAATTGTAATGGCTAATGGTAGTGTTGCAATTTGGGCCTTGATATCACTAATTTCTTTGCTAATGGCATCACGAGTTTCTTCTTTGAATTCAAATTTGATTGGCCTGCAGTATTTCGTAGAAGATGGTGTCTCATTTTTCCAAATATCCATTGTTTGCATTGTACTAGTCGAAGGCTCTGAATCTTCCAAAATCTTTTTCAATCGCAATGGTACAATTGATATCATGAACATATCCGAGTCCGAAATATTTTCACATACAACTTATTTGTATTGGTTTTTTCCCGAAGAACCATCACATCCCCATTTGCAAAAAAGAATTAGCTTTGTGTTTCCATATTTCTTTAACGCATTTCCTGGTATTGATTGTAGCAAGCGTTCGGCTGTGTGATCAAGTAGAGATTGTAGTTGTACCTCTGCCGAAATTGGTGTGATTGTAATAGTATCCTTTGATAGCAAACAGTCCATTTTAGCAGCAGTTATGTGATGATATGCTGGATAGATATTTGAGCCCTTTTCAATCGCACGCAATCTGAGCTTAATATATTGCTGTTTTGTTAATTTCAAATCCAGAAATAAGGCTAATGCCTCCTCATTTGTGCACTGTTTTGCATCGCTCGGAGTTGGTATACTTTTAAGAATTCGTTTTGTTCTCACTGGACTAGCTTTAATAACTTTTTCAATGATATCCACTTTTGTTAATTGGTTCTGTGATCGTAATTGATGTAGGAAAGATTCTTTTATATTTGTACAACCAATTGCATCGTTAACATCTTTAAGTTTCCGCCTCTTAGATTTATCGCTGCAGTTGTCCAATGATTTGCGTGGTTTTCCAACCTTATCTTGCTTTGCTGTTTCTGCAGCGACCACTTCTAAACACTTTTCACTTTTTATATAAAACTTTTGTTTACTGTAGCTAACTTCTTTGTAGCGTTTTTTTAGTACTTTTACAAAATTAGATAATTGCTCTTGTATTTCGGTTCTACACGAATTTAAGCTTAATTTTATTTTAACGTAAGTAAGAACATCTTCCTGGTTTTTATTTCTAAAATACTGTTCGGCCAGTTCTTTATAACCGAAGCTCTCCATATTTTTCTGAATATTTTTATTTGAGTCTGTTATGATTTATCACTTGCAAATATACGTACGTACACGTAAAGGATTAACTTATTGTGTAATCCCTTATTGAATCCGTAGTTTTATATATTTTTAGATACATGTTATTCACACATTGATCTTCAATTTCATAGCAGGTAGTACTTAAATTGAACAAAACTGCACGTGTTATCCAGACCTTAATATTAGGTAAAACTAATTAGTATCTCGCCAATATGGGGTTCTTTTTATCTTTAGTCGTTTAATGTCGCGATTATTATTATAAAATTGTTTATGACTTTGGCTGACCCTAACAGTTATATTAGAAAGAGATCATATGTTTACTGTAGAACCTATTGTGATATTTTTATTACTGATTTTTTGCTGATCAAAACAAAGCCATAAAACCCTTTCGCAGGTATTATATTTAATTATTTTAGTTTTAGGTAGTCTAAAGTAAAAAACATAAACCTTTAGGCAAAAAAGTGAAAATTTAATACACCATTGTATACGAGTAATTATAGGGCTGTTTATATTAGAGTAATTTGATTTTTTTTGGAGTAATTTCATTAAAATTAAAAAAGTGTTCTACCGGCGGGTCGTGGCGGGTGCAAAAGTATATATGGGGTGAAAGAAGACACCTTCGCCTTTCTTCGGGTGGTATACGTTTCTTGTTCCCTTTTGTTCCCTAGAAGTTCTATTCCACTAAATTTTAAATTTTAGAAAAATATAGTAGTTTCATAAATATTTCATAACACCTCTAATATTAAACGCTAGAGCGGTAACCACTTACAACAACTAAAGACTATAATCCTACCAATATTATAAAAAAGACCGCAGGCCATTATCGACGATAGCTTGCGAGTAGTGACCATTTATTTTTGACAAAAAACTGATAAAAAACACCTTTTACTGAAATAACAAAAAACAGTTGAGTTTGACAGCATGCCACGCCCACAATTATCAATAGTTTAACCTAATTTTTTGGCTACCTTAATACGGATATATTAGCTCCAAAATGGCGTAAAAATTTTAAAAATCGGTGACAAAAAAAATTTTGACTTTTGGCCAATGAAAAACGATTTTCAGCCACTGTGCGTCTGTACCTCATGACAGCTTAAGCGCGACTCTCTACATATACATATATTTGTATTCTTTTGCATAAGTATACGAGCTTGAATGCTTTCAATCATGATTTGGCTAAAAGGGTACTGATGATTTGGTTAGCGCCAATGAAATGCAGGCATATACCTAGCTAAGTCAACAACAAACAATAAAATATTAAAATAGTTATTTTGGAGAATATCTCGAATAAAAAATTTGATAAATGCAGAAAAATATTTTTAAAAAGTTTCATCTGGAGTGTTGCGTATTAAAGCCGTAGTATCCCTCTTTTTTAAGCGGATGTGTCCAGGAAAGTTCAAAATGTTACGAGCAGGGAGATTAGGATGGGACTCGAGTTTTGTTAAATATTTGCCAGCTTATTTTGCAATTTCAGCGGTCACAAGTGGCATATTTAAATCACGATGTAAAATTGAATTTTTGATGTACCATGGAGCCGATGTCATTAACCTTAAAATTTTGTTTTGCCTTCGTTGGATTCTCTCCACATTAGAAGCTGAAACAGTGCCCCATAGCTGAATTCCGTAAAACCATATGGGTTTCAAAAGCGACTTGTATATTAAAATCTAGACTGAGGGTAGAATTTCTACCAATCAGCCAATGTATCTGGGTTAATTTAAGCTTCATTTGTGTCAGCTTAGAGTCAATGTGGTGTTTCCATGTAAGCCGTCGGTCAAGTTGTATACCAAGGTATTTCACCTGTGTATGCTGAGGAACAACTTGATTGTTGATTCGAATGGGGGAACAATTGTCTGTTCGTAGGATAAATGTGACATGAACACACTTTTGTTCATTTACTTTTATTCTCCATAAGTTCAACCACAGTTTGGGATGCCTCGTGAGGGTTTTCATGCATACTAAGGCAGGCTGTATCATCGGCAAATGTAGAAGTGATGATATTATCACATGTATAAATCAAATACAAAACTGGCCCCAGTATACTCCCCTGTGGCACACCGGATGAGATAGTTTCGGGCACACTCATGAAGTCTCCTTCCACAACAGTGAACTTCCGGGCAAGAATGTAACTTTCCAAAAGATTTACTATGTTTATTGGTATATATGTCTTCAATTTTAAAATTAGGTCTTCATGCCACACTTTATCAAATGCCTGAGAAACATCTTTTCTTCAAATGTTCTTCTTATGACTTCTAATACCAAATTGATGGTCCGGTATGCACCCATTATCAGTTAGAATTGGGGACAATTTTGTCATGAGTAACTTTTCGAAGAGCTTTGAAATTGTTGACAGTAAACTCATTGGCCTATATGACTCAGCCTTGGTAAGATCTTTGCCCGGCTCATTTTGACTCCAGTCGTAAAATGCTGCTGTGACATCGAGACCTTCCAGATGGTTTTTAAGAGATGCAGATTTTTTAGATGCAAGCAACTCTTGGAGTGGTGATATAAGTCAGTTCTTAGTGGGCTACCAATTTTATCGATCGTTGGAGAGTGAACGGAGGAGAGATCATGAGAAGCTTCAACATGAATTAAATCCCTAGAGATATTTTTCATTTCGCCAAAATCTATAACATCCGGAATTTTTTGTATGTCAGTAGGCCAGTAAGTGGGTTCCCCACTCGAAATGACATCCAAACCCATTTTTGAAATTGTGTTGAACAATGCTCGACCTCTAGGTGTAATAAGACGCGATCCTCAGAACGTATGTTTTGCATTGTAATCGCCAGCTCTTACGAAACAAGGGCCAAAAGCTTGGTAAAAATCCTCGTATTGATCCTCAGTGATTGAAAATCTGGGAGGGGAGTAAATTGATGATATCACGAGATTTGAACAAACATTTTCGATGCAAATATTTGTTGCTTGTAAATGGTCTTCACAAATGTTCTTAAGAATATAGTGCTTGAGTCTTGACTTTATTAGAATTGCTGATCCTCCGCATGCTCTTCCTCTCGGGTCCTTTGTATCATATAAGGTGTAGCCATGCATTTTAGAAAGGCTTCTCGAAGTCAAATGAGTCTCAGATACCAACATTATATCAATATTTTTTTCCGTGAGGAAGTGCTCAAGTTAATTTTTATGTTGGCGAATGCCGTTTGCCTTCCAGAAACATACTTTTAACGTGTTCATGGCTTATTAACTAATGCTAGAAGCAGTGTGTTCTGCATTCGCAGCATTTCTTGCATCATGTTAGTCATATTTGTTGTAAATTTGTTTATAGTTTGCAACAGATTATCCAAATTAAAGTTTGCGTTTGCATTTGTTGTGTTAGTTGGTGGTGACACTTTTTGCACTGGAACAGAGTTGATCTTCACAGCGTCAGCATACGATACTTGTGGAGTGATTGGTTGGGCCATTAGAGGATAAGTAGCGGAATACGTATTTTCTGTTTGCGCTGGGGTTACTTTAGGCTTTTGACTCATAGTCTGTTTAACGAAACAGTATACAGGACATCCTATGTAGTTATTAATGTGATTAACTCCACCATTACTGCCCTTTTTTTCCTTCTGATCTTTTGATTTATTGCAAATAGCAGTATCGTGTAATTCACCGCACACAACACAAACAGTAGGTAATTTGCAATAAGTTTTCGTGTGGCCATATTCTTGACAATTATGGCACTGTACGGGTCCTGAACGCTTGTGTGGTTCTTCGACTGTAATTTTCCGGTATAACAGATATTTTAAATTATAAATTGGATGGGTCTCATTTTTCTTCAATTTTATATCATTTGGCTCCAGTTCAGTTAGAGACATTTTTTACCTTAAATCCTTGGAGGGTGAGAGCATATTTTATTTCCTCAGGAACAACAGAAGAATCTATGCCCTTCAATACGATCTATAGGCCTTTAGCACTCTTAAGCTGGAAAGTGTAGAAACTTGTTTTATTTTTCTCAAATTCAGTAACCATTTTGCGGAATTCTTTTTCATTATATATTTGGTTTGTCGCTGTCATCTTGCAATATTTTAAAATGGATTTGACGATTAGCTGAGGCGGCGTCGTTATCCCTGGATATCTTCGGAACAGATGAGATTTTAGATGAATTTGGTCTTCGCCCGCCCTTTACTACTGTAATATATCTGTCCATTCCGACAGGCACCTTAGGTTTTTGACTACTGTTGTCTGTAGTGATAACTTGGTTAAGTGATGAACACGAGCCCGGAGCGGTCAATGGCGCTGACTTAAATAAAGATGTACTAGGCAACGGGAATGTTAACGAATCACTACTTGGCATTGGAGTAAGCGAAGTTGATCGCTCGCATAAAATTGGCTTCGCCGTTAGAAAAAGACTATCATCAGATTTTTTATTGCTATTGTTTGCATTACGAGTTTCAGAACTCACAGTAAAATAGGCATTTCTGCAGTTAGAACTCACTTCACAATTGTTTGTTTTTGAGGTACTCATGCAGAGTATTCCTCAGTCACTTTGTTTGCGTTTTTTTCTTTTTTTTTGTTTTTGTTGTTTCAGATTATATGAAAAATATTATTAATGCAAATCTAACACAATCAGTACTTATTACGAATCAGTACTTGTAACGAATATTTTTTTTTTGTATTTTTGTATTTAAAAAAAAACTCCGCTAATACGTCTCTTCACTACGAAGGTTCAACCGAATTGAATTCTTAAAAATAAAATGGGTTTGAGTAAAGACATACACTTATTAACTAAGAGCTAAAATATAAACCTATGGAAAAAAGAAATTATAATAAATATCATAAAAATTTCATTTTGATTTCAAGCTCAAGCAGAATTAACGCTTCTTAAACATGATTTGGCTAAAATATACTGATGATTTTCAGCTAAGCCAACAACAAACAATAAAATATAAAATAGTTATTTTGGAGAATATCTCAAATAAAAATAAGATTTAAATGAATTAGTTCAATTTATGCTAAAAAAATATTGAAAGTTTATGCAAAAAATGATTAATTACAACAATGATACTATAAAACGCCCTTAAATTTACGGGATTAACGTCAATAAATATAAATTTCAAGCTCTTTATCGAAAGCAGTGTTTTTGATATTTATGACAGTTTAATACTTGTTCATCTATTTGATCTTCATTTAGCATTTAATTAAATTGCATAAATTGTAAAGTTTAACATTAAATAATTGTTGCGAAAGTCTTTGACAGATATTTTAATTACATATTTAGTAGTATTTTTCCATGAAGGTGAGTAAATGGGTAAGTGTATAAGAATATAATTTATTGAAAAATCGAGCGATTTCTTAATTTTGCTCTTTGTTTTTTTGGTGTAAATTTTTTCAGTGTAAAAAAAATCCTGACGACAGTTCACCATGAAAAGACCAACAAACAAGAAACGCTTCCAAATCATTGAAGTTAATTACTAAAATTTTGTGCTGTGAGAGAAATTTGTTTCAATCGACCCCGCTAGATTATATTTTGTGGTGATATGTGAAGTCTCTCGTATAGAGGGACAAACCAACCAAAATTCTAGCCCTGAAAAACTACATCATAAATGGGGGGCATTCATTTATTGCTTCAAAATAAATATTTTATTAACTTTGAAAATATTCTCTTTTTTTCAATTTTAAAAACCAAAGCGGCTAAAAAATCACCCTTTGCAACATGCTGACAAAAATATTCATAGTAAAAATATTTTATTTATCAAGAACTAAATAAATATAAATAAGGAAATAAATAAAAAGTTAAATAATTAAACCAAAACATATGCTCTCAACTGGTTTATGTTTTTAATATAAATAAAAATAGAACAAATAAAAACGATACAGCAAATTAATAATCAAGTTGCATAAGCTGATATTAAGTTGTTAATTTTATTTTACGAGTAAAAATATTTTCGTAAAAAATATTTTATGTTTTGTGCAAAAGTAATGTCATAATTTGAATTAAATGCCATTTTCTACCATGGCGCCAAGTGTCACTATGCTTTGAAGTTAATGTGTAGATATACTTATAGGGAATTAAGTGTCACCAAGGCATGGAGCGATACGCACCTCAAGAACGTGGAATTATTGATATTGAATATTTGCAAAATTACAATATGCTATTTTAACGCAGCTGGAATTTATCGTCGTCGTGTTCAATGTCCTTGAAGATTGAAACGTTTGGCTAAGAGCCTCGTGCAAGCTGGGTCAACTATTTTGCATTTCTAGCGAGTAGAGAAACTACATGAAATGTATGAAAAGCCATTACATTCCCTAAAATTTACTGTTTGGTGTGGCATTTGCCTTAAAAAAGTGATTGTACTTATTTTTTTAAAGACGCCGATGACACCAGCGTAACCGTAAATGGTGAGAGGTTACAGGAAGATGCTAAACGATTTTTTTTTGCCTCGACATGCTTCACCAGTTCTTGATCATTGTTGGTTTCAATAGCCACACAGCTCGGGGAACAATTAAAACTTTAGAGAATTAATACCCAGGTCGAATTTTCACTGTTTTTGGAAATTTGATTTCAAAGAGCTTTAAAGGAAGATGTCCCTATTTCTTTGAAGCTTTCTGAAGTCACAAGTTAACTACAACAAACTGGAAACCTTGGAAGGCTTTAAAGCTCGTATGAAAAAAGAAAGAAATCGCCAATTTGGGAACAACAGTTCAAATTGAGAGCTGTTATTCATAATGCCTCAAATGGCATACTCTCTCCAACATATAGGCTGGTATTTCACGAATAAATTCTGCAATATTGGCTTTCAGTGCGCCAACCGTTAAAGTCTTGGCTCTATAGATATGAGCCTAAAAATAGTCTCACAAAAGTAGTTTAAAGGCGTGAAATCGCACGATCTAGGCGGCCCATTGACCGACCCCAAACATCAAATAAACACTTCACAAAACTCGAGTCTTAATTGGTGGATGCAATGCTTCTGGCTGCTCTTCACACCAAATACAGCTAATGCACGATAGACTTGCTTGACTGAATATTAATTTTGATAATAAAATTCAATAATCTGCAAGCATTGTTCGTTTGTAAAGTCGAATCAGAGTTAAATTATAGACCAAACTGAACATGTATAACAGTAACATGTTACACGAAAACAGCTGAGCTGAAAAAAACTGTGTTGCGAGAAAGAAAGTTGCTAAAAAAAATCACCCTTTATTTTCCAATTAATGTCAGTCTTACACTTTCAAATGATTTTTTTTTATAATAAAGATCCCTTTTGCTTATTTATAGCCAGTTCAAATTGTGACATTACTCTTGTGCCACACTGTATATTAATAAAGAGCTAGAAATAATTCAACCAACTAAATAGAAGTAACACAGCTGCTATGTTTAATTTTCAAGTTCAATCTCAATTCGAATACTGTGCTAACAATTTTTATTATACACAAAAATATTATATTCATTAATACATAACGCAATATGTTATGTTTGCTTATTAGTTAAGAACTAAGAAAGTACAAAAATAGGAAATAGAGAAAAATAACTAGAACAACCGATAAAGAAATTCTTTATCCACTCAAAGTCAACTGGTCTAAAAAAAAACTCAAATAAATGTATCATAATTTAAAAAACTGTATCTCATAAAATACTATTTATTAATTAACGTCTCAAAAAATATGCCTTGAAACAACGTATTCCGTTCTACTCATGCTAAGCTTAAGCCAAGTAAATATGTAAAATAATTTGTAATCAACCTTATGGAAGGATTAGATACTACCTGTCAGCGCCACAGTCAGTCAAGACAATGAATGCATTATTTATTAATCGTAATTATCAAATTGTTTTTATCCCCATCTGCCAAAAAATGTAACATTAATGTTTAGGAATCCAAAGCCTTAAAAGCGCACAATCAATTGTCGTAAAATAAAGTTATAAAAAAATCAATAGTCGCAAAGGAATGCCATTTTGTAATACTAGTTAAACTCTGTTTTTTGCAACTTTATTTACCTGCAAATATCATTTGCAAAATCTATATATATAAAATTGGATGTGTGTATGTATGTATGTAACGTAATGGCTCCAAAACGGTTGGGCCGATTTTGACGAAATTTTCAGGGAACCTTCAGAATACTCGGGCGGGTGACACTGTGAAGTCCGATTTTTTATTTTCGGTCTGTGGGCGGAGGGGCGTGGCAAAATGCAATTTTCATATTGCACCACCAATGACATATACATATATTTATTTTTTGTGCTTTTTTATTTTATTTTACTTTTTTTTGGAAAGCCGTTGTCATGTTCTTCAAAACGAGTTATCAAACTCTTAAATCGATTATGTAGTTCCGAAGATATTTTGAGCTGACGGTGTCAGCTATATGTACATAAAAATTACGTGTATGTTCGTGATCGCTAAACTCAAAAACTACTGGACCGATTTTGACCAAATTTGATATGCATGCTCTATGGGCCGTGAGGAGTATTTCTGTGTAGTTTGAAGTTCGTCCAACAGATGGCGCAATACTTAGTTTTTTGTGTTTTGCCCAATAGAGATTAGCGCGATAAGCCTATGATGCGTTTTGCTGAAGGCGTTGGGTCCTTAATCAGCGTGTAGTGGGGTTAATTAGGCCGATACCGGTATTTGAACAATAATTGCTATGTCGATTTAGTGCACCTTTCATTCTTCTTCGGTGTTTTTGCACCGTAACTCAAGAACTACTGCACCGATTTTGACCAAACTTTATATACATGTTCTATGGGACGTGAGGAGTGTTTCTGTGTAGTTTGAATGGGTCATATAAAGAGTTTCAGAATTTTGTTACTTGGCTATTACATATTTCTCTTATCTTTTACTTTTATATAATTGGAAATATTTTGAGGCTCTCATGTTTTAGTCTAAGAGAAATTAACCCTTTGAAGGACCAATTGAGACAAATGGTTAATAATCTCTATTTTGTACTTTTGCAAATAAAGGAATATTTATCTGAAAAATTTACATACAGATATTAAATAACACTATTCAGTGATTCGAAGTATTTTTTTATCATAAGTTATCTCATTCGATTATTTCCAATATCAAAAAAATAATAATAATAACTAAACCTAACCTAAAACAATTTTAAAATAAAATGTTTTTCCGAAATCTCTATTAATTGAATTTCATTTTATTCCAGCAACAACTCTGATTTAAGCAGTGCCTCGTTATTTCATTCCAATTGCTACGCCAATAAGATTTTTATTCCAAATACTGGACACTGTATTAATAAGTTTAAACTTATAACCTTTCATCTTTAACAGTCGCAGCTGCAAACGAAATCGATAAAATGAACAGCCTTATGAGTTCGCTGCATCAAAGTTCAAACAGAAAAGTCACGCGATTAAGACTAAAATTTACTCATTTTCATATTTCACAGTCGTAGCTATGAACAAATTCCATAAAATGAAATGAGTTCATATTACCAAGAGTTCGCTGTATCAAAATTCGAATCAAAAAGTCACGCGATGTTGATTGAAAAAACTCACTCATTCTCATTTGCGGACAAATTCGATGAAATTAACAGCCTTGATTTTCAAGAGTCCATATTGGAAAGAATTCACTGTATTAAAATTCAACCTGAAAAGTCACGCGATGATGATTACAAATTATTCACTCAGTTTCATCTTAAAAAAAATAAAACAACATGACTATGAATAATAATAGAGCAGAAAAATGTTTTAAAACAATTCTGCATTTATTTTTGTTCATTACAGAAGCATAATTTTTTCTAGATCATATACTCGTAAAAAAACGCAAATCAGCCAATCTCAGCAAATCACTAGGTGTGTATACTATATATATAAATAAAATAAGTGTAATATACATAAATAAAATAAATAAATAGATTCGTTGTACATACATGCAAAGACAAAATATGATCGATAAATTTTAATTGCGGACAATTTATGTTCATCCCGCAATCATATATTTAATTCCAAATTTTTTCCAAATAGTTCTAACGTTGAAGTTACATTTGTTTACTGGCGGCCGGAATAGAATACTTTCACACTTATCAACATTAATTCTCATGTTCCAATCTAATGCTTACTTTTCAACTATGTTATAGAGACTTTGTAATTTTAAATTAATTTTTTTCCCCTTTTAGATTTGTAAGAGGCAGGATGACCATACTCGTTACAAAGGACGCAGTATATTTTATCGCGTTCATTTTCATCAACGGAAGTTATTTCGCATTTTCCAACCTCGTGGGATTTGTTGCACTTAACACACTTTGGCTCCATAAAGCAATTAGAGGCGCTGTGGAAAAATCCTTGACATTTCCTGCATTGGGGAATCTCTTCTCTTTTTAATGTCTCCCATTTGACACATCGATATAATACTGTATTAATTGATTTCAAAGCCTTTATATTACTATTATTACTATCTGAAGATATCTGGACTAAAAATATATCTTTGCTAAGCTCATTTAATATTTCTGTTGGGTCTGTATCCCATGGTAGGCCTTTAAGAAGAAACGTTTTTGTTTTTGCACATTTAGGTGTAAACGTAAAAAATTTTCTACTCGTTGATGGTTTAGGTTGAGTATCGCTTGTAGACTTATTTTCCCTGGTGAGATTATTACTTTTTATTTTTTTGTATTATTATCATGTACTTGTACATGCTGTTTGAATTTCTGTAAGACTAAATCGTCACATTGAAAGTCATCTTCAAGATCAAGAATTGAGTAATAATTACTCTTCAATTGTTTATTTATGCTTTGCATATTATCATTGCCTTTTCTTTTTATATCATTGTTCAATATATTTGTTTTTGGTTTTAATACATCTGAGTTTGGAGCAGAGCTCTCACTCATATTATTAAAAAAAATCAAATTGTGATATTTAATATTTATGTATAATAATTAATATATAAGTATGTATATATAGGTATATACTTATGTTTTTTAAGTTATTAAATTAAAGGAAATATTCAGAGATTTGCAAATCTGTACTTTTTTACAAACTTTTGTAATACTGCTGGCGACTTCGCTACGTCTGTACCTCATGACAGCTTAAGCGCGACTCTCTACATATACATATATTTGTATTCTTTTGCATAAGTATACGAGCTTGAATGCTTTCAATCATGATTTGGCTAAAAGGGTACTGATGATTTGGTTAGCGCCAATGAAATGCAGGCATATACCTAGCTAAGTCAACAACAAACAATAAAATATTAAAATAGTTATTTTGGAGAATATCTCGAATAAAAAATTTGATAAATGCAGAAAAATATTTTTAAAAAGTTTCATCTGGAGTGTTGCGTATTAAAGCCGTAGTATCCCTCTTTTTTAAGCGGATGTGTCCAGGAAAGTTCAAAATGTTACGAGCAGGGAGATTAGGATGGGACTCGAGTTTTGTTAAATATTTGCCAGCTAATTTTGCAATTTCAGCGGTCACAAGTGGCATATTTAAATCACGATGTAAAATTGAATTTTTGATGTACCATGGAGGCGATGTCATTAACCTTAAAATTTTGTTTTGCCTTCGTTGGATTCTCTCCACATTAGAAGCTGAAGCAGTGCCCCATAGCTGAATTCCGTAAAACCATATGGGTTTCAAAAGCGACTTGTATATTAAAATCTAGACTGAGGGTAGAATTTCTACCAATCAGCCAATGTATCTGGGTTAATTTAAGCTTCATTTGTGGTGTTTCCATGTAAGCCGTCGGTCAAGTTGTATACCAAGGTATTTCACCTGTGTATGTTGAGGAACAACTTGATTGTTGATTCGAATGGGGGAACAATTGTCTGTTCGTAGGGTAAATGTGACATGAACACACTTTTGTTCATTTACTTTTATTCTCCATAAGTTCAACCACAGTTTGGGATGCCTCGTGAGGGTTTTCATGCATACTAAGGCAGGCTGTATCATCGGCAAATGTAGAAGTGATGATATTACTGCTCCAGGGGCATATCACATGTATAAATCAAATACAAAACTGGCCCCAGTATACTCCCCTGTGGCACACCGGATGAGATAGTTTCGGGCACACTCATGAAGTCTCCTTCCACAACAGTGAACTTCCGGGCAAGAATGTAACTTTCCAAAAGATTTACTATGTTTATTGGTAGATATGTCTTCAATTTTAAAATTAGGTCTTCATGCCACACTTTATCAAATGCCTGAGAAACATCTTTTCTTGAAATGTTCTTCTTATGACTTCTAATACCAAATTGATGGTCCGGTATGCACCCATTATCAGTTAGAATTGGGGACAATTTTGTCATGAGTAACTTTTCGAAGAGCTTTGAAATTGTTGACAGTAAACTCATTGGCCTATATGACTCAGCCTTGGTAAGATCTTTGCCCGGCTCATTTTGACTCCAGTCGTAAAATGCTGCTGTGACATCGAGACCTTCCAGATGGTTTTTAAGAGATGCAGATTTTTTAGATGCAAGCAACTCTTGGAGTGGTGATATAAGTCAGTTCTTAGTGGGCTACCAATTTTATCGATCGTTGGAGAGTGAACGGAGGAGAGATCATGAGAAGCTTCAACATGAATTAAATCCCTAGAGATATTTTTCATTTCGCCAAAATCTATAACATCCGGAATTTTTTGTATGTCAGTAGGCCAGTAAGTGGGTTCCCCACTCGAAATGACATCCAAACCCATTTTTGAAATTGTGTTGAACAATGCTCGACCTCTAGGTGTAATAAGACGCGATCCTCAGAACGTATGTTTTGCATTGTAATCGCCAGCTCTTACGAAACAAGGGCCAAAAGCTTGGTAAAAATCCTCGTATTGATCCTCAGTGATTGAAAATCTGGGAGGGGAGTAAATTGATGATATCACGAGATTTGAACAAACATTTTCGATGCAAATATTTGTTGCTTGTAAATGGTCTTCACAAATGTTCTTAAGAATATAGTGCTTGAGTCTTGACTTTATTAGAATTGCTGATCCTCCGCATGCTCTTCCTCTCGGGTCCTTTGTATCATATAAGGTGTAGCCATGCATTTTAGAAAGGCTTCTCGAAGTCAAATGAGTCTCAGATACCAACATTATATCAATATTTTTTTCCGTGAGGAAGTGCTCAAGTTAATTTTTATGTTGGCGAATGCCGTTTGCCTTCCAGAAACATACTTTTAACGTGTTCATGGCTTATTAACTAATGCTAGAAGCAGTGTGTTCTGCATTCGCAGCATTTCTTGCATCATGTTAGTCATATTTGTTGTAAAGTTGTTTATAGTTTGCAACAGATTATCCAAATTAAAGTTTGCGTTTGCATTTGTTGTGTTAGTTGGTGGTGACACTTTTTGCACTGGAACAGAGTTGATCTTCACAGCGTCAGCATACGATACTTGTGGAGTGATTGGTTGGGCCATTAGAGGATAAGTAGCGGAATACGTATTTTCTGTTTGCGCTGGGGTTACTTTAGGCTTTTGACTCATAGTCTGTTTAACGAAACAGTATACAGGACATCCTATGTAGTTATTAATGTGATTAACTCCACCATTACTGCCCTTTTTTTCCTTCTGATCTTTTGATTTATTGCAAATAGCAGTATCGTGTAATTCACCGCATACAACACAAACAGTAGGTAATTTGCAATAAGTTTTCGTGTGGCCATATTCTTGACAATTATGGCACTGTACGGGTCCTGAACGCTTGTGTGGTTCTTCGACTGTAATTTTCCGGTATAACAGATATTTTAAATTATAAATGGGTCTCATTTTTCTTCAATTTTATATCATTTGGCTCCAGTTCAGTTAGAGACATTTTTTACCTTAAATCCTTGGAGGGTGAGAGCATATTTTATTTCCTCAGGAACAACAGAAGAATCTATGCCCTTCAATACGATCTATAGGCCTTTAGCACTCTTAAGCTGGAAAGTGTAGAAACTTGTTTTATTTTTCTCAAATTCAGTAACCATTTTGTGGAATTCTTTTTCATTATGTATTTGTACTTTTGTTTCATCCATGTTACCACGTTTTAATGGAACAATGTGAAATGCCTTTTCACCAATGACCGAGATTAGTTTTTTAATAAGTGAGTTTGAATTTGTTTGTCTCAGGTAGATTGGTGGTGGTTTTGAGGTTTTTTTTCGAGGAATCTTCTGGTTTGTCGCTGTCATCTTGCAATATTTTAAAATGGATTTGACGATTAGCTGAGGCGGCGTCGTTATCCCTGGATATCTTCGGAACAGATGAGATTTTAGATGAATTTGGTCTTCGCCCGCCCTTTACTACTGTAATATATCTGTCCATTCTGACAGACACCTTAGGTTTTTGACTACTGTTGTCTGTAGTGATAACTTGGTTAAGTGATGAACACGAGCCCGGAGCGGTCAATGGCGCTGACTTAAATAAAGATGTACTAGGCAACGGGAATGTTAACGAATCACTACTTGGCATTGGAGTAAGCGAAGTTGATCGCTCGCATAAAATTGGCTTCGCCGTTAGAAAAAGACTATCATCAGATTTTTTATTGCTATTGTTTGCATTACGAGTTTCAGAACTCACAGTAAAATAGGCATTTCTGCAGTTAGAACTCACTTCACAATTGTTTGTTTTTGAGGTACTCATGCAGAGTATTCCTCAGTCACTTTGTTTGCGTTTTTTTCTTTTTTTTTGTTTTTGTTGTTTCAGATTATATGAAAAATATTATTAATGCAAATCTAACACAATCAGTACTTATTACGAATCAGTACTTGTAACGAATATTTTTTTTTTGTATTTTTGTATTTAAAAAAAAACTCCGCTAATACGTCTCTTCACTACGAAGGTTCAACCGAATTGAATTCTTAAAAATAAAATGGGTTTGAGTAAAGACATACACTTATTAACTAAGAGCTAAAATATAAACCTATGGAAAAAAGAAATTATAATAAATATCATAAAAATTTCATTTTGATTTCAAGCTCAAGCAGAATTAACGCTTCTTAAACATGATTTGGCTAAAATATACTGATGATTTTCAGCTAAGCCAACAACAAACAATAAAATATAAAATAGTTATTTTGGAGAATATCTCAAATAAAAATAAGATTTAAATGAATTAGTTCAATTTATGCTAAAAAAATATTGAAAGTTTATGCAAAAAATGATTAATTACAACAATGATACTGCAAAACGCCCCTAAATTTACGGGATTAACGTCAATAAATATAAATTTCAAGCTCTTTATCGAAAGCAGTGTTTTTGATATTTATGACAGTTTAATACTTGTTCATCTATTTGATCTTCATTTAGCATTTAATTAAATTGCATAAATTGTAAAGTTTAACATTAAATAATTGTTGCGAAAGTCTTTGACAGATATTTTAATTACATATTTAGTAGTATTTTTCCATGAAGGTGAGTAAATGGGTAAGTGTATAAGAATATAATTTATTGAAAAATCGAGCGATTTCTTAATTTTGCTCTTTGTTTTTTTGGTGTAAATTTTTTCAGTGTAAAAAAAATCCTGACGACAGTTCACCATGAAAAGACCAACAAACAAGAAACGCTTCCAAATCATTGAAGTTAATTACTAAAATTTTGTGCTGTGAGAGAAATTTGTTTCAATCGACCCCGCTAGATTATATTTTGTGGTGATATGTGAAGTCTCTCGTATAGAGGGACAAACCAACCAAAATTCTAGCCCTGAAAAACTACATCATAAATGGAGGGCATTCATTTATTGCTTCAAAATAAATATTTTATTAACTTTGAAAATATTCTCTTTTTTTCAATTTTAAAAACCAAAGCGGCTAAAAAATCACCCTTTGCAACATGCTGACAAAAATATTCATAGTAAAAATATTTTATTTATCAAGAACTAAATAAATATAAATAAGGAAATAAATAAAAAGTTAAATAATTAAACCAAAACATATGCTCTCAACTGGTTTATGTTTTTAATATAAATAAAAATAGAACAAATAAAAACGATACAGCAAATTAATAATCAAGTTGCATAAGCTGATATTAAGTTGTTAATTTTATTTTACGAGTAAAAATGTTTTCGTAAAAAATATTTTATGTTTTGCGCAAAAGTAATGTCATAATTTGAATTAAATGCCATTTTCTCCCATGGCGCCAAGTGTCACTATGCTTTGAAGTTAATGTGTAGATATACTTATAGGGAATTAAGTGTCACTAAGGCATGGAGCGATACGCACCTCAAGAACGTGGAATCATTGATATTGAATATTTGCAAAATTACAATATGCTGTTTTAACGCATCTGGAATTTATCGTCGTCGTGTTCAATGTCCTTGAAGATTGAAACGTTTGGCTAAGAGCCTCGTGCAAGCTGGGTCAACTATTTTGCATTTCTAGCGAGTAGAGAAACTACATGAAATGTATGAAAAGCCATTACATTTCCTAAAATTTACTGTTTGGTGTGGCATTTGCCTTAAAAAAGTGATTGTACTTATTTTTTTAAAGACGCCGATGACACCAGCGTAACCGTAAATGGTGAGAGGTTATAGGAAGATGCTAAACGATTTTTTTTTGCCTCGACATGCTGCACCAGTTCTTGATCATTGTTGGTTTCAATAGGCACACAGCTCGGGGAACAATTAAAACTTTAGAGAATTAATACCCAGTTCGAATTTTCACTGGTTTTTTAAATTTGATTTCAAAGAGCTTTAAAGGAAGATGTCCCTATTTCTTTGAAGCTTTCTGAAGTCACAAGTTAACTACAACAAACTGGAAACCTTGGAAGGCTTTAAAGCTCGTATGAAAAAAGAAAGAAATCGCCAATTTGGGAACAACAGTTCAAATTGAGAGCTGTTATTCATAATGCCTCAAATGGCATACTCTCTCCAACATATAGGCTGGTATTTCACGAATAAATTCTGCAATATTGGCTTTCAGTGCGCCAACCGTTAAAGTCTTGGCTCTATAGATACGAGCCTGAAAATAGTCTCACAAAAGTAGTTTAAAGGCGTGAAATCGCACGATCTAGGCGGCCCATTGACCGACCCCAAACATCAAATAAACACTTCACAAAACTCGAGTCTTAATTGGTGGCATGTGGCACCATCTTTTTCGGGATGCAATGCTTCTGGCTGCTCTTCACACCAAATACAGCTAATGCACGATAGACTTGCTTGACTGAATATTAATTTTGATAATAAAATTCAATAATCTGCAAGCATTGTTCGTTTGTAAAGTCGAATCAGAGTTAAATTATAGACCAAACTGAACATGTATAACAGTAACATGTTACACGAAAACAGCTGAGCTGAAAAAAAACAGTGTTGCGAGAAAGAAAGTTGCTAAAAAAAATCACCCTTTATTTTCCAATTAATGTCAGTCTTACACTTTCAAATGATTTTTTTTATAATAAAGATCCCTTTTGCTTATTTATAGCCAGTTCAAATTGTGACATTACTCTTGTGCCACACTGTATATTAATAAAGAGCTAGAAATAATTGAACCAACTAAATAGAAGTAACACAGCTGCTATGTGTAGTTTTCAAGTTCAATCTCAATTCAAATACTCTGCTAACAATTTTTATTATACACAAAAATATTATATTCATTAATACATAACGCAATATGTTATGTTTGCTTATTAGTTAAGAACTAAGAAAGTACAAAAATAGGAAATAGAGAAAAATAACTAGAACAACCGATAAAGAAATTCTTTATCCACTCAAAGTCAACTGGTCTAAAAAAAAACTCAAATAAATGTATCTTAATTTAAAAAACTATATCTTATAAAATACTATTTATTAATTAACGTCTCAAAAAATATGCCTTGAAACAACGTATTCCGTTCTACTCATGCTAAGCTTAAGCCAAGTTAATATGTAAAATAATTTGTAATCAACCTTATAGAAGGATTAGATACTACCTGTCAGCGCCACAGTCAGTCAAGACAATGAATGCATTATTTATTAATCGTAATTATCAAATTGTTTTTATCCCCATCTGCCAAAAAATGTAACATTAATGTTTAGGAATCCAAAGCCTTAAAAGCGCACAATCAATTGTCGTAAAATAAAGTTATAAAAAAATCAATAGTCGCAAAGGAATGCCATTTTGTAATACTAGTTAAACTCTGTTTTTTGCAACTTTATTTACCTGCAAATATCATTTGCAAAATCTATATATATAAAATTGGATGTGTGTATGTATGTATGTAACGTAATGGCTCCAAAACGGTTGGGCCGATTTTGACGAAATTTTCAGGGAACCTTCAGAATACTCGGGCGGGTGACACTGTGAAGTCCGATTTTTTATTTTCGGTCTGTGGGCGGAGGGGCGTGGCAAAATGCAATTTTCATATTGCACCACCAATGACATATACATATATTTATTTTTTGTGCTTTTTTTATTTTATTTTACTTTTTTTTGGAAAGCCGTTGTCATGTTCTTCAAAACGAGTTATCAAACTCTTAAATCGATTATGTAGTTCCGAAGATATTTTGAGCTGACGGTGTCAGCTATATGTACATAAAAATTACGTGTATGTTCGTGATCGCTAAACTCAAAAACTACTGGACCGATTTTGACCAAATTTGATATGCATGCTCTATGGGCCGTGAGGAGTATTTCTGTGTAGTTTGAAGTTCGTCCAACAGATGGCGCAATACTTAGTTTTTTGTGTTTTGCCCAATAGAGATTAGCGCGATAAGCCTATGATGCGTTTTGCTGAAGGCGTTGGGTCCTTAATCACCGTGTAGTGGGGTTAATTAGCCCGATACCGGTATTTGAACAATAATTGCTATGTCGATTTAGTGCACCTTTCATTCTTCTTCGGTGTTTTTGCACCGTAACTCAAGAACTACTGCACCGATTTTGACCAAACTTTATATACATGTTCTATGGGACGTGAGGAGTGTTTCTGTGTAGTTTCTGTGTTTGAATGGGTCATATAAAGAGTTTCAGAATTTTGTTACTTGGCTATTACATATTTCTCTTATCTTTTACTTTTATATAATTGGAAATATTTTGAGGCTCTCATGTTTTAGTCTAAGAGAAATTAACCCTTTGAAGGACCAATTGAGACAAATGGTTAATAATCTCTATTTTGTACTTTTGCAAATAAAGGAATATTTATCTGAAAAATTTACATACAGATATTAAATAACACTATTCAGTGATTCGAAGTATTTTTTTATTATAAATTATCTCATTCGATTATTTCCAATATCAAAAAAATAATAATAATAACTAAACCTAACCTAAAACAATTTTAAAATAAAATGTTTTTCCGAAATCTCTATTAATTGAATTTCATTTTATTCCAGCAACAACTCTGATTTAAGCAGTGCCTCGTTATTTCATTCCAATTGCTACGCCAATAAGATTTTTATTCCAAATACTGGACACTGTATTAATAAGTTTAAACTTATAACCTTTCATCTTTAACAGTCGCAGCTGCAAACGAAATCGATAAAATGAACAGCCTTATGAGTTCGCTGCATCAAAGTTCAAACAGAAAAGTCACGCGATTAAGACTAAAATTTACTCATTTTCATCTTTCACAGTCGTAGCTATGAAAAAATTCCATAAAATGAAATGAGTTCATATTACCAAGAGTTCGCTGTATCAAAATTCGAATCAAAAAGTCACGCGATGTTGATTGAAAAAACTCACTCATTCTCATTTGCGGACAAATTCGATGAAATTAACAGCCTTGATTTTCAAGAGTCCATATTGGAAAGAATTCACTGTATTAAAATTCAACCTGAAAAGTCACGCGATGATGATTATAAATTATTCACTCAGTTTCATCTTAAAAAAAATAAAACAACATGACTATGAATAATAATAGAGCAGAAAAATGTTTTAAAACAATTCTGCATTTATTTTTGTTCATTACAGAAGCATATTTTTTTCTAGATCATATACTCGTAAAAAAACGCAAATCAGCCAATCTCAGCAAATCACTAGGTGTGTATACTACATATATAAATAAAATAAGTGTAATATACATAAATAAAATAAATAAATAGATTCGTTGTACATACATGCAAAGACAAAATATGATCGATAAATTTTAATTGCTGACAATTTATGTTCATCCCGCAATCATATATTTAATTCCAAATTTTTTTCAAATAGTTCTAACGTTGAAGTTACATTTGTTTACTGGCGGCCGGAATAGAATACTTTCACACTTATCAACATTAATTCTCATGTTCCAATCTAATGCTTACTTTTCAACTATGTTATAGAGACTTTGTAATTTTAAATTAATTTTTTCCCCCTTTTAGATTTGTAAGAGGCAGGATGACCATACTCGTTACAAAGGACGCAGTATATTTTATCGCGTTCATTTTCATCAACGGAAGTTATTTCGCATTTTCCAACCTCGTGGGATTTGTTGCACTTAACACACTTTGGCTCCATAAAGCAATTAGAGGCGCTGTGGAAAAATCCTTGACATTTCCTGCATTGGGGAATCTCTTCTCTTTTTAATGTCTCCCATTTGACACATCGATATAATACTGTATTAATTGATTTCAAAGCCTTTATATTACTATTATTACTATCTGAAGATATCTGGACTAAAAATATATCTTTGCTAAGCTCATTTAATATTTCTGTTGGGTCTGTATCCCATGGTAGGCCTTTAAGAAGAAACGTTTTTGTTTTTGCACATTTAGGTGTAAACGTAAAAAATTTTCTACTCGTTGATGGTTTAGGTTGAGTATCGCTTGTAGACTTATTTTCCCTGGTGAGATTATTACTTTTTATTTTTTTGTATTATTATCATGTACTTGTACATGCTGTTTGAATTTCTGTAAGACTAAATCGTCACATTGAAAGTCATCTTCAAGATCAAGAATTGAGTAATAATTACTCTTCAATTGTTTATTTATGCTTTGCATATTATCATTGCCTTTTCTTTTTATATCATTGTTCAATATATTTGTTTTTGGTTTTAATACATCTGAGTTTGGAGCAGAGCTCTCACTCATATTATTAAAAAAAATCAAATTGTGATATTTAATATTTATGTATAATAATTAATATATAAGTATGTATATATAGGTATATACTTATGTTTTTTAAGTTATTAAATTAAAGGAAATATTCAGAGATTTGCAAATCTGTACTTTTTTACAAACTTTTGTAATACTGCTGGCGACTTCGCTACGTCTGTACCTCATGACAGCTTAAGCGCGACTCTCTACATATACATATATTTGTATTCTTTTGCATAAGTATACGAGCTTGAATGCTTTCAATCATGATTTGGCTAAAAGGGTACTGATGATTTGGTTAGCGCCAATGAAATGCAGGCATATACCTAGCTAAGTCAACAACAAACAATAAAATATTAAAATAGTTATTTTGGAGAATATCTCGAATAAAAAATTTGATAAATGCAGAAAAATATTTTTAAAAAGTTTCATCTGGAGTGTTGCGTATTAAAGCCGTAGTATCCCTCTTTTTTAAGCGGATGTGTCCAGGAAAGTTCAAGATGTTACGAGCAGGGAGATTAGGATGGGACTCGAGTTTTGTTAAATATTTGCCAGCTTATTTTGCAATTTCAGCGATCACAAGTGGCATATTTAAATCACGATGTAAAATTGAATTTTTGATGTACCATGGAGCCGATGTCATTAACCTTAAAATTTTGTTTTGCCTTCGTTGGATTCTCTCCACATTAGAAGCTGAAGCAGTGCCCCATAGCTGAATTCCGTAAAACCATATGGGTTTCAAAAGCGACTTGTATATTAAAATCTAGACTGAGGGTAGAATTTCTACCAATCAGCCAATGTATCTGGGTTAATTTAAGCTTCATTTGTGTCAGCTTAGAGTCAATGTGGTGTTTCCATGTAAGCCGTCGGTCAAGTTGTATACCAAGGTATTTCACCTGTGTATGTTGAGGAACAACTTGATTGTTGATTCGAATGGGGGAACAATTGTCTGTTCGTAGGATAAATGTGACATGAACACACTTTTGTTCATTTACTTTTATTCTCCATAAGTTCAACCACAGTTTGGGATGCCTCGTGAGGGTTTTCATGCATACTAAGGCAGGCTGTATCATCGGCAAATGTAGAAGTGATGATATTATCACATGTATAAATCAAATACAAAACTGGCCCCAGTATACTCCCCTGTGGCACACCGGATGAGATAGTTTCGGGCACACTCATGAAGTCTCCTTCCACAACAGTGAACTTCCGGGCAAGAATGTAACTTTCCAAAAGATTTACTATGTTTATTGGTATATATGTCTTCAATTTTAAAATTAGGTCTTCATGCCACACTTTATCAAATGCCTGAGAAACATCTTTTCTTCAAATGTTCTTCTTATGACTTCTAATACCAAATTGATGGTCCGGTATGCACCCATTATCAGTTAGAATTGGGGACAATTTTGTCATGAGTAACTTTTCGAAGAGCTTTGAAATTGTTGACAGTAAACTCATTGGCCTATATGACTCAGCCTTGGTAAGATCTTTGCCCGGCTTTGGAATCATTTTGACTCCAGTCGTAAAATGCTGCTGTGACATCGAGACCTTCCAGATGGTTTTTAAGAGATGCAGATTTTTTAGATGCAAGCAACTCTTGGAGGGGTGATATAAGTCAGTTCTTAGTGGGCTACCAATTTTATCGATCGTTGGAGAGTGAACGGAGGAGAGATCATGAGAAGCTTCAACATGAATTAAATCCCTAGAGATATTTTTTCATTACGCCAAAATCTATAACATCCGGAATTTTTTGTATGTCAGTAGGCCAGTAAGTGGGTTCCCCACTCGAAATGACATCCAAACCCATTTTTGAAATTGTGTTGAACAATGCTCGACCTCTAGGTGTAATAAGACGCGATCCTCAGAACGTATGTTTTGCATTGTAATCGCCAGCTCTTACGAAACAAGGGCCAAAAGCTTTGTAAAAATCCTCGTATTGATCCTCAGTGATTGAAAATCTGGGAGGGGAGTAAATTGATGATATCACGAGATTTGAACAAACATTTTCGATGCAAATATTTGTTGCTTGTAAATGGTCTTCACAAATGTTCTTAAGAATATAGTGCTTGAGTCTTGACTTTATTAGAATTGCTGATCCTCCGCATGCTCTTCCTCTCGGGTCCTTTGTATCATATAAGGTGTAGCCATGCATTTTAGAAAGGCTTCTCGAAGTCAAATGAGTCTCAGATACCAACATTATATCAATATTTTTTTCCGTGAGGAAGTGCTCAAGTTAATTTTTATGTTGGCGAATGCCGTTTGCCTTCCAGAAACATACTTTTAACGTGTTCATGGCTTATTAACTAATGCTAGAAGCAGTGTGTTCTGCATTCGCAGCATTTCTTGCATCATGTTAGTCATATTTGTTGTAAATTTGTTTATAGTTTGCAACAGATTATCCAAATTAAAGTTTGCGTTTGCATTTGTTGTGTTAGTTGGTGGTGACACTTTTTGCACTGGAACAGAGTTGATCTTCACAGCGTCAGCATACGATACTTGTGGAGTGATTGGTTGGGCCATTAGAGGATAAGTAGCGGAATACGTATTTTCTGTTTGCGCTGGGGTTACTTTAGGCTTTTGACTCATAGTCTGTTTAACGAAACAGTATACAGGACATCCTATGTAGTTATTAATGTGATTAACTCCACCATTACTGCCCTTTTTTTCCTTCTGATCTTTTGATTTATTGCAAATAGCAGTATCGTGTAATTCACCGCATACAACACAAACAGTAGGTAATTTGCAATAAGTTTTCGTGTGGCCATATTCTTGACAATTATGGCACTGTACGGGTCCTGAACGCTTGTGTGGTTCTTCGACTGTAATTTTCCGGTATAACAGATATTTTAAATTATAAATGGGTCTCATTTTTCTTCAATTTTATATCATTTGGCTCCAGTTCAGTTAGAGACATTTTTTACCTTAAATCCTTGGAGGGTGAGAGCATATTTTATTTCCTCAGGAACAACAGAAGAATCTATGCCCTTCAATACGATCTATAGGCCTTTAGCACTCTTAAGCTGGAAAGTGTAGAAACTTGTTTTATTTTTCTCAAATTCAGTAACCATTTTGCGGAATTCTTTTTCATTATGTATTTGTACTTTTGTTTCATCCATGTTACCACGTTTTAATGGAACAATGTGAAATGCCTTTTCACCAATGACCGAGATTAGTTTTTTAATAAGTGAGTTTGAATTTGTTTGTCTCAGGTAGATTGGTGGTGGTTTTGAGGTTTTTTTTTCGAGGAATCTTCTGGTTTGTCGCTGTCATCTTGCAATATTTTAAAATGGATTTGACGATTAGCTGAGGCGGCGTCGTTATCCCTGGATATCTTCGGAACAGATGAGATTTTAGATGAATTTGGTCTTCGCCCGCCCTTTACTACTGTAATATATCTGTCCATTCTGACAGACACCTTAGGTTTTTGACTACTGTTGTCTGTAGTGATAACTTGGTTAAGTGATGAACACGAGCCCGGAGCGGTCAATGGCGCTGACTTAAATAAAGATGTACTAGGCAACGGGAATGTTAACGAATCACTACTTGGCATTGGAGTAAGCGAAGTTGATCGCTCGCATAAAATTGGCTTCGCCGTTAGAAAAAGACTATCATCAGATTTTTTATTGCTATTGTTTGCATTAAGAGTTTCAGAACTCACAGTAAAATAGGCATTTCTGCAGTTAGAACTCACTTCACAATTGTTTGTTTTTGAGGTACTCATGCAGAGTATTCCTCAGTCACTTTGTTTGCATTTTTTTTTTTTTTTTGTTTTTGTTGTTTCAGATTATATGAAAAATATTATTAATGCAAATCTAACACAATCAGTACTTATTACGAATCAGTACTTGTAACGAATATTTTTTTTTGTATTTTTGTATTTAAAAAAAAAAACTCCGCTAATACGTCTCTTCACTACGAAGGTTCAACCGAATTGAATTCTTAAAAATAAAATGGGTTTGAGTAAAGACATACACTTATTAACTAAGAGCTAAAATATAAACCTATGGAAAAAAGAAATTATAATAAATATCATAAAAATTTCAGCTTGATTCAAGCTCAAGCAGAATTAACGCTTCTTAAACATGATTTGGCTAAAATATACTGATGATTTTCAGCTAAGCCAACAACAAACAATAAAATATAAAATAGTTATTTTGGAGAATATCTCAAATAAAAATAAGATTTAAATGAATTAGTTCAATTTATGCTAAAAAAAATATTGAAAGTTTATGCAAAAAATGATTAATTACAACAATGATACTGCAAAACGCCCTTAAATTTACGGGATTAACGTCAATAAATATAAATTTCAAGCTCTTTATCGAAAGCAGTGTTTTTGATATTTATGACAGTTTAATACTTGTTCATCTATTTGATCTTCATTTAGCATTTAATTAAATTGCATAAATTGTAAAGTTTAACATTAAATAATTGTTGCGAAAGTCTTTGACAGATATTTTAATTACATATTTAGTAGTATTTTTCCATGAAGGTGAGTAAATGGGTAAGTGTATAAGAATATAATTTATTGAAAAATCGAGCGATTTCTTAATTTTTATTAATTATATCGGGTGATTTTTTTGCTCTTTGTTTTTTCGGTGTAAATTTTTTCAGTGTAAAAAAAAATCCTGACGACAGTTCACCATGAAAAGACCAACAAACAAGAAACGCTTCCAAATCATTGAAGTTAATTACTAAAATTTTGTGCTGTGAGAGAAATTTGTTTCAATCGACCCCGCTAGATTATATTTTGTGGTGATATGTGAAGTCTCTCGTATAGAGGGACAAACCAACCAAAATTCTAGCCCTGAAAAACTACATCATAAATGGGGGGCATTCATTTATTGCTTCAAAATAAATATTTTATTAACTTTGAAAATATTCTCTTTTTTCAATTTTAAAAACCAAAGCGGCTAAAAAATCACCCTTTGCAACATGCTGACAAAAATATTCATAGTAAAAATATTTTATTTATCAAGAACTAAATAAATATAAATAAGGAAATAAATAAAAAGTTAAATAATTAAACCAAAACATATGCTCTCAACTGGTTTATGTTTTTAATATAAATAAAAATAGAACAAATAAAAACGATACAGCAAATTAATAATCAAGTTGCATAAGCTGATATTAAGTTGTTAATTTTATTTTACGAGTAAAAATATTTTCGTAAAAAATATTTTATGTTTTGCGCAAAAGTAATGTCATAATTTGAATTAAATGCCATTTTCTCCCATGGCGCCAAGTGTCACTATGCTTTGAAGTTAATGTGTAGATATACTTATAGGGAATTAAGTGTCACCAAGGCATGGAGCGATACGCACCTCAAGAACGTGGAATTATTGATATTGAATATTTGCAAAATTACAATATGCTGTTTTAACGCAGCTGGAATTTATCGTCGTCGTGTTCAATGTCCTTGAAGATTGAAACGTTTGGCTAAGAGCCTCGTGAAAGCTGGGTCAACTATTTTGCATTTCTAGCGAGTAGAGAAACTACATGAAATGTATGAAAAGCCATTACATTCCCTAAAATTTACTGTTTGGTGTGGCATTTGCCTTAAAAAAGTGATTGTACTTATTTTTTTAAAGACGCCGATGACACCAGCGTAACCGTAAATGGTGAGAGGTTACAGGAAGATGCTAAACGATTTTTTTTTGCCTCGACATGCTGCACCAGTTCTTGATCATTGTTGGTTTCAATAGGCACACAGCTCGGGGAACAATTAAAACTTTAGAGAATTAATACCCAGGTCGAATTTTCACTGTTTTTGGAAATTTGATTTCAAAGAGCTTTAAAGGAAGATGTCCCTATTTCTTTGAAGCTTTCTGAAGTCACAAGTTAACTACAACAAACTGGAAACCTTGGAAGGCTTTAAAGCTCGTATGAAAAAAGAAAGAAATCGCCAATTTGGGAACAACAGTTCAAATTGAGAGCTGTTATTCATAATGCCTCAAATGGCATACTCTCTCCAACATATAGGCTGGTATTTCACGAATAAATTCTGCAATATTGGCTTTCAGTGCGCCAACCGTTAAAGTCTTGGCTCTATAGATATGAGCCTGAAAATAGTCTCACAAAAATAGTTTAAAGGCGTGAAATCGCACGATCTAGGCGGCCCATTGACCGACCCCAAACATCAAATAAACACTTCACAAAACTCGAGTCTTAATTGGTGGATGCAATGCTTCTGGCTGCTCTTCACACCAAATACAGCTAATGCACGATAGACTTGCTTGACTGAGTATTAATTTTGATAATAAAATTCAATAATCTGCAAGCATTGTTCGTTTGTAAAGTCGAATCAGAGTTAAATTATAGACCAAACTGAACATGTATAACAGTAACATGTTACACGAAAACAGCTGAGCTGAAAAAAATAGTGTTGCGAGAAAGAAAGTTGCTAAAAAAATCACCCTTTATTTTCCAATTAATGTCAGTCTTACACTTTCAAATGATTTTTTTTATAATAAAGATCCCTTTTGCTTATTTATAGCCAGTTCAAATTGTGACATTACTCTTGTGCCACACTGTATATTAATAAAGAGCTAGAAATAATTCAACCAACTAAATAGAAGTAACACAGCTGCTATGTTTAATTTTCAAGTTCAATCTCAATTCGAATACTGTGCTAACAATTTTTATTAAACACAAAAATATTATATTCATTAATACATAACGCAATATGTTATGTTTGCTTATTAGTTAAGAACTAAGAAAGTACAAAAATAGGAAATAGAGAAAAATAACTAGAACAACCGATAAAGAAATTCTTTATCCACTCAAAGTCAACTGGTCTAAAAAAAACTCAAATAAATGTATCATAATTTAAAAAACTGTATCTTATAAAATACTATTTATTAATTAACGTCTCAAAAAGTATGCCTTGAAACAACGTATTCCGTTCTACTCATGCTAAGCTTAAACCAAGTAAATATGTAAAATAATTTGTAATCAACCTTATGGAAGGATTAGATACTACCTGTCAGCGCCACAGTCAGTCAAGACAATGAATGCATTATTTATTAATCGTAATTATCAAATTGTTTTTATCCCCATCTGCCAAAAAATGTAACATTAATGTTTAGGAATCCAAAGCCTTAAAAGCGCACAATCAATTGTCGTAAAATAAAGTTATAAAAAAATAGTCGCAAAGGAACGCCATTTTGTAATACTAGTTAAACTCTGTTTTTTGCAACTTTATTTACCTGCAAATATCATTTGCAAAATCTATATATATAAAATTGGATGTGTGTATGTATGTATGTAACGTAATGGCTCCAAAACGGTTGGGCCGATTTTGACGAAATTTTCAGTGAGCCTTCAGAATACTCGGGCAGGTGACACTGTGAAGTCCGATTTTTTATTTTCGGTCTGTGGGCGGAGGGGCGTGGCAAAATGCAATTTTCATATTGCACCACCAATGACATATACATATATTTATTTTTTGTGCTTTTTTTATTTTATTTTACTTTTTTTTGGAAAGCCGTTGTCATGTTCTTCAAAACGAGTTATCAAACTCTTAAATCGATTATGTAGTTCCGAAGATATTTTGAGCTGACGGTGTCAGCTATATGTACATAAAAATTACGTGTATGTTCGTGATCACTTAACTCAAAAACTACTGGACCGATTTTGACCAAATTTGATATACATGCTCTATGGGCCGTGAGGAGTATTTCTGTGTAGTTTGAAGTTCGTCCAACAGATGGTGCAATATTTAGTTTTTTGTGTTTTGCCCAATAGAGATTAGCGCGATAAGCCTATGATGCGTTTTGCTGAAGGCGTTGGGTCTTTAATCAGCGTGTAGTGGGGTTAATTAGCCCGATACCGGTATTTGAACAATAATTGCTATGTCGATTTAGTGCACCTTTCATTCTTCTTCGGTGTTTTTGCACCGTAACTCAAGAACTACTGCACCGATTTTGACTTTATATACATGTTCTATGGGACGTGAGGAGTGTTTCTGTGTAGTTTGAAGTTCGTCCGATGATGAATGGGTCATATAAAGAGTTTCAGAATTTTGTTACTTGGCTATTATATATTTCTCTTATCTTTTACTTTTATATAATTGGAAATATTTTGAGGCTCTCATGTTTTAGTCTAAGAGAAATTAACCTTTTGAAGGACCAATTGAGACAAATGGTTAATAATCTCTATTTTGTACTTTTGCAAATAAAGGAATATTTATCTGAAAAATTTACATACAGATATTAAATAACACTATTCAGTGATTCGAAGTATTTTTTTTATAAGTTATCTCATTCGATTATTTCCAATATCAAAAAAATAATAATAATAACTAAACCTAACCTAAAACAATTTTAAAATAAAATGTTTTTCCGAAATCTCTATTAATTGAATTTCATTTTATTCCAGCAACAACTCGTTGTTTCATTCCAATTGCTACGCCAATAAGATTTTTGTTCCAAATAATGGACACTGTATTAAACTTAACACCCAAGAGTTTCGCAATTATTCAATTTCATCTTTAACAGTCGCAGCTGCAAACGAAATCGATAAAATGAACAGCCTTATGAATTCGCTGCATCAAATTTCAAACAGAAAAGTCACGCGATTAAGACTAAAATTTACTCATTTTCATCTTTCACAGTCGTAGCTATGAACAAATTCCATAAAATGAAATGAGTTCATATTACCAAGAGTTCGCTGTATCAAAATTCGAATCAAAAAGTCACGCGATGTTGATTGAAAAAACTCACTCATTCTCATTTGCGGACAAATTCGATGAAATTAACAGCCTTGATTTTCAAGAGTCCATATTGGAAAGAATTCACTGTATTAAAATTCAACCTGAAAAGTCACGCGATGATGATTATAAATTATTCACTCAGTTTCATCTTAAAAAAAATAAAACAACATGACTATGAATAATAATAGAGCAGAAAACTGTTTTAAAACAATTCTGCATTTATTTTTGTTCATTACAGAAGCATAATTTTTTCTATATCATATACTCGTAAAAAAACGCAAATCAGCCAATCTCAGCAAATCACTAGGTGTGTATACTATATATATAAATAAAATAAGTGTAATATACATAAATAAAATAAATAAATAGATTCGTTGTACATACATGCAAAGACAAAATATGATCGATAAATTTTAATTGCGGAAAATTTATGTTCATCCCGCAATCATATATTTAATTCCAAATTTTTTCCAAATAGTTCTAACGTTGAAGTTACATTTGTTTACTGGCGGCCGGAATAGAATACTTTCACACTTATCAACATTAATTCTCATGTTCCAATCTAATGCTTACTTTTCAACTATGTTATAGAGACTTTGTAATTTTAAATTAATTTTTTTTCCCTTTTAGATTTGTAAGAGGCAGGATGACCATACTCGTTACAAAGGACGCAGTATATTTTATCGCGTTCATTTTCATCAACGGAAGTTATTTCGCATTTTCCAACCTCGTGGGATTTGTTGCACTTAACACACTTTGGCTCCATAAAGCAATTAGAGGCGCTGTGGAAAAATCCTTGACATTTCCTGCATTGGGGAATCTCTTCTCTTTTTAATGTCTCCCATTTGACACATCGATATAATACTGTATTAATTGATTTCAAAGCCTTTATATTACTATTATTACTATCTGAAGATATCTGGACTAAAAATATATCTTTGCTAAGCTCATTTAATATTTCTGTTGGGTCTGTATCCCATGGTAGGCCTTTAAGAAGAAACGTTTTTGTTTTTGCACATTTAGGTGTAAACGTAAAAAATTTTCTACTCGTTGATGGTTTAGGTTGAGTATCGCTTGTAGACTTATTTTCCCTGGTGAGATTATTACTTTTTATTTTTTTGTATTATTATCATGTACTTGTACATGCTGTTTGAATTTCTGTAAGACTAAATCGTCACATTGAAAGTCATCTTCAAGATCAAGAATTGAGTAATAATTACTCTTCAATTGTTTATTTATGCTTTGCATATTATCATTGCCTTTTCTTTTTATATCATTGTTCAATATATTTGTTTTTGGTTTTAATACATCTGAGTTTGGAGCAGAGCTCTCACTCATATTATTAAAAAAAATCAAATTGTGATATTTAATATTTATGTATAATAATTATGTTTTTTAAGTTATTAAATTAAAGGAAATATTCAGAGATTTGCAAATCTGTACTTTTTTACAAACTTTTGTAATACTGCTGGCGACTTCGCTACGTCTGTACCTCATGACAGCTTAAGCGCGACTCTCTACATATACATATATTTGTATTCTTTTGCATAAGTATACGAGCTTGAATGCTTTCAATCATGATTTGGCTAAAAGGGTACTGATGATTTGGTTAGCGCCAATGAAATGCAGGCATATACCTAGCTAAGTCAACAACAAACAATAAAATATTAAAATAGTTATTTTGGAGAATATCTCGAATAAAAAATTTGATAAATGCAGAAAAATATTTTTAAAAAGTTTCATCTGGAGTGTTGCGTATTAAAGCCGTAGTATCCCTCTTTTTTAAGCGGATGTGTCCAGGAAAGTTCAAGATGTTACGAGCAGGGAGATTAGGATGGGACTCGAGTTTTGTTAAATATTTGCCAGCTTATTTTGCAATTTCAGCGATCACAAGTGGCATATTTAAATCACGATGTAAAATTGAATTTTTGATGTACCATGGAGCCGATGTCATTAACCTTAAAATTTTGTTTTGCCTTCGTTGGATTCTCTCCACATTAGAAGCTGAAGCAGTGCCCCATAGCTGAATTCCGTAAAACCATATGGGTTTCAAAAGCGACTTGTATATTAAAATCTAGACTGAGGGTAGAATTTCTACCAATCAGCCAATGTATCTGGGTTAATTTAAGCTTCATTTGTGTCAGCTTAGAGTCAATGTGGTGTTTCCATGTAAGCCGTCGGTCAAGTTGTATACCAAGGTATTTCACCTGTGTATGTTGAGGAACAACTTGATTGTTGATTCGAATGGGGGAACAATTGTCTGTTCGTAGGATAAATGTGACATGAACACACTTTTGTTCATTTACTTTTATTCTCCATAAGTTCAACCACAGTTTGGGATGCCTCGTGAGGGTTTTCATGCATACTAAGGCAGGCTGTATCATCGGCAAATGTAGAAGTGATGATATTATCACATGTATAAATCAAATACAAAACTGGCCCCAGTATACTCCCCTGTGGCACACCGGATGAGATAGTTTCGGGCACACTCATGAAGTCTCCTTCCACAACAGTGAACTTCCGGGCAAGAATGTAACTTTCCAAAAGATTTACTATGTTTATTGGTAGATATGTCTTCAATTTTAAAATTAGGTCTTCATGCCACACTTTATCAAATGCCTGAGAAACATCTTTTCTTCAAATGTTCTTCTTATGACTTCTAATACCAAATTGATGGTCCGGTATGCACCCATTATCAGTTAGAATTGGGGACAATTTTGTCATGAGTAACTTTTCGAAGAGCTTTGAAATTGTTGACAGTAAACTCATTGGCCTATATGACTCAGCCTTGGTAAGATCTTTGCCCGGCTTTGGAATCATTTTGACTCCAGTCGTAAAATGCTGCTGTGACATCGAGACCTTCCAGATGGTTTTTAAGAGATGCAGATTTTTTAGATGCAAGCAACTCTTGGAGGGGTGATATAAGTCAGTTCTTAGTGGGCTACCAATTTTATCGATCGTTGGAGAGTGAACGGAGGAGAGATCATGAGAAGCTTCAACATGAATTAAATCCCTAGAGATATTTTTCATTTCGCCAAAATCTATAACATCCGGAATTTTTTGTATGTCAGTAGGCCAGTAAGTGGGTTCCCCACTCGAAATGACATCCAAACCCATTTTTGAAATTGTGTTGAACAATGCTCGACCTCTAGGTGTAATAAGACGCGATCCTCAGAACGTATGTTTTGCATTGTTATCGCCAGCTCTTAGGAAACAAGGGCCAAAAGCTTGGTAAAAATCCTCGTATTGATCCTCAGTGATTGAAAATCTGGGAGGGGAGTAAATTGATGATATCACGAGATTTGAACAAACATTTTCGATGCAAATATTTGTTGCTTGTAAATGGTCTTCACAAATGTTCTTAAGAATATAGTGCTTGAGTCTTGACTTTATTAGAATTGCTGATCCTCCGCATGCTCTTCCTCTCGGGTCCTTTGTATCATATAAGGTGTAGCCATGCATTTTAGAAAGGCTTCTCGAAGTCAAATGAGTCTCAGATACCAACATTATATCAATATTTTTTTCCGTGAGGAAGTGCTCAAGTTAATTTTTATGTTGGCGAATGCCGTTTGCCTTCCAGAAACATACTTTTAACGTGTTCATGGCTTATTAACTAATGCTAGAAGCAGTGTGTTCTGCATTCGCAGCATTTCTTGCATCATGTTAGTCATATTTGTTGTAAATTTGTTTATAGTTTGCAACAGATTATCCAAATTAAAGTTTGCGTTTGCATTTGTTGTGTTAGTTGGTGGTGACACTTTTTGCACTGGAACAGAGTTGATCTTCACAGCGTCAGCATACGATACTTGTGGAGTGATTGGTTGGGCCATTAGAGGATAAGTAGCGGAATACGTATTTTCTGTTTGCGCTGGGGTACTTTAGGCTTTTGACTCATAGTCTGTTTAACGAAACAGTATACAGGACATCCTATGTAGTTATTAATGTGATTAACTCCACCATTACTGCCCTTTTTTTCCTTCTGATCTTTTGATTTATTGCAAATAGCAGTATCGTGTAATTCACCGCATACAACACAAACAGTAGGTAATTTGCAATAAGTTTTCGTGTGGCCATATTCTTGACAATTATGGCACTGTACGGGTCCTGAACGCTTGTGTGGTTCTTCGACTGTAATTTTCCGGTATAACAGATATTTTAAATTATAAATGGGTCTCATTTTTCTTCAATTTTATATCATTTGGCTCCAGTTCAGTTAGAGACATTTTTTACCTTAAATCCTTGGAGGGTGAGAGCATATTTTATTTCCTCAGGAACAACAGAAGAATCTATGCCCTTCAATACGATCTATAGGCCTTTAGCACTCTTAAGCTGGAAAGTGTAGAAACTTGTTTTATTTTTCTCAAATTCAGTAACCATTTTGCGGAATTCTTTTTCATTATGTATTTGTACTTTTGTTTCATCCATGTTACCACGTTTTAATGGAACAATGTGAAATGCCTTTTCACCAATGACCGAGATTAGTTTTTTAATAAGTGAGTTTGAATTTGTTTGTCTCAGGTAGATTGGTGGTGGTTTTGAGGTTTTTTTTCGAGGAATCTTCTGGTTTGTCGCTGTCATCTTGCAATATTTTAAAATGGATTTGACGATTAGCTGAGGCGGCGTCGTTATCCCTGGATATCTTCGGAACAGATGAGATTTTAGATGAATTTGGTCTTCGCCCGCCCTTTACTACTGTAATATATCTGTCCATTCTGACAGACACCTTAGGTTTTTGACTACTGTTGTCTGTAGTGATAACTTGGTTAAGTGATGAACACGAGCCCGGAGCGGTCAATGGCGCTGACTTAAATAAAGATGTACTAGGCAACGGGAATGTTAACGAATCACTACTTGGCATTGGAGTAAGCGAAGTTGATCGCTCGCATAAAATTGGCTTCGCCGTTAGAAAAAGACTATCATCAGATTTTTTATTGCTATTGTTTGCATTAAGAGTTTCAGAACTCACAGTAAAATAGGCATTTCTGCAGTTAGAACTCACTTCACAATTGTTTGTTTTTGAGGTACTCATGCAGAGTATTCCTCAGTCACTTTGTTTGCATTTTTTTTTTTTTTGTTTTTGTTGTTTCAGATTATATGAAAAATATTATTAATGCAAATCTAACACAATCAGTACTTATTACGAATCAGTACTTGTAACGAATATTTTTTTTTGTATTTTTGTATTTAAAAAAAAAAACTCCGCTAATACGTCTCTTCACTACGAAGGTTCAACCGAATTGAATTCTTAAAAATAAAATGGGTTTGAGTAAAGACATACACTTATTAACTAAGAGCTAAAATATAAACCTATGGAAAAAAGAAATTATAATAAATATCATAAAAATTTCAGCTTGATTCAAGCTCAAGCAGAATTAACGCTTCTTAAACATGATTTGGCTAAAATATACTGATGATTTTCAGCTAAGCCAACAACAAACAATAAAATATAAAATAGTTATTTTGGAGAATATCTCAAATAAAAATAAGATTTAAATGAATTAGTTCAATTTATGCTAAAAAAAATATTGAAAGTTTATGCAAAAAATGATTAATTACAACAATGATACTGCAAAACGCCCTTAAATTTACGGGATTAACGTCAATAAATATAAATTTCAAGCTCTTTATCGAAAGCAGTGTTTTTGATATTTATGACAGTTTAATACTTGTTCATCTATTTGATCTTCATTTAGCATTTAATTAAATTGCATAAATTGTAAAGTTTAACATTAAATAATTGTTGCGAAAGTCTTTGACAGATATTTTAATTACATATTTAGTAGTATTTTTCCATGAAGGTGAGTAAATGGGTAAGTGTATAAGAATATAATTTATTGAAAAATCGAGCGATTTCTTAATTTTTATTAATTATATCGGGTGATTTTTTTGCTCTTTGTTTTTTTGGTGTAAATTTTTTCAGTGTAAAAAAAATCCTGACGACAGTTCACCATGAAAAGACCAACAAACAAGAAACGCTTCCAAATCATTGAAGTTAATTACTAAAATTTTGTGCTGTGAGAGAAATTTGTTTCAATCGACCCCGCTAGATTATATTTTGTGGTGATATGTGAAGTCTCTCGTATAGAGGGACAAACCAACCAAAATTCTAGCCCTGAAAAACTACATCATAAATGGGGGGCATTCATTTATTGCTTCAAAATAAATATTTTATTAACTTTGAAAATATTCTCTTTTTTT
Organism: Germaria angustata; assembly: GCA_963681545.1. Classification (NCBI taxonomy): domain Eukaryota; kingdom Metazoa; phylum Arthropoda; class Insecta; order Diptera; family Tachinidae; genus Germaria; species Germaria angustata. The sequence continues at coordinate 38,795,798 of OY812999.1, forward strand.
CAATTTTAAAAACCAAAGCGGCTAAAAAATCACCCTTTGCAACATGCTGACAAAAATATTCATAGTAAAAATATTTTATTTATCAAGAACTAAATAAATATAAATAAGGAAATAAATAAAAAGTTAAATAATTAAACCAAAACATATGCTCTCAACTGGTTTATGTTTTTAATATAAATAAAAATAGAACAAATAAAAACGATACAGCAAATTAATAATCAAGTTGCATAAGCTGATATTAAGTTGTTAATTTTATTTTACGAGTAAAAATATTTTCGTAAAAAATATTTTATGTTTTGCGCAAAAGTAATGTCATAATTTGAATTAAATGCCATTTTCTCCCATGGCGCCAAGTGTCACTATGCTTTGAAGTTAATGTGTAGATATACTTATAGGGAATTAAGTGTCACCAAGGAATGGAGCGATACGCACCTCAAGAACGTGGAATCATTGATATTGAATATTTGCAAAATTACAATATGCTGTTTTAACGCATCTGGAATTTATCGTCGTCGTGTTCAATGTCCTTGAAGATTGAAACGTTTGGCTAAGAGCCTCGTGCAAGCTGGGTCAACTATTTTGCATTTCTAGCGAGTAGAGAAACTACATGAAATGTATGAAAAGCCATTACATTTCCTAAAATTTACTGTTTGGTGTGGCATTTGCCTTAAAAAAGTGATTGTACTTATTTTTTTAAAGACGCCGATGACACCAGCGTAACCGTAAATGGTGAGAGGTTATAGGAAGATGCTAAACGATTTTTTTTTGCCTCGACATGCTGCACCAGTTCTTGATCATTGTTGGTTTCAATAGGCACACAGCTCGGGGAACAATTAAAACTTTAGAGAATTAATACCCAGTTCGAATTTTCACTGGTTTTTTAAATTTGATTTCAAAGAGCTTTAAAGGAAGATGTCCCTATTTCTTTGAAGCTTTCTGAAGTCACAAGTTAACTACAACAAACTGGAAACCTTGGAAGGCTTTAAAGCTCGTATGAAAAAAGAAAGAAATCGCCAATTTGGGAACAACAGTTCAAATTGAGAGCTGGTATTCATAATGCCTCAAATGGCATACTCTCTCCAACATATAGGCTGGTATTTCACGAATAAATTCTGCAATATTGGCTTTCAGTGCGCCAACCGTTAAAGTCTTGGCTCTATAGATATGAGCCTGAAAATAGTCTCACAAAAATAGTTTAAAGGCGTGAAATCGCACGATCTAGGCGGCCCATTGACCGACCCCAAACATCAAATAAACACTTCACAAAACTCGAGTCTTAATTGGTGGCATGTGGCACCATCTTTTTCGGGATGCAATGCTTCTGGCTGCTCTTCACACCAAATACAGCTAATGCACGATAGACTTGCTTGACTGAATATTAATTTTGATAATAAAATTCAATAATCTGCAAGCATTGTTCGTTTGTAAAGTCGAATCAGAGTTAAATTATAGACCAAACTGAACATGTATAACAGTAACATGTTACACGAAAACAGCTGAGCTGAAAAAAAACAGTGTTGCGAGAAAGAAAGTTGCTAAAAAAAATCACCCTATATTTTCCAATTAATGTCAGTCTTACACTTTCAAATGATTTTTTTTATAATAAAGATCCCTTTTGCTTATTTATAGCCAGTTCAAATTGTGACATTACTCTTGTGCCACACTGTATATTAATAAAGAGCTAGAAATAATTGAACCAACTAAATAGAAGTAACACAGCTGCTATGTGTAGTTTTCAAGTTCAATCTCAATTCAAATACTCTGCTAACAATTTTTATTATACACAAAAATATTATATTCATTAATACATAACGCAATATGTTATGTTTGCTTATTAGTTAAGAACTAAGAAAGTACAAAAATAGGAAATAGAGAAAAATAACTAGAACAACCGATAAAGAAATTCTTTATCCACTCAAAGTCAACTGGTCTAAAAAAAAACTCAAATAAATGTATCTTAATTTAAAAAACTATATCTTATAAAATACTATTTATTAATTAACGTCTCAAAAAATATGCCTTGAAACAACGTATTCCGTTCTACTCATGCTAAGCTTAAGCCAAGTTAATATGTAAAATAATTTGTAATCAACCTTATAGAAGGATTAGATACTACCTGTCAGCGCCACAGTCAGTCAAGACAATGAATGCATTATTTATTAATCGTAATTATCAAATTGTTTTTATCCCCATCTGCCAAAAAATGTAACATTAATGTTTAGGAATCCAAAGCCTTAAAAGCGCACAATCAATTGTCGTAAAATAAAGTTATAAAAAAATCAATAGTCGCAAAGGAATGCCATTTTGTAATACTAGTTAAACTCTGTTTTTTGCAACTTTATTTACCTGCAAATATCATTTGCAAAATTATATAATATATGTCGCACTTTGTTTTCATACTAAAAAGTATATTGTGACTTGAATGGTTTACATCTATACAATTAATTTAAAAAATTTTGTATAATTCAGGTATTCCAACACTTCAAATATAAAACATGAAAATAAACTTAAATTGCTGTTTAGTATCTTGGGCATTTACAATCGCGTGAAAACTGGGCGCTGGGGCCGATTCTCTAATTGTTTCAACGATTAGTTGTGGAGAATATAACGAATAATGAAAAACTTTTTTTATAAGCAGTTAATATATAAATTAATTAAACTTCGTTTGTATGTCTCTTGAATAAGACAATATTTTTCTTTTTACAGTTTTTACAAGTTTATTTGATTATCTTTAATATTTCAACTTTTTATAATAATTATTTTAAATCACGCTCCTTACTATGAGTATAGTTTACATTAAGAATATTTAAACCACGCTCCTTACTATGAGGATAGTTTACACTTAGGATATCAAACTACGACTAACTTAGGATATCAAACTACGACTAACTAACCGATTTTCTGAAAAACTTAGATTTAGATAGATACCCTCATATTTGCCTCATACAGATTTTTTAAGATGCAGTTGATGTCAGAAAGATGTTCCCTCTGCAGAAGGTGAAAAAATAATAACATCGTCCATATACACGTGACACGTTTTACCAATTTCTGCACGCAACATGTCGTCAATTGTACGTTGGAAAATACTGGGTCCGTTTTTAAGACCGAAAGGTAGTCTGCAGAACTCGAACTTCCCATTATTAATACTAAACGCGGTCTTTTCTCTATCTTTCTCGGCTAAATTAATCAGATGAAATCCAGACTTCAGGTCCAATGTAGAAAAAAACTTTGATTTGCCTAGATTTGCTAAAATTACAGTTCTGTCAGGGATGGGATAGCGATCACTTGTAGTTTTCGAGTTTAGCTTCCTAAAGTCGATTACAAGCCGCTTTTTTGGTCTACCAGATTCATCAAACCCTTTTTTATCCACAATCCATACAGGGTTATTATATGCTGATCGGGAGGGTCGAATAATTCCATTCTTTAACAAATCCGAAATTTCTCTATTTACGAACTCATTAAGCGCTATTGGGTATGGATATGCTCTTGAATAAACTGGATCTTGATCCTGTGTCCTTATTGTAGCGATGACATTGGTGACATATGGAAGAGCTTCAACAGGATCGTCGAAAACGTATTTATTCTTTGCCAAAATCTCCGAAAATTGGGGCTTAATGTTAATTGGGGCAGTTTTGTTCAATTTAAGAACTACCTGCTATGAAATTGAAGATCAATGTGTGAATAACATGTATTTAAAAATGTATAAAACTACGGATTCGATAAGGAATTACTCAATAATAAGTTAATCCTTTACGTGTACGTACGTATATTTGCAAGTGATAAATCATAACAGACTCAAATAAAAATATTCAGAAAAATATGGAGAGCTTCGGTTATAAAGAACTGGCCGAAGAGTATTTTAGAAATAAAAACCAGGAAGATGTTCTTACTTACGTTAAAATAAAATTAAACTTAAATTCGTGTAGCACCGAAATACAAGAGCAATTATCTAATTTTGTAGAAGAACTAAAAAAACGCTACAAAGAAGTTAACTACAGTAAAGAAAAGTTTTATATACAACGTACAGCGAGAAAAACGATTTTGTATTGGAGAACACTGAAGATGGCACAAAGCCGAAACCGGTCTGTTCATAAACCAAATTTGATGTGGAATGACGTAAAATCGTTCCAAATTCAAACAAACCCCGTCGAAAGAATATCACAAAAATCGACAAATGCCTGTCAGGCTTATAACTCGGACACAATTGGACTTATAACAATTTACAAACTACGTCAACTGAAAATAAGTACAATAAAAGCAAACATTTGGTTTAACAAACAATGCCTTGCATTGAATGTCACACCAAAATACGCTAAAATACAACTAAAGACAAACACAGTAGCTAGTAAGAAGACTGTTAGAATAGCGGAAAGAAGTTTCGTAAAATTTGAAATCCAGAGCCTATATAAGAAAAAGGAAATGACGAACTATGAACTTCTACACATTCACTTACAATTAGCAGAACGAGTCCCAACCAACATACTGATGGACATATTTGACCAAGTAAACACAGCGAACGCGGGAGCAATTGAACAGAAATACAAGAATTTAAACAAAAAACTCGACAAACTAACAGGATCGGCAAACTGCAAGCTACACAAAGAACACAACTTCCACACTAGATTTATAAACCTAACTGAAATGGCAGTCAATGATGAAGAAGCTCAGTTACTGAAAAAGGGGCTAAAGCACAATATCCGAGAAAATAATAAAAGGAGGGAAATAGAGCAAACCATTGTGGACACAGAGGTGGCAATATCGATGCTACCAAACGAGGAACAGGATCAAGCCAGATATACCTGCAAACGCATAATAGAGAAGGAGATCAAATCTAAAAGGAGTCAAAACAGGGAATGCGAAGCTGTTAGAAATTTAAGACAAAAACTTAAATCTAATAATGTCGTAACAACAAAAGCAGATAAAGGAAACACAACGGTATTAATCAGCAAAAATGATTACATTACCAAAACGGAGCAGTTGATAGAAGACACTAAATGTCGGAAAATTAGGAAAGATCCTACAGACGAATACCAGGCGAAAGTCAGGGAAATAATCAAAAAGGCAACCAAAATAATAACACCAAACATATCGTACTCGTTAACACTCATGAACCCATGCGCTCCATCCATGATTGCTCTACCGAAAATACATAAGCCGAATACACCAATGAGACCCATAATTAATTACAAATCGGCCCCGAGCTACAAACTATCGAAATACCTAAAAACACAATAGCCAACACCACGGAATTAGTTAATAGGCTACAGAGCGTGGATATAACAGAAAACACTAGGCTAGTCTCATTTGATATAAAAGACTTGTATCCATCAATTCCAACAACAGAGACAATAAACATTGTACATAAAACACTGCTCAACAAAACAAAAGACGTAGAGCTTTCAATGCAACTCGCAAATACGCTAAAAGGCACATTGGAGCAAAATTATTTCAAATTTAACAATAACATATATAGACAAACCAATGGACTAGGAATGGGTAATCCAACATCAGCAATCCTAATGGAAATATTTATGCAAAATTTAGAAGAGAAATATGTCGAGAACCTAAAAACCAATTTCGGGGTTACATTCTATGCGAGATACGTAGATGATATTATATGTATACTGGAAGGAAATAAAGAGGAACAAATTCTGGATCTACTGAACAAACAACACAAAAACATAAACTTCACAATGTAAGTGGAAGAAGGCAATAGCATAAATTATCTAGACTTAACAATTCGGGCAAACAAGAGCTTAAATAGGATCGAATACGAAATATACAGGAAACCAACTACTACAGACACAATAATACACAATTCATCAAACCATCCTCAACAACACAAAAACGCGGCAATTAGACAATTAGTAACGAGACTTGAACGAATACCACTAACGCGGGAGGCATATAGAAAGGAGTTGAAAATAATTTATAGCATAGCGGAAAACAACGGGTATAGGAAAAAATTGGTAGACAAAATCAGAAGAGATATCAAAACAAGTGGGGAACGGAACAAAGAACAGGAGCAGGAGAAGAAAGCTTGGGCTACTTTAACATATATGGGCACATCAACATACAAACTTGCTAAATTTTTTAGAAAGCACAACATTAACACAGCATTCCGAACAAATAACAATTTGGGTAGAATACTCCAAGACAGCACAAACGAGACAGACTGCCTGGATAAACAAGGAGTATACAAATTAACTTGCACATGCCAACACAGTTACATCGGACAAACGGGACGAAAGATAAAAACCAGATTTCGGGAACATATGAGAGACTACAACAAAAAAAATGAGAGAACCAGGAACAACACCAGAATCGAATTTTGTGAACCACATATTCAACAAAAAAAATGTACACCAGCGCATATTAGAAAAACGGTTAAACTGTTACACATACAGCATAAAGGACGGCGGTTGAACGTATTAGAAAACATGGAAATATACAAACAGAAAACTTTTGACGGGAGAATAATAAATGAACAAATAAACACTGCCTCGGACATAATATTTGAACCCTTAAAATATTTTTACACAAAAGAGAACAATAATTTAACGGAACCGAACAATATAACAGCAGATGTACAAGACAAAAGGCCAATCCAAAAACGCACAATCATAGATTACTACCTGCATACAGATAATACACCTATTAAATAACCGCCGGGCTATAAAGACAGGGAGCACAGACATGGTATATAGAAAAATGAGAGGAACAGGTAGCAGGTAGAGAGAGGGAGAGAATGAGAGACACATAGACATACAAGGACGAGAGAGAGAAACACAAAGGGGCAAAGAAAGAAAAAACGAACCATACAAAAGACAACGTACAGCGAGAAAAACGATTTAGTATTCGAGAACACTGAAGATGGCACAAAGCCGAAACCGGTCTGTTCATAAACCAAATTTGACGTGGGATGACGGAAAATCGTTCCAAATTTTATGTGAAAAGTAGTTAGAAGGGAAACTTACTGTCGCTGCAGAAACAGCAAAGCAAGATAAGGTTGGAAGACCACGCAAATCATTGGACAACTGCAGCGGTAGACCTAAGAGACGGAAATTTAAAGATGTTAACGATGCAATTGGTTGTACAAATATAAAAGAATCTTTCCTACATCAATTACAATCACAGAACCAATTAACAAAAGTGGATATCATTGAAAAAGTTATTAAAGCTAGTCCAGTGAGAACAAAACGAATTCTTAAAAGTATACCAACTCCGAGATTATCCAAATTAAAGTTTGCGTTTGCATTTGTTGTGTTAGTTGGTGGTGACACTTTTTGCACTGGAACAGAGTTGATCTTCACAGCGTCAGCATACGATACTTGTGGAGTGATTGGTTGGGCCATTAGAGGATAAGTAGCGGAATACGTATTTTCTGTTTGCGCTGGGGTTACTTTAGGCTTTTGACTCATAGTCTGTTTAACGAAACAGTATACAAGACATCCTATGTAGTTATTAGTGTGATTAACTCCACCATTGCTGCACTTTTTTTCCTTCTGATCTTTTGATTTATTGCAAATAGCAGTATCGTGTTATTCACCGCACACAACACAAACAGTAGGTAATTTGCAATAAGTTTTCGTGTGGCCATATTCTTGACAATTATGGCACTGTACGGGTCCTGAACGCTTGTGTGGTTCTTCGACTGTAATTTTCCGGTATAACAGATATTTTAAATTATAAATGGGTCTCATTTTTCTTCAATTTTATATCATTTGGCTCCAGTTCAGTTAGAGACATTTTTTACCTTAAATCCTTGGAGGGTGAGAGCATATTTTATTTCCTCAGGAACAACAGAAGAATCTATGCCCTTCAATACGATCTATATTTTGCGGAATTCTTTTTCATTATGTATTTGTACTTTTGTTTCATCCATGTTACCACGTTTTAATGGAACAATGTGAAATGCCTTTTCACCAATGACCGAGATTAGTTTTTTAATAAGTGAGTTTGAATTTGTTTGTCTCAGGTAGATCGGTGGTGGTTTTGAGGTTTTTTTTCGAGGAATCTTCTGGTTTGTCGCTGTCATCTTGCAATATTTTAAAATGGATTTGACGATTAGCTGAGGCGGCGTCGTTATCCCTGGATATCTTCGGAACAGATGAGATTTTAGATGAATTTGGTCTTCGTCCGCCCTTTACTACTGTAATATATCTGTCCATTCTGACAGACACCTTAGGTTTTTGACTACTGTTGTCTGTAGTGATAACTTGGTTAAGTGATGAACACGAGCCCGGAGCGGTTAATGGCGCTGACTTAAATAAAGATGTACTAGGCAACGGGAATGTTAACGAATCACTACTTGGCATTGGAGTAAGCGAAGTTGATCGCTCGCAAAAAATTGGCTTCGCCGTTAGAAAAGGACTATCATCAGATTTTTTATTGTTATTGTTTGCATTAAGAGTTTCAGAACTCACAGTAAAATAGGCATTTCTGCAGTTAGAACTCACTTCACAATTGTTTGTTTTTGAGGTACTCATGCAGAGTATTCCTCAGTCACTTTGTTTGCATTTTTTTTTTTTTTTGTTTTTGTTGTTTCAGATTATATGAAAAATATTATTAATGCAAATCTAACACAATCAGTACTTATTACGAATCAGTACTTGTAACGAATATTTTTTTTTGTATTTTTGTATGTAAAAAAAACTCCGCTAATACGTCTCTTCACTACGAAGGTTCAACCGAATTGAATTCTTAAAAATAAAATGGGTTTGAGTAAAGACATACACTTATTAACTAAGAGCTAAAATATAAACCTATGGAAAAAAGAAATTATAATAAATATCATAAAAATTTCAGCTTGATTCAAGCTCAAGCAGAATTAACGCTTCTTAAACATGATTTGGCTAAAATATACTGATGATTTTCAACTAAGCCAACAACAAACAATAAAATATAAAATAGTTATTTTGGAGAATATCTCAAATAAAAATAAGATTTAAATGAATTAGTTCAATTTATGCTAAAAAAATATTGAAAGTTTATGCTAAAAATGATTAATTACAACAATGATACTGTAAAACGCCCTTAAATTTACGGGATTAACGTCAATAAATATAAATTTCAAGCTCTTTATCGAAAGCAGTGTTTTTGATATTTATGACAGTTTAATACTTGTTCATCTATTTGATCTTCATTTAGCATTTAATTAAATTGCATAAATTGTAAAGTTTAACATTAAATAATTGTTGCGAAAGTCTTTGACAGATATTTTAATTACATATTTAGTAGTATTTTTCCATGAAGGTGAGTAAATGGGTAAGTGTATAAGAATATAATTTATTGAAAAATCGAGCGATTTCTTAATTTTTATTAATTATATCGGGTGATTTTTTTGCTCTTTGTTTTTTTGGTGTAAATTTTTTCAGTGTAAAAAAAATCCTGACGACAGTTCACCATGAAAAGACCAACAAACAAGAAACGCTTCCAAATCATTAAAGTTAATTACTAAAATTTTGTGCTGTGAGAGAAATTTGTTTCAATCGACCCCGCTAGATTATATTTTGTGGTGATATGTGAAGTCTCTCGTATAGAGGGACAAACCAACCAAAATTCTAGCCCTGAAAAACTACATCATAAATGGAGGGCATTCATTTATTGCTTCAAAATAAATATTTTATTAACTTTGAAAATATTCTCTTTTTTTCAATTTTAAAAACCAAAGCGGCTAAAAAATCACCCTTTGCAACATGCTGACAAAAATATTCATAGTAAAAATATTTTATTTATCAAGAACTAAATAAATATAAATAAGGAAATAAATAAAAAGTTAAATAATTAAACCAAAACATATGCTCTCAACTGGTTTATGTTTTTAATATAAATAAAAATAGAACAAATAAAAACGATACAGCAAATTAATAATCAAGTTGCATAAGCTGATATTAAGTTGTTAATTTTATTTTACGAGTAAAAATATTTTCGTAAAAAATATTTTATGTTTTGCGCAAAAGTAATGTCATAATTTGAATTAAATGCCATTTTCTCCCATGGCGCCAAGTGTCACTATGCTTTGAAGTTAATGTGTAGATATACTTATAGGGAATTAAGTGTCACCAAGGAATGGAGCGATACGCACCTCAAGAACGTGGAATCATTGATATTGAATATTTGCAAAATTACAATATGCTGTTTTAACGCATCTGGAATTTATCGTCGTCGTGTTCAATGTCCTTGAAGATTGAAACGTTTGGCTAAGAGCCTCGTGCAAGCTGGGTCAACTATTTTGCATTTCTAGCAAGTAGAGAAACTACATGAAATGTATGAAAAGCCATTACATTCCCTAAAATTTACTGTTTGGTGTGGCATTTGCCTTAAAAAAGTGATTGTACTTATTTTTTTTAAAGACGCCGATGACACCAGCGTAACCGTAAATGGTGAGAGGTTACAGGAAGATGCTAAACGATTTTTTTTGCCTCGACATGCTTCACCAGTTCTTGATCATTGTTGGTTTCAATAGCCACACAGCTCGGGGAACAATTAAAACTTTAGAGAATTAATACCCAGTTCGAATTTTCACTGGTTTTTTAAATTTGATTTCAAAGAGCTTTAAAGGAAGATGTCCCTATTTCTTTGAAGCTTTCTGAAGTCACAAGTTAACTACAACAAACTAGAAACCTGGGAAGGCTTTAAAGCTCGTCTGAAAAAAGAAAGAAATCGCCTATTTGGGAACAACAGTTCAATTTGAGAGCAGTTACTCATAATGTCTCAAATGGCATACTCTCTCCAACATATAGGCTGGTATTTCACGAATAAATTCTGCAATATTGGCTTTCAGTGCGCCAACCGTTAAAGTCTTGGCTCTATAGATATGAGCCTGAAAATAGTCTCACAAAAATAGTTTAAAGGCGTGAAATCACACGATCTAGGCGGCCCATTGACCGACCCCAAACATCAAATAAACACTTCACAAAACTCGAGTCTTAATTGGTGGCATGTGGCACCATCTTTTTCGGGATGCAATGCTTCTGGCTGCTCTTCACACCAAATACAGCTAATGCACGATAGACTTGCTTGACTGAATATTAATTTTGATAATAAAATTCAATAATCTGCAAGCATTGTTCGTTTGTAAAGTCGAATCAGAGTTAAATTATAGACCAAACTGAACATGTATAACAGTAACATGTTACACGAAAACAGCTGAGCTGAAAAAAAACAGTGTTGCGAGAAAGAAAGTTGCTAAAAAAAATCACCCTTTATTTTCCAATTAATGTCAGTCTTACACTTTCAAATGATTTTTTTTATAATAAAGATCCCTTTTGCTTATTTATAGCCAGTTCAAATTGTGACATTACTCTTGTGCCACACTGTATATTAATAAAGAGCTAGAAATAATTGAACCAACTAAATAGAAGTAACACAGCTGCTATGTGTAGTTTTCAAGTTCAATCTCAATTCAAATACTCTGCTAACAATTTTTATTATACACAAAAATATTATATTCATTAATACATAACGCAATATGTTATGTTTGCTTATTAGTTAAGAACTAAGAAAGTACAAAAATAGGAAATAGAGAAAAATAACTAGAACAACCGATAAAGAAATTCTTTATCCACTCAAAGTCAACTGGTCTAAAAAAAAACTCAAATAAATGTATCTTAATTTAAAAAACTATATCTTATAAAATACTATTTATTAATTAACGTCTCAAAAAATATGCCTTGAAACAACGTATTCCGTTCTACTCATGCTAAGCTTAAGCCAAGTTAATATGTAAAATAATTTGTAATCAACCTTATAGAAGGATTAGATACTACCTGTCAGCGCCACAGTCAGTCAAGACAATGAATGCATTATTTATTAATCGTAATTATCAAATTGTTTTTATCCCCATCTGCCAAAAAATGTAACATTAATGTTTAGGAATCCAAAGCCTTAAAAGCGCACAATCAATTGTCGTAAAATAAAGTTATAAAAAAATCAATAGTCGCAAAGGAATGCCATTTTGTAATACTAGTTAAACTCTGTTTTTTGCAACTTTATTTACCTGCAAATATCATTTGCAAAATTATATAATATATGTCGCACTTTGTTTTCATACTAAAAAGTATATTGTGACTTGAATGGTTTACATCTATACAATTAATTTAAAAAATTTTGTATAATTCAGGTATTCCAACACTTCAAATATAAAACATGAAAATAAACTTAAATTGCTGTTTAGTATCTTGGGCATTTACAATCGCGTGAAAACTGGGCGCTGGGGCCGATTCTCTAATTGTTTCAACGATTAGTTGTGGAGAATATAACGAATAATGAAAAACTTTTTTTATAAGCAGTTAATATATAAATTAATTAAACTTCGTTTGTATGTCTCTTGAATAAGACAATATTTTTCTTTTTACAGTTTTTACAAGTTTATTTGATTATCTTTAATATTTCAACTTTTTATAATAATTATTTTAAATCACGCTCCTTACTATGAGTATAGTTTACATTAAGAATATTTAAACCACGCTCCTTACTATGAGGATAGTTTACACTTAGGATATCAAACTACGACTAACTTAGGATATCAAACTACGACTAACTAACCGATTTTCTGAAAAACTTAGATTTAGATAGATACCCTCATATTTGCCTCATACAGATTTTTTAAGATGCAGTTGATGTCAGAAAGATGTTCCCTCTGCAGAAGGTGAAAAAATAATAACATCGTCCATATACACGTGACACGTTTTACCAATTTCTGCACGCAACATGTCGTCAATTGTACGTTGGAAAATACTGGGTCCGTTTTTAAGACCGAAAGGTAGTCTGCAGAACTCGAACTTCCCATTATTAATACTAAACGCGGTCTTTTCTCTATCTTTCTCGGCTAAATTAATCAGATGAAATCCAGACTTCAGGTCCAATGTAGAAAAAAACTTTGATTTGCCTAGATTTGCTAAAATTACAGTTCTGTCAGGGATGGGATAGCGATCACTTGTAGTTTTCGAGTTTAGCTTCCTAAAGTCTATTACAAGCCGCTTTTTTGGTCTACCAGATTCATCAAACCCTTTTTTATCCACAATCCATACAGGGTTATTATATGCTGATCGGGAGGGTCGAATAATTCCATTCTTTAACAAATCCGAAATTTCTCTATTTACGAACTCATTAAGCGCTATTGGGTATGGATATGCTCTTGAATAAACTGGATCTTGATCCTGTGTCCTTATTGTAGCGATGACATTGGTGACATATGGAAGAGCTTCAACAGGATCGTCGAAAACGTATTTATTCTTTGCCAAAATCTCCGAAAATTGGGGCTTAATGTTAATTGGGGCAGTTTTGTTCAATTTAAGAACTACCTGCTATGAAATTGAAGATCAATGTGTGAATAACATGTATTTAAAAATGTATAAAACTACGGATTCGATAAGGAATTACTCAATAATAAGTTAATCCTTTACGTGTACGTACGTATATTTGCAAGTGATAAATCATAACAGACTCAAATAAAAATATTCAGAAAAATATGGAGAGCTTCGGTTATAAAGAACTGGCCGAAGAGTATTTTAGAAATAAAAACCAGGAAGATGTTCTTACTTACGTTAAAATAAAATTAAACTTAAATTCGTGTAGCACCGAAATACAAGAGCAATTATCTAATTTTGTAGAAGAACTAAAAAAACGCTACAAAGAAGTTAACTACAGTAAAGAAAAGTTTTATATAAAAAGTGAAAAGTAGTTAGAAGGGAAACTTACTGTCGCTGCAGAAACAGCAAAGCAAGATAAGGTTGGAAGACCACGCAAATCATTGGACAACTGCAGCGATAGATCTAAGAGACGGAAATTTAAAGATGTTAACGATGCAATTGGTTGTACAAATATAAAAGAATCTTTCCTACATCAATTACAATCACAGAACCAATTAACAAAAGTGGATATTATTGAAAAAGTTATTAAAGCTAGTCCAGTGAGAACAAAACGATCTCTTAAAAGTATACCAACTCCGAGCGATGCAAAACAGTACACAAATGAGGAGGCGTTAGCCTTATTTCTGGATTTGAAATGAATAAAACAGCAATATATTAAGCTCAGATTGCGTGCGATTGAAAAGCGCTCAAATATCTATCCAGCATATCATCACATAACTGCTGCTAAAATGGACTATTTGCCATCAAAGGACACTATTACAATCACACCAATTTCGGCAGAGGTACAACTACAATCTCTACTTGATCACACAGCCGAAAGCTTGCTACAATCAATACCAGGAAATGCGTTAAAGAAATATGGAAACACAAAGCTAATTCTTTTTTGCAAATGGGGATGTGATGGTTCTTCGGGAAAAAACCAATACAAATAAGTTGTATTTGAAAATATTTCGGACTCGGATATGTTCATGGTATCAATTGTACCATTGCGATTGAAAAAGATTTTGGAAGATTAAGAGCCTTCGACTAGTACAACGCAAACAATGGATATTTGGAAAAATGAGACACCATCTTCTACGAAATACTGCAGGCCAATCAAATTTGAATTCAAAAAAGGAACTCGTGATGCCATTAACAAAGAAATTAGTGATATCAAGGCCCAAATTGCAACACTACAGCCATTAAAGTTACAGTTAGATGGGCAGCAAATTGAAGTAAGCTACCAATTAGTCCTTACAATGATAGGTGGAAAAGTAGGTCAGGCTTTGACTAACACGAAGGCTGCATCCAGCTGCATTATATGCCAAGCAGCATCAACCCAATTAAACCAAGTTCCGACAAAATCATTAGATAATACCGATGCATATGAATTTAGATTATCACCACTACATGCAAGAATACGACTTATGGAACATATACTAAAAATCAGTTATGATTTGGATTTCGGGTCTTCGGGATCCATAAGAAACAATGAAACCAACAAAGAGTTAAGAAGTTCAAAAAAGAAACATGTTCAAGATGAATATCGCAAAATTGGATTGATTATAGATCAGCCAAAACAAGGGTTAGGCACTACAAATGATGGCAATACCGCACAAAGATTCTTTTCAGATCCAGAAACAGCATCTGAAATAACAGGAGTTGATTTAAACCATATTTTCAGATTTAAAATAATCCTAGAAGTACTTGCGTGCAATGAAGGAATTGACTCTAAACAATTTGGAGATTATGCTAAGGAAGCAAAAATATGTACAACCAACTGCCCATGGAGAAATATGTCTGCAACAGTTCACAAAATCCTTTATCATGGAGAAGATATCATTAAATATCATTTGGTGCCACATGGAGATCTATCAGAGGAGGCTCAGGAAAAAAGGAACAAGGATCACAGATTTTATAGAGAGCACAATACTAGAAAAATTTCACGAAATTCCACAAATGAAGATCTATTTAATATATTATTGGCAACGTCAGATCCGTTCATCTCCAATATTCTAAATAAATGGAAAGTGGAACATCGGGATTTAGATGAAGAAGCCAAAAAACTACTACAGAACAGAAATAGCACAGAGAAAAATATAGAATATTTGCAATCAATATTTGTGTCAAATGAATAATAATTATAATTGCCTTCCATTGTATTAGTAAAAAATAATAGTATTAGTAAAAAATAATAATAAATAGAACCTATTTTGACAGCAAAAAATAAAAAAAAATTTCTGCGGTAACAGCAAAATCTCCAGTTAATTTTACTATTTTTTTGGGTGTAAAAATTTTTTTGAGTGTAACATTAAAAAAATTCCATCATCACAAAAAATAATTATAATTGTTATTAAGTTCCAAATATAAAAATTTTTAATATGCAAATAAAAAAAAATAAACCCATATTTCACTCCAAAAGTTAAAAAAAATCAAAAGTTCAACTTTGACCTAGAAGTCCTTAAAAAGTCCTTAATCAATTTTAATGTAATTAAAACTGAGTCAAGCTGAACTAAATCCATAAAAAAAAATTACTTCAATATTTTGATCGGTTCAAAAGTTACAGAATTTTGGCCAATGAAAAACGATTTTCAGCCACTGTGCGGCGTTGTGAATACTTTTTTATTTCTTGATAGTTCTCTTAAAAATTTCATTTAATTTCAGTTAATATCAAGTGTTCCTTCTATTTTTTTTTTAACTTTTTTTTTGTTTTAATTTATATTTCTCTTTTCCTTCCTTTTTTCCTTTTTTATTTCTCTCATTTTTTATTATTTTGTTTCCTCCGATGAATGTTTTCTGCAGAGTTTGTACTTTTTAACGCATTACCTGGAATTCCGTAATTCTTAACGGTATGGCTTGAAACAAATTAAATATATTGCAGTTTAGTAGGCTTAGGTTTCACACTATGGTTTTTTTAATTACATATTTAATATGCTAGCCAAAGATTTTATAGCTTATTTTCTGCAAGGTGTTATTATTTCAGCTTTAATTAATTTAAATTACACCTAAAGTTAATACCACTTAGTTTTAGATTTGCCAGTTTTTAACATTTATAATGTGTTTATTTTAAGATGTGTATAATTCCAATTAAACTGTCCTATTCAATTTAGGTAACTGAGGCATTTTAGTTACAAACACATTTACATACATATTTCGATTGAAGTTTTTCCATAAGTATGGGGTGTAGTGCATCAGTCTTTCCTACTGACCAACTCGATTTTTTAAGTCAAGCACATCTGGTTTTAATGACTTTTTACAAAAATGCTGATCGTTGTTGAATCAGTTTTTCAGTTAATTGATTTTTTGAGATTTTAATTAAAAAAAAAAAAAAACAAAACCAAGTAAATAAAAGCCAAACATTAACTTTTTTCAATAAAAAAATGTTCCAACTTAGCCCCAGTCCCTGTTCGGGCGCCAATTAATTAAACTTCGTTTGTATGTCTCTTGAATAAAACACTATTTTTTTTTTCAGTTTTTACAAGTTTATTTGATTATCTTTAATATTTCAACTTTTTATAATAATTATTTTAAATCACGCTTCTTACCATGAGGATAGTTTACACTTAGGATATCAAACTGCGACTAACTTGATTGGCCAAGAATTCAAAACTCTCGTGAGAAAAAGATAAATGATAAATCATAGTAAGAAACAATAATATGTGAAAAACTATTTATAGTTACGATCAAGGTAAAGTAAAGTAGAAAGAAAATAATAAGAAGGTAGATCAATATTTGACTGCCTTAAATTGTATATATATATATATATATATATATATATATATATATATATATATATATATATATATATATATATATATATATATATGTATATATATATATATATATATATATATATTCAAAAAATCTGTTGTTTTAGAAAAGAACTAAAAAAAATTTTAACACTTCAAAAAACTTGCAAAAAATGAGGATATGACAATTCTGTATCCCATCTTGTAAATTGTATTGTGCTTTATTTATATCCTTCCACATTATAGCTTTCCCTCTGGGAACACAAATTTGGATAATTAGGATTTGTTCCGGTTTCACAATTCATCGCAGCCTTTGGACATTTTTTGTAGACGGTACTGCCAGCGACGACTTGCACTGCGTAGTTGCAGACAATCAGGAGATAATATTTATCAGTAGTATACGTTGAACCAGCACACCCCAATCGCACGTTTCGGTCAGCCGCCATCTGAATGAAATGTTCTATGCCCCTAAATTGAAGGAAATATATTATTACTGCACTATATTCTGAATTTAATTTTGAGACTTACTCAGTGGTAGACACATCATCAATTATTGCTTGAGTTGTTTTTTCTACCTCATTGAACCATCCTTGAATGAGTTTTTGTATCTCGGTCTCACTTTTTAAAAGAGCGGTTGAAGTTGTAAATTTTAGGCCGATATTCTGACCAGAACGTGTAAATGATCTAGTATTATGACAATGGTCGAGTTCCGCCTTGCATCTCAATGTATTTAAACGAGCTAGAGCAGCTAATTCGTTATCCCACTGTATGGTAGCCATACGACAGGCAGGGCTTAATCCTTTTACGGCGCCTCCTGCAAGCAGGTTCCGGTTTTCATTATGCAGGCTAAGGAAAATGTTTTTCAAATCAGGTGTCATTTCAATTGATTCAGCATTTTTTGAGCAACTTCTATTGAATAACTACAAAGATAATATTTGTAAGGTACTATTTTATACACACACATATATAAATTATTTAATACTTACTCCAGAGTGATGGCAACCAATATGATCAACAGTAGGGCAATTATTATTACAATATTCATTTCCAAGTACTTCCGCAACGGTAGCCGCGGTAAAGAATAATAAAAATAAATTCTTATTTTTAGCGAAATCGCGCATTTCAATAATTTCAAATAGAGCAGACTGACTAAAATTATTGAAAAAAATCTGCTCTTTTATACTAGAAATTTTCTAATTTTTTGTTATTTTTTCTTTTATTAACTCAAGTGTTTTAAATAGTTACCATTTCCTGTTTATTTTACCTTTCAGTAAGACAAAACAATAAATATTATTACTATTACTAAATATCGAAAAATTCACTAAAAACTGTAACTTTTCTTGGAAATATATTTTAACTTTTCAATAATTTTATTGACATTGTTTTGTCTTATTAGTTTTTACTTGAGTTAGATTTCCGTATATAAAAGTCTGTCGATGTAAATAATGATTAATAAATATATTTTTGTAGATTGGATGAATAATAAATTGTTATACTTTGTAGGCGACTTTAACAATTTTTTAAGATCTTGTATGAAAATGTATAAATACAAATATATTTTAAAAAAGTGTTTAAGCAGTTTTTCTTAAAATTAGACCAGTACTCAGCAGATGAGCCCTATTCATGCCATGAACTTTGCTGGAAATAGAAAAATATATTATGAAAAGTAGTATAGAGTGTGCAACGCCGGCGGACACTTCATTTGAACTTTTTTATGCTGAAAATGAAAGGAAAGTCTACTGTAAGGGGATTACTTCATATAGGAACTGATGAGCTCTTAATAAAATAGTATTTTTTACGATTTCCATGATTACATCCGAGCATTTTCATTGCAGTAACAATTAAACGGTGCGGCGTACTATGAGCTTCTTCGCCTCCTCCGTTACGACGTCATACAAGTTCATGGTTAGTCGGCTAAGGGTGGTATAACTTGTGATGACATTAAAAGTGAAGAATATCTTTCACCGTTTTAAGAACTAAGGCACTTGGAAGCTTTGAAAATATCTAGAACCACCACCACGTATTTTTTGCCAAAATGATAAATTGATTAAAGAATTTCTACAAGTGTACTCTTAGCAAGTCAATCTTATAATGCTCTACAAGTAAATTATACTGACGATAGCTACGTAAGCTATTGGGCTATAGATAACTAACAATATGAAAACTTACCATATTTTCAATCACCTTGGAAAATGCAGAGCAAGTTGTAATTAGACGATATTTTTCAACGGTTTTTGGCCCTCCTTCTTGGGGACTGGCTGAAAACTCCATAGCATGGTATAATACACTTTAAAGGTTTGCTAATAAGAGAGCTTCTGTCAAAGAGCGCAGCTTTAAGCCCAGTATGGAATTCTGTCTGGTCCAGGAGAAACGAGCTCAGGCAGTAGTTAATTAGTTTTCGGCAAGTGAGATTATGATTAAGAAAAATTTATGAGAAAAAGAAAATATACAAATACGAATTTTAGTTTAAAAACTCTAAGAGAAACTTTAATTTTAGCTAAATATCGTTTAGCTGTAATTTCTTTCATTATCCTAATCCAACAACATGAAGCAGGCAGTACACCAAGGCAGTAACCAGATGAATGTCGCAGGAATTTTTCGACAAGGGTCTCTATACGTTTATAAAAACCTACAATAAATTTGAAAAAAACTGATATCGTGATATCGTTTTAGCATTGACATTGAAATTTTTTTTGTATTCATGCCTCTTATATAATTCTTTTTTATATTTATCGTGGAAGTAAACATAAATGTATATTTTAGTTTTTGAATACGACAAAGAAAGCAATTAATGGCTTGCGCAAATGAACTTTAGTTGTTTTTAGAAATTCACTAAAAAAAGCTGACCGTACAATTCGCAATTGCCACGCGTAATACCATATTTAGCAACTGACAACTCACTGTTTTGCGTTAACATTGAAGTAAGCGCATAAATATATATTTTTCGGGGAACATATTATTAATTATTCTTTTGAAATATATCCAAAAATTTTAACACAACTTATTTTCTTATGTTTAAAAACAATAAAAAGCTATATTGCGCTATTAAAGCTTTCCACTCAATCGCAGCTTAGCACTTAATCAAGATTTTTGTTTGCCATAATTTGTAGATAATGAGTCCGATATGCTCGTGTAAGGAAACTTACGTCGCCCATACCATATTCTTTATATACTTTAATATGCATTTACATTATAACTTATTTACTCTTTTTAAATTAAGCTGTTTGTAGCTTAACATTAAGTCAATTATCTTAAATAAAGACCAGACAGAACAGTCGCGATGGAGCAATTGAGAAGTTATCACTTGGTATCATTTTCCCGAACACATCCGTGTTTATTACAGCAATATCACAGACTTAATGACTGGAATTAATATTACCAAACACTAGCCATATCCCCTGCGTTGTCATCAAATAAATATTTATAAGTATAATTGTATATGTATATAAGTACCCACTATTTTGGTCGTAGTTTGCCACAAGATCATTAGTCCTAAAGAAACCAACATCGTAGCTTCTCTAACTATTGTAGCTTCCCATAAAAGAGAATAAATAAATTTTTATAAGAAGCTGCTCTTCACTCCGCTTCTATTCTAGTACTTTTATGGAAGGCAATGAACTTTGTCTTCGAAACAACAATCGCAAAATGTAGCTACAGCCTTCCAGCCTTGGGTAAGGAGACCCGTAATTTTCTTAGCCTCCAGGCATTTACTGTCTTAGTAATCTACATCAAAGTCCAAAAGTCGCACTATTGCATTTCACCAGATATAAAATAAGTAAAAATTTATTTGCCTCCTCTTCTACACGGTCATGCCTTTCCACGAATGTTAATCGGCCTTCGTATTATTATACGGAAAACCCAGTCAAGTATAAGTCGATATAAGGCTGAACTAGCATGGATGCTCATATTAACGATCTTGTCTGTCTGGTAGATCAGTTATCAAAAATATGTATAAGTGTTTATTCCAAAAGAGGTGTTTATTATACTGATATTACCTAACTTGCCACAACAAAATCATTCATGGTTTATTGCATCTATGGAATCATGAAATTATTTACATAATCTTACACCTTTTATGGTTAAGTTGTTGGATGAAGGCATACGGCGAAAATATTACAGACAATTAATAATTATACACATACATATTTGTTTGTTAAAGTTGTGAAATCGGCGGAAAAATTACACAACTGCAATTTTTGATCCTTCAAATCAGAGTACTATTTTTATCAATAACATTAGTTGTTGAGAGTTTGTTATATGTACGAGGTCTGTTCAATAGAATATTTATTTAGATATAATAATTTGCGTGCGTTTTTTCCACTTCTCGAAGCAGTCCTGATAGTATGGCCTTGATCCCTCTCAGCAATTTGGTTTTTATCTCCTCAGTCATTGCAAAAAGCCGTCATTTCATGGGTCTCTTAAATTATGGCATGATTACGGAATTCTCTTAGCCCGAAAAAATACGAAAAAGCAATGACAAGTGAGCAGGTGCATTATCGTGATGCAAAAATATGTACCATTTTTTTTACAATTCCAGATGATTTTTTCGTATTGCTTCTCGCAAGTACGATCATGTGGCAAGAACTCATGATGCACTATACCATAGTAATAAAAGAAAACAATGAGAAAATCGTGCCATTTGATCGATCTTGGCGTGTTTTTGGTCTTGGCTCTTCCATTGGAACAATTGGACTTTTGTTTCGATGTCGTAACCACCATATACTAATAATTCATCAACAGTTATGACCCATTTAAGCAAATCTGAATTGTCATTAATGTCATTCAACATTTCTTGAGCCGTTTTTTTTCGCTCAAAATTAAGCAATTTTGGAAGTAGTTTCTCTGCCACGCGCTTCATGCCCAAAATTTTGCAAATAAAATTGCATGGTATGGGCCAACCGATATATTAAAATCCTCCTCAACTTTGCTAATAGTGATTCAATGATTCTTCATAACAATTATCATCATTTTCTCAACATTTTCATCGGTTTTTGATGTGATGGAGTTTCCATCACGAGCGTCGTTATTCACATCTTCTTGACCTTCCTCGAAAAGCTTGTAACACTTGTAAACATTTTGCTAAATCATACAACTTTCACCTAAAGCCACTCTCAATATTTTGAGTGGTTTTGAGCACTTAATTTAATTTTTTATACAAAATATGCATTTTGATGCATTTTTTTCCATAGCAGAAAATAGCCGAATAAGCAAAACTTGTCTGCTTATTATGCCTCTCACAAACAAACCAATTAATAACATATCGCACACTAAATACAAAAGAGTCACAACTCAAATTTAATCGAAATTGCTTTTCTTTCACAAATCAATTCACATAACAAATCTTCAACGACCCCTAAAATTCCCTTTTCATTAGAATACGCTTTAGTTGGAAAACTACAGTTTTGCCTGTTTTATTTTACTTGTGTCGCTTGTAGAGCGTCAGTAGTTTTTTGCTTCTCCTGAACATTTTAGACTTTTTGGGTTGTGGCTCTTTTTTATTTAGTGTGTGATATGTTCGATACAAGGGTGCCAACAAAAAAATCGTTAGTTGAATGGACGTGGCCCGAGAAATTTAAAAGTTTACCTTTTCATTTGAACAGACCTCTTATTACAAAATTATCTAACTCGCTGTATCAAATTTATAACATTTAAAATTTTTTGCTTCTTGTGTTCGGAAAATCCGATTTTCTCACTATTTAAGTGATGTTTGTATCGTTTTTCGATTTGCTTATGAAGCTTTCGCATTTTTCTATAAGAAAAAGTCTACCTTAAATATTTTACCATATCTTAGGGAGTAATTTTGAATTTGTTTTTAAGATAGAAAGTATACAAAGCAAACAAGTAAAGTATTATATTGCTTGCCTAGAGGTATACAAAACAATTATATCGATAATTTTATTTATAATTTTTTTGTAGTTTCTTGTTGTTTTTTCTGGAACAAGTTATGTGTGTCTCTGCGTTTTTTTACGGCTTTCCGAATTATCAGAAAATTTCAGCCATCAGATTAAGAAAGAAACGCCCGCTAGACATCCGCTAATCTCCCAAAAATTTACTGAAAGCAATTCAAAATGCCAGTGAAAGAAATCAGAAAGAAGTCATTTTCAAAGAAGAACATTAATTTCATTTGCTTGCAAAAATCTAATAGTGTTTTTTCCAACTTTCTAGGAATCAAGTTAAAAAAATTACGATTAAAATTATCAACTCCTTCTGCAAATGTGCACAAACTTGAATATATTTTTTTTTCTATAAAAATACGTCATCATTTTAATCTACATGAAAACATTGTTTTTTTTTTTCAATCATATAAATAATTGCATACAAAGAAATTTGTTTCCAATAGTAAATAAATATTTTTAATATAATATCAAATTAATATAGTCTATTTATTAATTTTTTTTTACTGGAAAAGAAATAAAATAAAAGGTTTAAGATTTTCAATATATTGAAAACAGCTACCGATTCAATGAATAGGAATAAAACAACAGAAAAATCAGCAGTAACACGATTATGGGTAAATCATTGAAAATGATTTGATTTTGAACTACTGCCTGATTCTAATGTAAACGTTTTCATGACTTTTGTGGAAGCTCTTTTTCACTGGAATTTTAATCACACTCTTCAGTATTTTGATTTATTTTTTAATAGAGTAAAGTTTTTGCAAAATTTTAAATAAACGTATCATAAAGGGCTACTTTTTATATAGGGTACTAGAATTGTTTTATTTATGGAACATCTATCAAGAAACCACATCACATCAATCACATTCCATCACATAGATTCACAAATGCAATTATTTGAAGCTAAGATTTCATTGAAATTAATTTATTTTTTCCATGCGATTTATCTTACGCACTTACAGGAGGAATATTAAAGCAAATGTTATAGAGAAAAACACGACATTTAAACCTTCACACTACTTGTAACCATTTTTTTCTATACCTACCATTTTTCCAAGCCATACACTGGAAAAAATGTTTCATGCAACAAAATATACAAGAAACGTCAAGAGAGGGTTGATATAAAATCTGTATTTCTTGCTTTTTATATCCTATTTACAATGCCAACAAATTTTCTCTTATTATTATTTTATTGACTTTTGTTCTTTAGACGCATACAAGTGCAAAAAGTGTAGCATACTTTTAGATATAACAATAGATTCAGGATATGCTACGTATACGTATTAAAAAGTGTAAATTATTTTAAATACGCCGCAGAGCACAAAATTCAAACACATAACTTTCAAAGGAGACAAAAAAACCAAAACTTGTAATTCTCAAAATTCTAACGTAGATTTTTAATGGTAAAAATATTAAAAATAATAATTTTTGGATGCTGTTCATTAAATGAACATTGAAAATTAAATATTAAATTTAATGTCTGTTGATGTAATCAATATAGTATTCAATTGATATTTCGGTTGTCTGGACTTGAATTCGAACTTTGGAATATTACTTCATCAATTGAGACAAATGGTTAATAATCTCTATTTTGTAATTTTGCAAATAAAGGAATATTTATCTGAAAAATTTACATACAGATATTAAATAACACTATTCAGTGATTCGAAGTATTTTTTTATTATAAGTTATCTCATTCGATTATTTCCAATATCAAAAAAATAATAATAATAACTAAACCTAACCTAAAACAATTTTAAAATAAAATGTTTTTCCGAAATCTCTATTAATTGAATTTCATTTTATTCCAGCAACAACTCTGATTTAAGCAGTGCCTCGTTATTTCATTCCAATTGCTACGCCAATAAGATTTTTATTCCAAATACTGGACACTGTATTAATAAGTTTAAACTTATAACCTTTCATCTTTAACAGTCGCAGCTGCAAACGAAATCGATAAAATGAACAGCCTTATGAGTTCGCTGCATCAAAGTTCAAACAGAAAAGTCACGCGATTAAGACTAAAATTTACTCATTTTCATCTTTCACAGTCGTAGCTATGAACAAATTCCATAAAATGAAATGAGTTCATATTACCAAGAGTTCGCTGTATCAAAATTCGAATCAAAAAGTCACGCGATGTTGATTGAAAAAACTCACTCATTGTCATTTGCGGACAAATTCGATGAAATTAACAGCCTTGATTTTCAAGAGTCCATATTGGAAAGAATTCACTGTATTAAAATTCAACCTGAAAAGTCACGCGATGATGATTATAAATTATTCACTCAGTTTCATCTTAAAAAAAATAAAACAACATGACTATGAATAATAATAGAGCAGAAAAATGTTTAAAACAATTCTGCATTTATTTTTGTTCATTACACAAGCATAATTTTTTCTAGATCATATACTCGTAAAAAAACGCAAATCAGCCAATCTCAGCAAATCACTAGGTGTGTATACTATATATATAAATAAAATAAGTGTAATATACATAAATAAAATAAATAAATAGATTCGTTGTACATACATGCAAAGACAAAATATGATCGATAAATTTTAATTGCTGACAATTTATGTTCATCCCGCAATCATATATTTAATTCCAAATTTTTTCCAATTAGTTCTCACATTGAAGTTACATTTGTTTACTGGCGGCCGGAATAGAATACTTTCACACTTATCAACAATAATTATCATGTTCCAATCTGTTGCATACTCTTCAACTCTGTTATAGAGACTTTGTAATTTAAAATTAATTTTTTCTATGCTATTATCGGATTGATATATAATAATATCATCAGCAAACCCAATTATATTTTCAATGTTGTTTAGGAGATCATGTATATCTTCTATTTATATAAAATAGGATGTGTGTATGTATGTATGTATGTATGTATGTATGTATGTATGTAACGTAATGGCTCCAAAACGGCTGGGCCGATTTTGATGAAATTTTCAGGGAGCCTTCAGAATACTCGGGCGGGTGACACTGTAAAGACCGATTTTTTATTTTCGGTCTGTGGGCGGAGGGGCGTGGCAAAATCCAATAATTCATAAAATGAGAACGGCTTGGCTGATTTCTGTAAAACTTTTTGTCAGTTGTTCGTATTTTCGAGGAGAAGGTTATTATGGAAGAAAATTTTGGAAAATCCCTCCGGAAAAGTAGGAAAATTGGAAAAATCGAAAATCGAGTTTTTGTATGAAATTTTGTTTGAAATTTTTCCTTAATGGCTTTTCAAATTAAAAAAATAGAAAGTTTGTCTGAAGGCTTAAAATTGGGGCGAGGCGAAGTTCGCCTGGTCCGCTAGTATCTATATATATAAAATTGGATGTGTGTATGTATCTATGTATGTATGTATGTAACGTAATGGCTCCAAAACGGTTGGGCCGATTTTGACGAAATTTTCAGGGAACCTTCAGAATACTCGGGCGGGTGACACTGTGAAGTCCGATTTTTTATTTTCGGTTTGTGGGCGGAGGGGCGTGGCAAAATTCAATTTTCATATTGCACCACCAATGACATATACATATATTTATTTTTTGTGCTTTTTTTATTTTATTTTACTTTTTTTTGGAAAGCCGTTGTCATGTTCTTCAAAACGAGTTATCAAACTCTTAAATCGATTATGTAGTTCCGAAGATATTTTGAGCTGACGGTGTCAGCTATATGTACATAAAAATTACGTGTATGTTCGTGATCGCTAAACTCAAAAACTATTGGACCGATTTTGACCAAATTTTATATGCATGCTCTATGGTCTGTGAGGAGTGTTTCTGTGTAGTTTGAAGTTCGTCCGACAGATGGCGCAATACTTAGTTTGGTGTGTGTGTGTGTGTTTTTGCACCGTAACTCAAGAACTACTACACCGATTTTGACCAAACTTTATATACATGTTCTATGGGACGTGAGGAGCGTTTCTGTGTAGTTTGAAGTTCGTCCGACAGATGGCCCAATATTTTGTTTTTTGTGTTTTGCCCAATAGAGATTAGCGCGATAAGCTTATGCTGCGTTTTGCTGAAGGCGTTGGGTCCTTAATCAGCGTGTAGTGGGGTTAATTAGCCCGATACCTTTATTTGAACAATAATTGCTATGTCGATGTAGTGCAAATTTGAAGGTAACACAACGTTTGCCCGGGTTAGCTAGTAAATTAAATAATATCGGAGCGTTAACCGTTCCTTGCTGAATACCATTGTTCATTTTAAATGTGCGTGAACTTTTGTTATTATTATGTACCGCAAATGTCCTATTGTTCAACATTTCGTATAAAAGAAATACCAAATGTGAAGGGAATTTAAACTATAATAACTTGTATATCAAGCCAGGTAACCATATATTATCAAATGCCTTCTCGAAATCTATAAGGCATACACCAGTGCAATATTTTATATTTAAGCTCCAATTCACATTTAAAGCTAGTAAATTAATTGCATGTACGGTAGAGTGTTCATATTTAAAGCCAAATTGTTTTTCACATACGATCCTCATATCTTTCATGGTCTTAGGTATTATATTATTCGTACATACCTCGAAAACTTTACTTATGTTTGGAAGCAAAAACAACTCGCTCTGAAATTTTTTGGATCACTGTTATCTTTTTCTTTTTTCGGTATTATAGCTACTTTCGCACATTTCCATGAATCTGGAAAGTGTAAGGTATTCAAAGATCAGTATAGTTTGAATTCTTTTTAGAATAATATTTGGTATGTTATCAATACCAGAAGATAACTTCCCTTTTAGATTCGCAAATACATATAACAGATCATCTCGTGTGATAAAATAATTATTACTGTCAGGATAATTCAAATCATTTGCTTTTTTACGGTCACTAAAGTCAATTAATCTTGTTTGGTCAGTCCGGTACGAAGAGTAGCAATTGCTAACCTGTGTATGATTATTATTTCTTAGGTCAATATTTTTTGTTGCATAAACCGATTAAAAATATGATCCAGTAAAATTTAATATGCATTCATAGTCTCTTATTATGAATTTCCCAGAATTTAAATCCTTTTGCAAAGTATTGGGGTCGATATTGGCTCTGTGTAGTAGATCCATATTATCTGCAGGAATTTTTAAAGGTTCCAACTGTGTTTGTTTTCGAAATTGTTTCTTTACCTCAGAGAACATATGAGAACAATTTTTAGTATTCAATTTCGAGAGTTTCCACCTGTAAAACTCATTAATAAAGTTCCTAAAATTATTTTGAATAAGTTTTTTGACTAGTTTCAATTTTGTCTTTTGCTCATTTATTGGGAGCATTCGCTCCAGTCGATTATGTTTTTAATGGCAGTCAGTAATTTGCTTGTTACAGCCTGCAATTTTTTAATAATAGGTGTTATAATGTACTGAAGATTATCTCTGCTCTCGAATTTTGGCACAGTTTCGGAAATTGCATCTGTAAGTATTTTATTGATTCTCTCTAAATGAAAGTTAATTTCTTCATTTTTAGATTTCTATCATTTGGTGTTGATGTATTTGTAAGCAACGCATTAGTAACTACCTTAGTAAATTTGTCCCATTTTGTTTTCCTGTAATTAAAAAAATAATCCGAGTCAGCTGTCAAAACTTTAAAGGGCTCCATACTCGAGTTTTTCGCAACTTGTATTTGCAGAGCATTATGATCGCTGTCATAATCTAATGTTCTTAGGCAATTTATGGTTTCATTTTCCTTGTTAGCACATAATCGGTTATCCACTATACACAAGTGCAAATATGAAGAGCTTCGTGGGTATGATGGTAAGATAGATTCATACAAAGCGCATTTAAATCTAACTTCATTTTCATACATCCAATTAGCAAGTTATATAATCTTAGGATTATTTAACGCATTTCCCCAACTAGTGTGTTTGCAGTTTAAGTCTCCCGCCAGTATGTAAAAATTATTTTCGTTATCTAATTGCAAAATTTCAAAACGATTTTGTAGTTCTATGCGTAAATACTCGTTATTGTTTCCAGCTGGATAATGTGCAGATATAACATAAACATTTTTGTTTGAAATTGAAGAAATTTTTATAATACATGTCTCTAAGAATTTAAATGAACTAACCCTTCCATTGCTATATTATGTAAATTTTAAGTCGTATCTTATAATAATACCAGTGCCACCTCCCTATATAGCACCACACCTATCTCTTCTGATAAATTTATAGTAGTCAAATTTAAGTTTATGTTTTAAATTTAGCTTTGTCTCACTTAAAAGGACCATATCTGGATTATTTTTCTTAATGAAATTTTGTATGTAGGTCATATCTTCTTTTTATTCTTATTATAGAATTTACATTAATATGTATAACATTTAACTTTCTTGGATTTACTTCGCCATGGTTATTACTAATATTCATTAACCCTCTAACATTGAGTACAACGCACCAATTCTTGATGCTTGCATTTGCAATTGTGTTTGGAAGTTAATTATTTGATTAGATAAGTTTTGGACAGAATTTTGAAGATCAATGAAAAAGTTATTATTTAGGGAACTGTTAGTATTATTAATATTTATATTATCATTATTATTTCTTACGGCATTAGCAAAGCTTAGATTATTATTAGTGTTAATAGATATTTGAGTTCTGTTTTGCGCCATGTCCAGCCTTTTGGAATTAATTCTTTTCTGCAGCTCTTTATATTTTTCACATCCCTTGTAAGAGGCAGGATGACCATACTTGTTACAAAGGACGCAGTATATTTTATCGCGTTCATTTTCATCAACGGAAGTTATTTCGCATTTTCCAACCTCGTGGGATTTGTTGCACTTAACACACTTAACACATAAAGCAATTAGAGGCGCTGTGGAAAAATCCTTGACATTTCCTGCATTGGGGAATCTCTTCTCTTTTTAATGTCTCCCATTTGACACATCGATATAATACTGTATTAATTGATTTCAAAGCCTTTATATTACTATCTGAAGATATCTGGACTAAAACTATATTGAGCTTATAGCCTTCCTTCCTAGATTTTGTTGTTGTAAAGTAGTTCACTTTAATAAATGTCAAATTATCATATTCATCTTTGCTAAGCTCATTTAATATTTCTGTTGGGTCTGTATCCCATGCTATGCCTTGAAGAAGAAACGTTTTTGTTTTTGCACATTTAGGTGTAAAAGTAAAAAAAAAACTTTGTTTTCGTTTTTACCAGGTGCAATTTGACTCGAATATAATTTTCGAATGTGCTCATATATAAAGTAACTTTATTTATATTTTTGAATTCTTTAATTTTAAATTCATTGATCTTGAGACCATTTTTAATAGATTTAATCAGTTCTATTGAATCTATATCAAAGATATGAATTGGTGGCACTTTTTGTTTTTTGTTTTGGTTATTAACATCTCGTGTACTCGCTGTATTTTCAGCTGAGCTTTCACTCGTTGATGGTTTAGGTTGAGTATCGCTTGTAGACTTATTTTCTCTGATGCGATTATTACTTTTTATTTATTGATTAATATTTTTTTTGTTTTTTTTGTATTATTATCATGTACTTGTACATGCTGTTTGAATTTCTGTAAGACTAAATCGTCACATTGAAAGTCATCTTCAAGATCAAGAATTGAGTAATAATTACTCTTCAATTGTTTATTTATGCTTTGCATATTATCATTGCCTTTTCTTTTTATATCATTGTTCAATATATTTGTTTTTGGTTTTAATACATCTGAGTTTGGAGCAGAGCTCTCACTCATATTATTAAAAAAAATCAAATTGTGATATTTAATATTTATGTATAATAATTAATATATAAGTATGTATATATAGGTATATACTTATGTTTTTTTAAGTTATTAAATTAAAGGAAATATTCAGAGATTTGCAAATCTGTACTTTTTTACAAACTTTTGTAATACTGCTGGCGACTTCGCTACGTCTGTACCTCATGACAGCTTAAGCGCGACTCTCTACATATATGTACATATATTTGTATTCTTTTGCATAAGTATACGAGCTTGAATGCTTTCAATCATGATTTGGCTAAAAGGGTACTGATGATTTGGTTAGCGCCAATGAAATGCAGGCATATACCTAGCTAAGTCAACAACAAACAATAAAATATTAAAATAGTTATTTTGGAGAATATCTCGAATAAAAAATTTGATAAATGCAGAAAAATATTTTTAAAAAGTTTCATCTGGAGTGTTGCGTATTAAAGCCGTAGTATCCCTCTTTTTTAAGCGGATGTGTCCAGGAAAGTTCAAGATGTTACGAACAGGGAGATTAGGATGGGACTCGAGTTTTGTTAAATATTTGCCAGCTTATTTTGCAATTTCAGCGGTCACAAGTGGCATATTTAAATCACGATGTAAAATTGAATTTTTGATGTACCATGGAGCCGATGTCATTAACCTTAAAATTTTGTTTTGCCTTCGTTGGATTCTCTCCACATTAGAAGCTGAAGCAGTGCCCCATAGCTGAATTCCGTAAAACCATATGGGTTTCAAAAGCGACTTGTATATTAAAAGTTTACAATCTAGACTGAGGGTAGAATTTCTACCAATTAGCCAATGTATCTGGGTTAATTTAAGCTTCATTTGTGTCAGCTTAGAGTCAATGTGGTGTTTCCATGTAAGCCGTCGCACAGTGTGACGGATGACCAATCTAGGAGGACATTCTACAAAAATCCATTGTAACTGGATTCCAAAAATTTTTCTTAGAGGAATGCAGAACTAATGCACTACTACGAAAATGTATTCAAAAGAGAATAAAAAAGTATCGTTAGGTTATAGTTACAGCACAAACTTGATATTTATGCACACAAGGTAATATGATGTTTTGTTATTGATAGTTTATAGTAAACTTTCAGTGCGTGCAGTGCTGTTAAAAGTGAAAATATCTTTACACAATTTTGCCATATTGTTGAGGAAGCCATTCCAAACAAAAATTAAAGAAAGTTTATTCAGAAAGTGTTTCGCCACAACAATATATTACGGTGCAAAATATTGCCTTACAATTTGTAGCCATAAGTGATCTAATTCACATTCTTTGGGGAAAATCTAACTTATATTGCAAAATATTCTAAAAAAGTAAACTGTGGAAGATATTGCGGTTTGTGTGGAATCAGTTCACGTTTACAAAAGTTGCCCGTTTTTGCCCTATTCAGAAAAAATATATTTTTGCTAAAATGGTATGTGCCTTGGGAGTAGACGTTCTTTTTAAAACATGGTTGGAGAGCAAGAAAAAGTGTGATGTCTTCATCAGTTCTGTTTTTAAAATGCTGAAAATGGATTTGGATTATGAAAAACTAAAAATTAAATTAAAAAGCTTATGCCAAACGTTTGAAAATATGTCGATTGGCTAAAGAACTCAATAAATTTTTCTACATTACTTCTTCCTGTTTTGCCGTCAACAAGTAAAACTCAACCAATAAAATTTATTTTTGCAAAGGAAACTCGAGAACGTACAATTAGTGAAGTAAGAAATTTGGAATCACAAATTTCTCAGCTGCGTCCAACAGAAGTCAATTTGGGAAATCTAAAAATTAGAATGAATGCTAAACTCATACTATGTATGATTGACGGAAAGGTGTGCAATGCATTGTCGGCATACAATTCTCAACAAACATGTTACTTGTGTGGAACAACACCGAGGAATATGAATAATCGTGAAGCAATGTCTAACATTCAAGTGGATGAAAACCTAATGAAGGTTGGAATTTCCCCCTTACATTGTTATATTCGTTTTATGGAATGCTTGCTGCATATATCATACAGAATAGACATAAAAAAATGGCAGGCTAGAGGAGATGAAAATAAAGCAAAAATTTTTGAGAGGAAGAAACTAATTCAATCCCGATTTAAACAAGATTTGGGACTTCTAATAGATATACCAAAACACCAACACGGAAACACAAATGATGGAAATACCGCTAGAAGATTTTTTAAAAACCATGAAAAGTCAGCGGAAATAACTGGCATAAACGTAAATATAATAAAACGGTTTGACACTATATTAGAGTGTTTGAGTTGCGGTTTTCCCATAAATCCGATTTCATTCAAAATTTTTGTAACTGAAACAAGAGATTTGTATTTGCAACAACATGCCGGTTAGCGTACATAAGGTATTGTTTCATGGATATGAAATAATAAAATCAAGCATATTACCCATAGGCCAATTGTCCGAAGAAGCACAGGAAAGTATAAATAAGGACAACAGGCGATTTCGGGAAATGTTTACAAGAAAAACATCAAGAGTAGATTCAAATACTGACTTAATAAATAGATTACTCATAACATCTGATCCATATATATGTAGCTTGCGCAACATCCCAAAAACAAAACGTGGTATTCTCAGTAATGAGACAAAACTTCTGTTGCTTGCTCCAGCTCCTAATAATCATACATATGACAGCGAATCCGAATTACCATCATACATGGCTTCAGACTAAAATTAAAACTTTTGTCAATTCTGTTTTCTCTATTCTTTTCACAAATAAAAACCGAAACTTACCGCTATTTGCCAGGTAATAGTACTAATTAGCTGTGTTTTATTGGCTGAAGGTTACTTTTTATTGTTAAGAAACAACCTTTTTTATACAATAGTCGTGTTTATCTATCGTTTTATCTACCAATAAAACACGGCTATTATATAATTTTTTTTGCTATACCATTCACAGTCATATGATAACCAATTTTGCCAATTTTAATACATTCTTATCACAGCGTTTGAGATATAGTTGAATTGTCCCTCTAGATTGGTCATCCGTCACACTGTGCGTCGGTCAAGTTGTATACCAAGGTATTTCACCTGTGTATGTTGAGGAACAACTTGATTGTTAATTCGAATGGGGGAACAATTGTCTGTTCGTAGGGTAAATGTGACATGAACACACTTTTGTTCATTTACTTTTATTCTCCATAAGTTCAACCACAGTTTGGGATGCCTCGTGAGGGTTTTCATGCATACTAAGGCAGGCTGTATCATCGGCAAATGTAGAAGTGATGATATTACTGCTCCAGGGGCATATCACATGTATAAATCAAATACAAAACTGGCCCCAGTATACTCCCCTGTGGCACACCGGATGAGATAGTTTCGGGCACACTCATGAAGTCTCCTTCCATAACAGTGAACTTCCGGGCAAGAATGTAACTTTCCAAAAGATTTACTATGTTTATTGGTAGATATGTCTTCAATTTTAAAATTAGGTCTTCATGCCACACTTTATCAAATGCCTGAGAAACATCTTTTCTTCAAATGTTCTTCTTATGACTTCTAATACCAAATTGATGGTCCGGTATGCACCCATTATCAGTTAGAATTGGGGACAATTTTGTCATGAGCAACTTTTCGAAGAGCTTTGAAATTGTTGACAGTAAACTTATTGGCCTATATGACTCAGCCTTGGTAAGATCTTTGCCCGGCTTTGGAATCATTTTGACTCCAGTCGTAAAATGCCATTAAAAATAAATAACAGGATTCTAATAGAAATGCGTGGCAACTTCATCAGCATCTTGTTACTAACTCCATCAATGCTCGGAACTTTCTTCGGGTTAGTTTCAGAAATTAGTTTTTGTATATCACGCATCTTAAACTTTATGGGTCGAGGGGGTAGAGCAACTACACTCGGCAAATAAACAGCACCAGTACATGTGTTTGGGGTAAATACGTATTTTAAATGCTCAGCAAATATGTTACTTTTTTCAGTATTATTTCTTGCCCAACCTCCGGTCGAAGTGCGCAGGGGTGATTTAAACTCAACGGGTGTTTTAAGTTTTCTAGCAGAGCGCCACAAGTAGTAATTAGATGCTGCTGTGACATCGAGACCTTCCAGATAGTTTTTAAGAGATGCAGTTTTTTTAGATGCAAGCAACTCTTGGAGTGGTGATATAAGTCAGTTCTTAGTGGGCTACCAATTTTATCGATCGTTGGAGAGTGAACGGAGGAGAAATCATGAGAAGCTTCAACATGAATTAAATCCCTAGAGATATTTTTCATTTCGCCAAAATCTATAACATCCGGAATTTTTTGTATGTCAGTAGGCCAGTAAGTGGGTTCCCCACTCGAAATGACATCCAAACCCATTTTTGAAATTGTGTTGAACAATGCTCGACCTCTAGGTGTAATAAGACGCGATCCTCAGAACGTATGTTTTGCATTGTAATCGCCAGCTCTTACGAAACAAGAGCCAAAAGCTTTGTAAAAATCCTCGTATTGATCCTCAGTGATTGAAAATCTGGGAGGAGAGTAAATTGATGATATCACGAGATTTGAACAAACATTTTCGATGCAAATATTTGTTGCTTGTAAATGGTCTTCACAAATGTTCTTAAGAATATAGTGCTTGAGTCTTGACTTTATTAGAATTGCTGATCCTCCGCATGCTCTTCCTCTCGGGTCCTTTGTATCATATAAGGTGTAGCCATGCATTTTAGAAAGGCTTCTCGAAGTCAAATGAGTCTCAGATACC
This sequence comes from Germaria angustata, assembly GCA_963681545.1. Lineage (NCBI taxonomy): Eukaryota > Metazoa > Arthropoda > Insecta > Diptera > Tachinidae > Germaria > Germaria angustata. The sequence goes on from OY812999.1 coordinate 38,831,200, forward strand.
AACATTATATCAATATTTTTTTCCGTGAGGAAGTGCTCAAGTTAATTTTTATGTTGGCGAATGCCGTTTGCCTTCCAGAAACATACTTTTAACGTGTTCATGGCTTGTTAACTAATGCTAGAAGCAGTGTGTTCTGCATTCGCAGCATTTCTTGCATCATGTTAGTCATATTTGTTGTAAAGTTGTTTATAGTTTGCACCAGATTATCCATAGTAGCTTCAAGGCGACTGAAATTAAAGTTTGCGTTTGCATTTGTTGTGTTAGTTGGTGGTGACACTTTTTGCACTGGAACAGAGTTGATCTTCACAGCGTCAGCATACGATACTTGTGGAGTGATTGGTTGGGCCATTAGAGGATAAGTAGCGGAATACGTATTTTCTGTTTGCGCTGGGGTTACTTTAGGCTTTTGACTCATAGTCTGTTTAACGAAACAGTATACAGGACATCCTATGTAGTTATTAGTGTGATTAACTCCACCATTACTGCCCTTTTTTTCCTTCTGATCTTTTGATTTATTGCAAATAGCAGTATCGTGTAATTCACCGCATACAACACAAACAGTAGGTAATTTGCAATAAGTTTTCGTGTGGCCATATTCTTGACAATTATGGCACTGTACGGGTCCTGAGCGCTTGTGTGGTTCTTCGACTGTAATTTTCCGGTATAACAGATATTTTAAATTATAAATGGGTCTCATTTTTCTTCAATTTTATATCATTTGGCTCCAGTTCAGTTAGAGACATTTTTTACCTTAAATCCTTGGAGGGTGAGAGCATATTTTATTTTCTCAGGAACAACAGAAGAATCTATGCCCTTCAATACGATATATAGGCCTTTAGCACTCTTAAGCTGGAAAGTGTAGAAACTTGTTTTATTTTTCTCAAATTCAGTAACCATTTTGCGGAATTCTTTTTCATTATATATTTGGTTTGTCGCTGTCATCTTGCAATATTTTAAAATGGATTTGACGATTAGCTGAGGCGGCGTCGTTATCCCTGGATATCTTCGGAACAGATGAGATTTTAGATGAATTTGGTCTTCGCCCGCCCTTTACTACTGTAATATATCTGTCCATTCTGACAGACACCTTAGGTTTTTGACTACTGTTGTCTGTAGTGATAACTTGGTTAAGTGATGAACACGAGCCCGGAGCGGTTAATGGCGCTGACTTAAATAAAGATGTACTAGGCAACGGGAATGTTAACGAATCACTACTTGGCATTGGAGTAAGCGAAGTTGATCGCTCGCATAAAATTGGCTTCGCCGTTAGAAAAAGACTATCATCAGATTTTTTATTGTTATTGTTTGCATTAAGAGTTTCAGAACTCACAGTAAAATAGGCATTTCTGCAGTTAGAACTCACTTCACAATTGTTTGTTTTTGAGGTACTTCATGCAGAGTATTCCTCAGTCACTTTGTTTGCGTTTTTTTTTTTTGTTTTTGTTGTTTCAGATTATATGAAAAATATTATTAATGCAAATCTAACACAATCAGTACTTATTACGAATCAGTACTTGTAACGAATATTTTTTTTTTTTTTGTATTTTTGTATGTAAAAAAAAACTCCGCTAATACGTCTCTTCACTACGAAGGTTCAACCGAATTGAATTCTTAAAAATAAAATGGGTTTGAGTAAAGACATACACTTATTAACTAAGAGCTAAAATATAAACCTATGGAAAAAAGAAATTATAATAAATATCATAAAAATTTCAGCTTGATTCAAGCTCAAGCAGAATTAACGCTTCTTAAACATGATTTGGCTAAAATATACTGATGATTTTCAGCTAAGCCAACAACAAACAATAAAATATAAAATAGTTATTTTGGAGAATATCTCAAATAAAAATAAGATTTAAATGAATTAGTTCAATTTATGCTAAAAAAATATTGAAAGTTTATGCTAAAAATGATTAATTACAACAATGATACTGTAAAACGCCCTTAAATTTACGGGATTAACGTCAATAAATATAAATTTCAAGATTTTTATCGAAAGCAGTGTTTTTGATATTTATGACAGTTTAATACTTGTTCATCTATTTGATCTTCATTTAGCATTTAATTAAATTGCATAAATTGTAAAGTTTAACATTAAATAATTGTTGCGAAAGTCTTTGACAGATATTTTAATTACATATTTAGTAGTATTTTTCCATGAAGGTGAGTAAATGGGTAAGTGTATAAGAATATAATTTATTGAAAAATCGAGCGATTTCTTAATTTGTATTAATTATATCGGGTGATTTTTTTGCTCTTTGTTTTTTTGGTGTAAATTTTTTCAGTGTAAAAAAAATCCTGACGACAGTTCACCATGAAAAGACCAACAAACAAGAAACGCTTCCAAATCATTGAAGTTAATTACTAAAATTTTGTGCTGTGAGAGAAATTTGTTTCAATCGACCCCGCTAGATTATATTTTGTGGTGATATGTGAAGTCTCTCGTATAGAGGGACAAACCAACCAAAATTCTAGCCCTGAAAAACTACATCATAAATGGCGGGCATTCATTTATTGCTTCAAAATAAATATTTTATTAACTTTGAAAATATTCTCCTTTTTTCAATTTTAAAAACCAAAGCGGCTAAAAAATCACCCTTTGCAACATGCTGACAAAAATATTCATAGTAAAAATATTTTATTTATCAAGAACTAAATAAATATAAATAAGGAAATAAATAAAAAGTTAAATAATTAAACCAAAACATATGCTCTCAACTGGTTTATGTTTTTAATATAAATAAAAATAGAACAAATAAAAACGATACAGCAAATTAATAATCAAGTTGCATAAGCTGATATTAAGTTGTTAATTTTATTTTACGAGTAAAAATATTTTCGTAAAAAATATTTTATGTTTTGTGCAAAAGTAATGTCATAATTTGAATTAAATGCCATTTTCTCCCATGGCGCCAAGTGTCACTATGCTTTGAAGTTAATGTGTAGATATACTTATAGGGAATTAAGTGTCACCAAGGCATGGAGCGATACGCACCTCAAGAACGTGGAATCATTGATATTGAATATTTGCAAAATTACAATATGCTGTTTTAACGCAGCTGGAATTTATCGTCGTCGTGTTCAATGTCCTTGAAGATTGAAACGTTTGGCTAAGAGCCTCGTGAAAGCTGGGTCAACTATTTTGCATTTCTAGCGAGTAGAGAAACTACATGAAATGTATGAAAAGCCATTACATTCCCTAAAATTTACTGTTTGGTGTGGCATTTGCCTTAAAAAAGTGATTGTACTTATTTTTTTAAAGACGCCGATGACACCAGCGTAACCGTAAATGGTGAGAGGTTACAGGAAGATGCTAAACGATTTTTTTTTGCCTCGACATGCTGCACCAGTTCTTGATCATTGTTGGTTTCAATAGGCACACAGCTCGGGGAACAATTAAAACTTTAGAGAATTAATACCCAGGTCGAATTTTCACTGTTTTTGGAAATTTGATTTCAAAGAGCTTTAAAGGAAGATGTCCCTATTTCTTTGAAGCTTTCTGAAGTCACAAGTTAACTACAACAAACTGGAAACCTTGGAAGGCTTTAAAGCTCGTATGAAAAAAGAAAGAAATCGCCAATTTGGGAACAACAGTTCAAATTGAGAGCTGTTATTCATAATGCCTCAAATGGCATACTCTCTCCAACATATAGGCTGGTATTTCACGAATAAATTCTGCAATATTGGCTTTCAGTGCGCCAACCGTTAAAGTCTTGGCTCTATAGATATGAGCCTGAAAATAGTCTCACAAAAATAGTTTAAAGGCGTGAAATCGCACGATCTAGGCGGCCCATTGACCGACCCCAAACATCAAATAAACACTTCACAAAACTCGAGTCTTAATTGGTGGATGCAATGCTTCTGGCTGCTCTTCACACCAAATAGAGCTAATGCACGATAGACTTGCTTGACTGAATATTAATTTTGATAATAAAGTCGAATCAGAGTTAAATTATAGACCAAACTGAACATGTATAACAGTAACATGTTACACGAAAACAGCTGAGCTGAAAAAATAGTGTTGCGAGAAAGAAAGTTGCTAAAAAAATCACCCTTTATTTTCCAATTAATGTCAGTCTTACACTTTCAAATGATTTTTTTTTTATAATAAAGATCCCTTTTGCTTATTTATAGCCAGTTCAAATTGTGACATTACTCTTGTGCCACACTGTATATTAATAAAGAGCTAGAAATAATTCAACCAACTAAATAGAAGTAACACAGCTGCTATGTTTAATTTTCAAGTTCAATCTCAATTCGAATACTGTGCTAACAATTTTTATTATACACAAAAATATTATATTCATTAATACATAACGCAATATGTTATGTTTGCTTATTAGTTAAGAACTAAGAAAGTACAGAAATAGGAAATAGAGAAAAATAACTAGAACAACCGATAAAGAAATTCTTTATCCACTCAAAGTCAACTGGTCTAAGAAAAAAAACTCAAATAAATGTATCTTAATTTAAAAAACTGTATCTTATAAAATACTATTTATTAATTAACGTCTCAAAAAATATGCCTTGAAACAACGTATTCCGTTCTACTCATGCTAAGCTTAAGCCAAGTAAATATGTAAAATAATTTGTAATCAACCTTATGGAAGGATTAGATACTACCTGTCAGCGCCACAGTCAGTCAAGACAATGAATGCATTATTTATTAATCGTAATTATCAAATTGTTTTTATCCCCATCTGCCAAAAAATGTAACATTATTGTTTAGGAATCCAAAGCCTTAAAAGCGCACAATCAATTGTCGTAAAATAAAGTTATAAAAAAATCAATAGTCGCAAAGGAATGCCATTTTGTAATACTAGTTAAACTCTGTTTTTTGCAACTTTATTTACCTGCAAATATCATTTGCAAAATCTATATATATAAAATTGGATGTGTGTATGTATGTATGTATGTAACGTAATGGCTCCAAAACGGTTGGGCCGATTTTGACGAAATTTTCAGGGAACCTTCAGAATACTCGGGCGGGTGACACTGTGAAGTCCGATTTTTTATTTTCGGTTTGTGGGCGGAGGGGCGTGGCAAAATGCAATTTTCATATTGCACCACCAATGACATATACATATATTTATTTTTTGTGCTTTTTTTATTTTATTTTACTTTTTTTTGGAAAGCCGTTGTCATGTTCTTCAAAACGAGTTATCAAACTCTTAAATCGATTATGTAGTTCCGAAGATATTTTGAGCTGACGGTGTCAGCTATATGTACATAAAAATTACGTGTATGTTCGTGATCGCTAAACTCAAAAACTACTGGACCGATTTTGACCAAATTTGATATGCATGCTCTATGGGCCGTGAGGAGTATTTCTGTGTAGTTTGAAGTTCGTCCAACAGATGGCGCAATATTTAGTTTTTTGTGTTTTGCCCAATAGAGATTAGCGCGATAAGCCTATGATGCGTTTTGCTGAAGGCGTTGGGTCCTTAATCAGAGTGTAGTGGGGTTAATTAGCCCGATACCGGTATTTGAACAATAATTGCTATGTCGATTTAGTGCACCTTTCATTCTTCTTCGGTGTTTTTGCACCGTAACTCAAGAACTACTGCACCGATTTTGACCAAACTTTATATACATGTTCTATGGGACGTGAGGAGTGTTTCTGTGTAGTTTCTGTGTTTGAATGGGTCATATAAAGAGTTTCAGAATTTTGTTACTTGGCTATTACATATTTCTCTTATCTTTTACTTTTATATAATTGGAAATATTTTGAGGCTCTCATGTTTTAGTCTAAGAGAAATTAACCCTTTGAAGGACCAATTGAGACAAATGGTTAATAATCTCTATTTTGTACTTTTGCAAATAAAGGAATATTTATCTGAAAAATTTACATACAGATATTAAATAACACTATTCAGTGATTCGAAGTATTTTTTTATCATTCGATTATTTCCAATATCAAAAAAATAATAATAATAACTAAACCTAACCTAAAACAATTTTAAAATAAAATGTTTTTCCGAAATCTCTATTAATTGAATTTCATTTTATTCCAGCAACAACTCTGATTTAAGCAGTGCCTCGTTATTTCATTCCAATTGCTACGCCAATAAGATTTTTATTCCAAATACTGGACACTGTATTAATAAGTTTAAACTTATAACCTTTCATCTTTAACAGTCGCAGCTGCAAACGAAATCGATAAAATGAACAGCCTTATGAGTTCGCTGCATCAAAGTTCAAACAGAAAAGTCACGCGATTAAGACTAAAATTTACTCATTTTCATATTTCACAGTCGTAGCTATGAACAAATTCCATAAAATGAAATGAGTTCATATTACCAAGAGTTCGCTGTATCAAAATTCGAATCAAAAAGTCACGCGATGTTGATTGAAAAAACTCACTCATTCTCATTTGCGGACAAATTCGATGAAATTAACAGCCTTGATTTTCAAGAGTCCATATTGGAAAGAATTCACTGTATTAAAATTCAACCTGAAAAGTCACGCGATGATGATTATAAATTATTCACTCAGTTTTATCTTAAAAAAAATAAAACAACATGACTATGAATAATAATAGAGCAGAAAAATGTTTTAAAACAATTCTGCATTTATTTTTGTTCATTACAGAAGCATATTTTTTTCTAGATCATATACTCGTAAAAAAACGCAAATCAGCCAATCTCAGCAAATCACTAGGTGTGTATACTACATATATAAATAAAATAAGTGTAATATACATAAATAAAATAAATAAATAGATTCGTTGTACATACATGCAAAGACAAAATATGATCGATAAATTTTAATTGCTGACAATTTATGTTCATCCCGCAATCATATATTTAATTCCAAATTTTTTTCAAATAGTTCTAACGTTGAAGTTACATTTGTTTACTGGCGGCCGGAATAGAATACTTTCACACTTATCAACATTAATTCTCATGTTCCAATCTAATGCTTACTTTTCAACTATGTTATAGAGACTTTGTAATTTTAAATTAATTTTTTTCCCCTTTTAGATTTGTAAGAGGCAGGATGACCATACTCGTTACAAAGGACGCAGTATATTTTATCGCGTTCATTTTCATCAACGGAAGTTATTTCGCATTTTCCAACCTCGTGGGATTTGTTGCACTTAACACACTTTGGCTCCATAAAGCAATTAGAGGCGCTGTGGAAAAATCCTTGACATTTCCTGCATTGGGGAATCTCTTCTCTTTTTAATGTCTCCCATTTGACACATCGATATAATACTGTATTAATTGATTTCAAAGCCTTTATATTACTATTATTACTATCTGAAGATATCTGGACTAAAAATATATCTTTGCTAAGCTCATTTAATATTTCTGTTGGGTCTGTATCCCATGGTAGGCCTTTAAGAAGAAACGTTTTTGTTTTTGCACATTTAGGTGTAAACGTAAAAAATTTTCTACTCGTTGATGGTTTAGGTTGAGTATCGCTTGTAGACTTATTTTCCCTGGTGAGATTATTACTTTTTATTTTTTTGTATTATTATCATGTACTTGTACATGCTGTTTGAATTTCTGTAAGACTAAATCGTCACATTGAAAGTCATCTTCAAGATCAAGAATTGAGTAATAATTACTCTTCAATTGTTTATTTATGCTTTGCATATTATCATTGCCTTTTCTTTTTATATCATTGTTCAATATATTTGTTTTTGGTTTTAATACATCTGAGTTTGGAGCAGAGCTCTCACTCATATTATTAAAAAAAATCAAATTGTGATATTTAATATTTATGTATAATAATTATGTTTTTTAAGTTATTAAATTAAAGGAAATATTCAGAGATTTGCAAATCTGTACTTTTTTACAAACTTTTGTAATACTGCTGGCGACTTCGCTACGTCTGTACCTCATGACAGCTTAAGCGCGACTCTCTACATATACATATATTTGTATTCTTTTGCATAAGTATACGAGCTTGAATGCTTTCAATCATGATTTGGCTAAAAGGGTACTGATGATTTGGTTAGCGCCAATGAAATGCAGGCATATACCTAGCTAAGTCAACAACAAACAATAAAATATTAAAATAGTTATTTTGGAGAATATCTCGAATAAAAAATTTGATAAATGCAGAAAAATATTTTTAAAAAGTTTCATCTGGAGTGTTGCGTATTAAAGCCGTAGTATCCCTCTTTTTTAAGCGGATGTGTCCAGGAAAGTTCAAGATGTTACGAGCAGGGAGATTAGGATGGGACTCGAGTTTTGTTAAATATTTGCCAGCTTATTTTGCAATTTCAGCGATCACAAGTGGCATATTTAAATCACGATGTAAAATTGAATTTTTGATGTACCATGGAGCCGATGTCATTAACCTTAAAATTTTGTTTTGCCTTCGTTGGATTCTCTCCACATTAGAAGCTGAAGCAGTGCCCCATAGCTGAATTCCGTAAAACCATATGGGTTTCAAAAGCGACTTGTATATTAAAATCTAGACTGAGGGTAGAATTTCTACCAATCAGCCAATGTATCTGGGTTAATTTAAGCTTCATTTGTGTCAGCTTAGAGTCAATGTGGTGTTTCCATGTAAGCCGTCGGTCAAGTTGTATACCAAGGTATTTCACCTGTGTATGTTGAGGAACAACTTGATTGTTGATTCGAATGGGGGAACAATTGTCTGTTCGTAGGATAAATGTGACATGAACACACTTTTGTTCATTTACTTTTATTCTCCATAAGTTCAACCACAGTTTGGGATGCCTCGTGAGGGTTTTCATGCATACTAAGGCAGGCTGTATCATCGGCAAATGTAGAAGTGATGATATTATCACATGTATAAATCAAATACAAAACTGGCCCCAGTATACTCCCCTGTGGCACACCGGATGAGATAGTTTCGGGCACACTCATGAAGTCTCCTTCCACAACAGTGAACTTCCGGGCAAGAATGTAACTTTCCAAAAGATTTACTATGTTTATTGGTAGATATGTCTTCAATTTTAAAATTAGGTCTTCATGCCACACTTTATCAAATGCCTGAGAAACATCTTTTCTTCAAATGTTCTTCTTATGACTTCTAATACCAAATTGATGGTCCGGTATGCACCCATTATCAGTTAGAATTGGGGACAATTTTGTCATGAGTAACTTTTCGAAGAGCTTTGAAATTGTTGACAGTAAACTCATTGGCCTATATGACTCAGCCTTGGTAAGATCTTTGCCCGGCTTTGGAATCATTTTGACTCCAGTCGTAAAATGCTGCTGTGACATCGAGACCTTCCAGATGGTTTTTAAGAGATGCAGATTTTTTAGATGCAAGCAACTCTTGGAGGGGTGATATAAGTCAGTTCTTAGTGGGCTACCAATTTTATCGATCGTTGGAGAGTGAACGGAGGAGAGATCATGAGAAGCTTCAACATGAATTAAATCCCTAGAGATATTTTTCATTTCGCCAAAATCTATAACATCCGGAATTTTTTGTATGTCAGTAGGCCAGTAAGTGGGTTCCCCACTCGAAATGACATCCAAACCCATTTTTGAAATTGTGTTGAACAATGCTCGACCTCTAGGTGTAATAAGACGCTATCCTCAGAACGTATGTTTTGCATTGTTATCGCCAGCTCTTAGGAAACAAGGGCCAAAAGCTTGGTAAAAATCCTCGTATTGATCCTCAGTGATTGAAAATCTGGGAGGGGAGTAAATTGATGATATCACGAGATTTGAACAAACATTTTCGATGCAAATATTTGTTGCTTGTAAATGGTCTTCACAAATGTTCTTAAGAATATAGTGCTTGAGTCTTGACTTTATTAGAATTGCTGATCCTCCGCATGCTCTTCCTCTCGGGTCCTTTGTATCATATAAGGTGTAGCCATGCATTTTAGAAAGGCTTCTCGAAGTCAAATGAGTCTCAGATACCAACATTATATCAATATTTTTTTCCGTGAGGAAGTGCTCAAGTTAATTTTTATGTTGGCGAATGCCGTTTGCCTTCCAGAAACATACTTTTAACGTGTTCATGGCTTATTAACTAATGCTAGAAGCAGTGTGTTCTGCATTCGCAGCATTTCTTGCATCATGTTAGTCATATTTGTTGTAAATTTGTTTATAGTTTGCAACAGATTATCCAAATTAAAGTTTGCGTTTGCATTTGTTGTGTTAGTTGGTGGTGACACTTTTTGCACTGGAACAGAGTTGATCTTCACAGCGTCAGCATACGATACTTGTGGAGTGATTGGTTGGGCCATTAGAGGATAAGTAGCGGAATACGTATTTTCTGTTTGCGCTGGGGTTACTTTAGGCTTTTGACTCATAGTCTGTTTAACGAAACAGTATACAGGACATCCTATGTAGTTATTAATGTGATTAACTCCACCATTACTGCCCTTTTTTTCCTTCTGATCTTTTGATTTATTGCAAATAGCAGTATCGTGTAATTCACCGCATACAACACAAACAGTAGGTAATTTGCAATAAGTTTTCGTGTGGCCATATTCTTGACAATTATGGCACTGTACGGGTCCTGAACGCTTGTGTGGTTCTTCGACTGTAATTTTCCGGTATAACAGATATTTTAAATTATAAATGGGTCTCATTTTTCTTCAATTTTATATCATTTGGCTCCAGTTCAGTTAGAGACATTTTTTACCTTAAATCCTTGGAGGGTGAGAGCATATTTTATTTCCTCAGGAACAACAGAAGAATCTATGCCCTTCAATACGATCTATAGGCCTTTAGCACTCTTAAGCTGGAAAGTGTAGAAACTTGTTTTATTTTTCTCAAATTCAGTAACCATTTTGCGGAATTCTTTTTCATTATGTATTTGTACTTTTGTTTCATCCATGTTACCACGTTTTAATGGAACAATGTGAAATGCCTTTTCACCAATGACCGAGATTAGTTTTTTAATAAGTGAGTTTGAATTTGTTTGTCTCAGGTAGATTGGTGGTGGTTTTGAGGTTTTTTTCCGAGGAATCTTCTGGTTTGTCGCTGTCATCTTGCAATATTTTAAAATGGATTTGACGATTAGCTGAGGCGGCGTCGTTATCCCTGGATATCTTCGGAACAGATGAGATTTTAGATGAATTTGGTCTTCGCCCGCCCTTTACTACTGTAATATATCTGTCCATTCTGACAGACACCTTAGGTTTTTGACTACTGTTGTCTGTAGTGATAACTTGGTTAAGTGATGAACACGAGCCCGGAGCGGTCAATGGCGCTGACTTAAATAAAGATGTACTAGGCAACGGGAATGTTAACGAATCACTACTTGGCATTGGAGTAAGCGAAGTTGATCGCTCGCATAAAATTGGCTTCGCCGTTAGAAAAAGACTATCATCAGATTTTTTATTGCTATTGTTTGCATTAAGAGTTTCAGAACTCACAGTAAAATAGGCATTTCTGCAGTTAGAACTCACTTCACAATTGTTTGTTTTTGAGGTACTCATGCAGAGTATTCCTCAGTCACTTTGTTTGCATTTTTTTTTTTTTTTGTTTTTGTTGTTTCAGATTATATGAAAAATATTATTAATGCAAATCTAACACAATCAGTACTTATTACGAATCAGTACTTGTAACGAATATTTTTTTTTGTATTTTTGTATTTAAAAAAAAAACTCCGCTAATACGTCTCTTCACTACGAAGGTTCAACCGAATTGAATTCTTAAAAATAAAATGGGTTTGAGTAAAGACATACACTTATTAACTAAGAGCTAAAATATAAACCTATGGAAAAAAGAAATTATAATAAATATCATAAAAATTTCAGCTTGATTCAAGCTCAAGCAGAATTAACGCTTCTTAAACATGATTTGGCTAAAATATACTGATGATTTTCAGCTAAGCCAACAACAAACAATAAAATATAAAATAGTTATTTTGGAGAATATCTCAAATAAAAATAAGATTTAAATGAATTAGTTCAATTTATGCTAAAAAAAATATTGAAAGTTTATGCAAAAAATGATTAATTACAACAATGATACTGCAAAACGCCCTTAAATTTACGGGATTAACGTCAATAAATATAAATTTCAAGCTCTTTATCGAAAGCAGTGTTTTTGATATTTATGACAGTTTAATACTTGTTCATCTATTTGATCTTCATTTAGCATTTAATTAAATTGCATAAATTGTAAAGTTTAACATTAAATAATTGTTGCGAAAGTCTTTGACAGATATTTTAATTACATATTTAGTAGTATTTTTCCATGAAGGTGAGTAAATGGGTAAGTGTATAAGAATATAATTTATTGAAAAATCGAGCGATTTCTTAATTTTTATTAATTATATCGGGTGATTTTTTTGCTCTTTGTTTTTTTGGTGTAAATTTTTTCAGTGTAAAAAAAATCCTGACGACAGTTCACCATGAAAAGACCAACAAACAAGAAACGCTTCCAAATCATTGAAGTTAATTACTAAAATTTTGTGCTGTGAGAGAAATTTGTTTCAATCGACCCCGCTAGATTATATTTTGTGGTGATATGTGAAGTCTCTCGTATAGAGGGACAAACCAACCAAAATTCTAGCCCTGAAAAACTACATCATAAATGGGGGGCATTCATTTATTGCTTCAAAATAAATATTTTATTAACTTTGAAAATATTCTCTTTTTTTCAATTTTAAAAACCAAAGCGGCTAAAAAATCACCCTTTGCAACATGCTGACAAAAATATTCATAGTAAAAATATTTTATTTATCAAGAACTAAATAAATATAAATAAGGAAATAAATAAAAAGTTAAATAATTAAACCAAAACATATGCTCTCAACTGGTTTATGTTTTTAATATAAATAAAAATAGAACAAATAAAAACGATACAGCAAATTAATAATCAAGTTGCATAAGCTGATATTAAGTTGTTAATTTTATTTTACGAGTAAAAATATTTTCGTAAAAAATATTTTATGTTTTGCGCAAAAGTAATGTCATAATTTGAATTAAATGCCATTTGCTCCCATGGCGCCAAGTGTCACTATGCTTTGAAGTTAATGTGTAGATATACTTATAGGGAATTAAGTGTCACCAAGGAATGGAGCGATACGCACCTCAAGAACGTGGAATCATTGATATTGAATATTTGCAAAATTACAATATGCTGTTTTAACGCATCTGGAATTTATCGTCGTCGTGTTCAATGTCCTTGAAGATTGAAACGTTTGGCTAAGAGCCTCGTGCAAGCTGGGTTAACTATTTTGCATTTCTAGCGAGTAGAGAAACTACATGAAATGTATGAAAAGCCATTACATTCCCTAAAATTTACTGTTTGGTGTGGCATTTGCCTTAAAAAATGATTGTACTTATTTTTTTAAAGACGCCGATGACACCAGCGTAACCGTAAATGGTGAGAGGTTACAGGAAGATGCTAAACGATTTTTTTTTTGCCTCGACATGCTTTACCAGTTCTTGGTCATTGTTGGTTTCAATAGCCACACAGCTCGGGGAACAATTAAAACTTTAGAGAATTAATACCCAGTTCGAATTTTCACTGGTTTTTTAAATTTGATTTCAAAGAGCTTTAAAGGAAGATGTCCCTATTTCTTTGAAGCTTTCTGAAGTCACAAGTTAACTACAACAAACTGGAAACCTTGGAAGGCTTTAAAGCTCGTATGAAAAAAGAAAGAAATCGCCAATTTGGGAACAACAGTTCAAATTGAGAGCTGGTATTCATAATGCCTCAAATGGCATACTCTCTCCAACATATAGGCTGGTATTTCACGAATAAATTCTGCAATATTGGCTTTCAGTGCGCCAACCGTTAAAGTCTTGGCTCTATAGATATGAGCCTGAAAATAGTCTCACAAAAATAGTTTAAAGGCGTGAAATCGCACGATCTAGGCGGCCCATTGACCGACCCCAAACATCAAATAAACACTTCACAAAACTCGAGTCTTAATTGGTGGCATGTGGCACCATCTTTTTCGGGATGCAATGCTTCTGGCTGCTCTTCACACCAAATACAGCTAATGCACGATAGACTTGCTTGACTGAATATTAATTTTGATAATAAAATTCAATAATCTGCAAGCATTGTTCGTTTGTAAAGTCGAATCAGAGTTAAATTATAGACCAAACTGAACATGTATAACAGTAACATGTTACACGAAAACAGCTGAGCTGAAAAAAAACAGTGTTGCGAGAAAGAAAGTTGCTAAAAAAAATCACCCTATATTTTCCAATTAATGTCAGTCTTACACTTTCAAATGATTTTTTTTATAATAAAGATCCCTTTTGCTTATTTATAGCCAGTTCAAATTGTGACATTACTCTTGTGCCACACTGTATATTAATAAAGAGCTAGAAATAATTGAACCAACTAAATAGAAGTAACACAGCTGCTATGTGTAGTTTTCAAGTTCAATCTCAATTCAAATACTCTGCTAACAATTTTTATTATACACAAAAATATTATATTCATTAATACATAACGCAATATGTTATGTTTGCTTATTAGTTAAGAACTAAGAAAGTACAAAAATAGGAAATAGAGAAAAATAACTAGAACAACCGATAAAGAAATTCTTTATCCACTCAAAGTCAACTGGTCTAAAAAAAAACTCAAATAAATGTATCTTAATTTAAAAAACTATATCTTATAAAATACTATTTATTAATTAACGTCTCAAAAAATATGCCTTGAAACAACGTATTCCGTTCTACTCATGCTAAGCTTAAGCCAAGTTAATATGTAAAATAATTTGTAATCAACCTTATAGAAGGATTAGATACTACCTGTCAGCGCCACAGTCAGTCAAGACAATGAATGCATTATTTATTAATCGTAATTATCAAATTGTTTTTATCCCCATCTGCCAAAAAATGTAACATTAATGTTTAGGAATCCAAAGCCTTAAAAGCGCACAATCAATTGTCGTAAAATAAAGTTATAAAAAAATCAATAGTCGCAAAGGAATGCCATTTTGTAATACTAGTTAAACTCTGTTTTTTGCAACTTTATTTACCTGCAAATATCATTTGCAAAATTATATAATATATGTCGCACTTTGTTTTCATACTAAAAAGTATATTGTGACTTGAATGGTTTACATCTATACAATTAATTTAAAAAATTTTGTATAATTCAGGTATTCCAACACTTCAAATATAAAACATGAAAATAAACTTAAATTGCTGTTTAGTATCTTGGGCATTTACAATCGCGTGAAAACTGGGCGCTGGGGCCGATTCTCTAATTGTTTCAACGATTAGTTGTGGAGAATATAACGAATAATGAAAAACTTTTTTTATAAGCAGTTAATATATAAATTAATTAAACTTCGTTTGTATGTCTCTTGAATAAGACAATATTTTTCTTTTTACAGTTTTTACAAGTTTATTTGATTATCTTTAATATTTCAACTTTTTATAATAATTATTTTAAATCACGCTCCTTACTATGAGTATAGTTTACATTAAGAATATTTAAACCACGCTCCTTACTATGAGGATAGTTTACACTTAGGATATCAAACTACGACTAACTTAGGATATCAAACTACGACTAACTAACCGATTTTCTGAAAAACTTAGATTTAGATAGATACCCTCATATTTGCCTCATACAGATTTTTTAAGATGCAGTTGATGTCAGAAAGATGTTCCCTCTGCAGAAGGTGAAAAAATAATAACATCGTCCATATACACGTGACACGTTTTACCAATTTCTGCACGCAACATGTCGTCAATTGTACGTTGGAAAATACTGGGTCCGTTTTTAAGACCGAAAGGTAGTCTGCAGAACTCGAACTTCCCATTATTAATACTAAACGCGGTCTTTTCTCTATCTTTCTCGGCTAAATTAATCAGATGAAATCCAGACTTCAGGTCCAATGTAGAAAAAAACTTTGATTTGCCTAGATTTGCTAAAATTACAGTTCTGTCAGGGATGGGATAGCGATCACTTGTAGTTTTCGAGTTTAGCTTCCTAAAGTCGATTACAAGCCGCTTTTTTGGTCTACCAGATTCATCAAACCCTTTTTTATCCACAATCCATACAGGGTTATTATATGCTGATCGGGAGGGTCGAATAATTCCATTCTTTAACAAATCCGAAATTTCTCTATTTACGAACTCATTAAGCGCTATTGGGTATGGATATGCTCTTGAATAAACTGGATCTTGATCCTGTGTCCTTATTGTAGCGATGACATTGGTGACATATGGAAGAGCTTCAACAGGATCGTCGAAAACGTATTTATTCTTTGCCAAAATCTCCGAAAATTGGGGCTTAATGTTAATTGGGGCAGTTTTGTTCAATTTAAGAACTACCTGCTATGAAATTGAAGATCAATGTGTGAATAACATGTATTTAAAAATGTATAAAACTACGGATTCGATAAGGAATTACTCAATAATAAGTTAATCCTTTACGTGTACGTACGTATATTTGCAAGTGATAAATCATAACAGACTCAAATAAAAATATTCAGAAAAATATGGAGAGCTTCGGTTATAAAGAACTGGCCGAAGAGTATTTTAGAAATAAAAACCAGGAAGATGTTCTTACTTACGTTAAAATAAAATTAAACTTAAATTCGTGTAGCACCGAAATACAAGAGCAATTATCTAATTTTGTAGAAGAACTAAAAAAACGCTACAAAGAAGTTAACTACAGTAAAGAAAAGTTTTATATACAACGTACAGCGAGAAAAACGATTTTGTATTGGAGAACACTGAAGATGGCACAAAGCCGAAACCGGTCTGTTCATAAACCAAATTTGATGTGGAATGACGTAAAATCGTTCCAAATTCAAACAAACCCCGTCGAAAGAATATCACAAAAATCGACAAATGCCTGTCAGGCTTATAACTCGGACACAATTGGACTTATAACAATTTACAAACTACGTCAACTGAAAATAAGTACAATAAAAGCAAACATTTGGTTTAACAAACAATGCCTTGCATTGAATGTCACACCAAAATACGCTAAAATACAACTAAAGACAAACACAGTAGCTAGTAAGAAGACTGTTAGAATAGCGGAAAGAAGTTTCGTAAAATTTGAAATCCAGAGCCTATATAAGAAAAAGGAAATGACGAACTATGAACTTCTACACATTCACTTACAATTAGCAGAACGAGTCCCAACCAACATACTGATGGACATATTTGACCAAGTAAACACAGCGAACGCGGGAGCAATTGAACAGAAATACAAGAATTTAAACAAAAAACTCGACAAACTAACAGGATCGGCAAACTGCAAGCTACACAAAGAACACAACTTCCACACTAGATTTATAAACCTAACTGAAATGGCAGTCAATGATGAAGAAGCTCAGTTACTGAAAAAGGGGCTAAAGCACAATATCCGAGAAAATAATAAAAGGAGGGAAATAGAGCAAACCATTGTGGACACAGAGGTGGCAATATCGATGCTACCAAACGAGGAACAGGATCAAGCCAGATATACCTGCAAACGCATAATAGAGAAGGAGATCAAATCTAAAAGGAGTCAAAACAGGGAATGCGAAGCTGTTAGAAATTTAAGACAAAAACTTAAATCTAATAATGTCGTAACAACAAAAGCAGATAAAGGAAACACAACGGTATTAATCAGCAAAAATGATTACATTACCAAAACGGAGCAGTTGATAGAAGACACTAAATGTCGGAAAATTAGGAAAGATCCTACAGACGAATACCAGGCGAAAGTCAGGGAAATAATCAAAAAGGCAACCAAAATAATAACACCAAACATATCGTACTCGTTAACACTCATGAACCCATGCGCTCCATCCATGATTGCTCTACCGAAAATACATAAGCCGAATACACCAATGAGACCCATAATTAATTACAAATCGGCCCCGAGCTACAAACTATCGAAATACCTAAAAACACAATAGCCAACACCACGGAATTAGTTAATAGGCTACAGAGCGTGGATATAACAGAAAACACTAGGCTAGTCTCATTTGATATAAAAGACTTGTATCCATCAATTCCAACAACAGAGACAATAAACATTGTACATAAAACACTGCTCAACAAAACAAAAGACGTAGAGTTTTCAATGCAACTCGCAAATACGCTAAAAGCCACATTGGAGCAAATGGACTAGGAATGGGTAATCCAACATCAGCAATCCTAATGGAAATATTTATGCAAAATTTAGAAGAGAAATATGTCGAGAACCTAAAAACCAATTTCGGGGTTACATTCTATGCGAGATACGTAGATGATATTATATGTATACTGGAAGGAAATAAAGAGGAACAAATTCTGGATCTACTGAACAAACAACACAAAAACATAAACTTCACAATGTAAGTGGAAGAAGGCAATAGCATAAATTATCTAGACTTAACAATTCGGGCAAACAAGAGCTTAAATAGGATCGAATACGAAATATACAGGAAACCAACTACTACAGACACAATAATACACAATTCATCAAACCATCCTCAACAACACAAAAACGCGGCAATTAGACAATTAGTAACGAGACTTGAACGAATACCACTAACGCGGGAGGCATATAGAAAGGAGTTGAAAATAATTTATAGCATAGCGGAAAACAACGGGTATAGGAAAAAATTGGTAGACAAAATCAGAAGAGATATCAAAACAAGTGGGGAACGGAACAAAGAACAGGAGCAGGAGAAGAAAGCTTGGGCTACTTTAACATATATGGGCACATCAACATACAAACTTGCTAAATTTTTTAGAAAGCACAACATTAACACAGCATTCCGAACAAATAACAATTTGGGTAGAATACTCCAAGACAGCACAAACGAGACAGACTGCCTGGATAAACAAGGAGTATACAAATTAACTTGCACATGCCAACACAGTTACATCGGACAAACGGGACGAAAGATAAAAACCAGATTTCGGGAACATATGAGAGACTACAACAAAAAAAATGAGAGAACCAGGAACAACACCAGAATCGAATTTTGTGAACCACATATTCAACAAAAAAAATGTACACCAGCGCATATTAGAAAAACGGTTAAACTGTTACACATACAGCATAAAGGACGGCGGTTGAACGTATTAGAAAACATGGAAATATACAAACAGAAAACTTTTGACGGGAGAATAATAAATGAACAAATAAACACTGCCTCGGACATAATATTTGAACCCTTAAAATATTTTTACACAAAAGAGAACAATAATTTAACGGAACCGAACAATATAACAGCAGATGTACAAGACAAAAGGCCAATCCAAAAACGCACAATCATAGATTACTACCTGCATACAGATAATACACCTATTAAATAACCGCCGGGCTATAAAGACAGGGAGCACAGACATGGTATATAGAAAAATGAGAGGAACAGGTAGCAGGTAGAGAGAGGGAGAGAATGAGAGACACATAGACATACAAGGACGAGAGAGAGAAACACAAAGGGGCAAAGAAAGAAAAAACGAACCATACAAAAGACAACGTACAGCGAGAAAAACGATTTAGTATTCGAGAACACTGAAGATGGCACAAAGCCGAAACCGGTCTGTTCATAAACCAAATTTGACGTGGGATGACGGAAAATCGTTCCAAATTTTATGTGAAAAGTAGTTAGAAGGGAAACTTACTGTCGCTGCAGAAACAGCAAAGCAAGATAAGGTTGGAAGACCACGCAAATCATTGGACAACTGCAGCGGTAGATCTAAGAGACGGAAATTTAAAGATGTTAACGATGCAATTGGTTGTACAAATATAAAAGAATCTTTCCTACATCAATTACAATCACAGAACCAATTAACAAAAGTGGATATCATTGAAAAAGTTATTAAAGCTAGTCCAGTGAGAACAAAACGAATTCTTAAAAGTATACCAACTCCGAGATTATCCAAATTAAAGTTTGCGTTTGCATTTGTTGTGTTAGTTGGTGGTGACACTTTTTGCACTGGAACAGAGTTGATCTTCACAGCGTCAGCATACGATACTTGTGGAGTGATTGGTTGGGCCATTAGAGGATAAGTAGCGGAATACGTATTTTCTGTTTGCGCTGGGCTTACTTTAGGCTTTTGACTCATAGTCTGTTTAACGAAACAGTATACAAGACATCCTATGTAGTTATTAGTGTGATTAACTCCACCATTGCTGCACTTTTTTTCCTTCTGATCTTTTGATTTATTGCAAATAGCAGTATCGTGTTATTCACCGCACACAACACAAACAGTAGGTAATTTGCAATAAGTTTTCGTGTGGCCATATTCTTGACAATTATGGCACTGTACGGGTCCTGAACGCTTGTGTGGTTCTTCGACTGTAATTTTCCGGTATAACAGATATTTTAAATTATAAATGGGTCTCATTTTTCTTCAATTTTATATCATTTGGCTCCAGTTCAGTTAGAGACATTTTTTACCTTAAATCCTTGGAGGGTGAGAGCATATTTTATTTCCTCAGGAACAACAGAAGAATCTATGCCCTTCAATACGATCTATATTTTGCGGAATTCTTTTTCATTATGTATTTGTACTTTTGTTTCATCCATGTTACCACGTTTTAATGGAACAATGTGAAATGCCTTTTCACCAATGACCGAGATTAGTTTTTTAATAAGTGAGTTTGAATTTGTTTGTCTCAGGTAGATCGGTGGTGGTTTTGAGGTTTTTTTTCGAGGAATCTTCTGGTTTGTCGCTGTCATCTTGCAATATTTTAAAATGGATTTGACGATTAGCTGAGGCGGCGTCGTTATCCCTGGATATCTTCGGAACAGATGAGATTTTAGATGAATTTGGTCTTCGTCCGCCCTTTACTACTGTAATATATCTGTCCATTCTGACAGACACCTTAGGTTTTTGACTACTGTTGTCTGTAGTGATAACTTGGTTAAGTGATGAACACGAGCCCGGAGCGGTTAATGGCGCTGACTTAAATAAAGATGTACTAGGCAACGGGAATGTTAACGAATCACTACTTGGCATTGGAGTAAGCGAAGTTGATCGCTCGCAAAAAATTGGCTTCGCCGTTAGAAAAGGACTATCATCAGATTTTTTATTGTTATTGTTTGCATTAAGAGTTTCAGAACTCACAGTAAAATAGGCATTTCTGCAGTTAGAACTCACTTCACAATTGTTTGTTTTTGAGGTACTCATGCAGAGTATTCCTCAGTCACTTTGTTTGCATTTTTTTTTTTTTTGTTTTTGTTGTTTCAGATTATATGAAAAATATTATTAATGCAAATCTAACACAATCAGTACTTATTACGAATCAGTACTTGTAACGAATATTTTTTTTTGTATTTTTGTATGTAAAAAAAACTCCGCTAATACGTCTCTTCACTACGAAGGTTCAACCGAATTGAATTCTTAAAAATAAAATGGGTTTGAGTAAAGACATACACTTATTAACTAAGAGCTAAAATATAAACCTATGGAAAAAAGAAATTATAATAAATATCATAAAAATTTCAGCTTGATTCAAGCTCAAGCAGAATTAACGCTTCTTAAACATGATTTGGCTAAAATATACTGATGATTTTCAGCTAAGCCAACAACAAACAATAAAATATAAAATAGTTATTTTGGAGAATATCTCAAATAAAAATAAGATTTAAATGAATTAGTTCAATTTATGCTAAAAAAATATTGAAAGTTTATGCTAAAAATGATTAATTACAACAATGATACTGTAAAACGCCCTTAAATTTACGGGATTAACGTCAATAAATATAAATTTCAAGCTCTTTATCGAAAGCAGTGTTTTTGATATTTATGACAGTTTAATACTTGTTCATCTATTTGATCTTCATTTAGCATTTAATTAAATTGCATAAATTGTAAAGTTTAACATTAAATAATTGTTGCGAAAGTCTTTGACAGATATTTTAATTACATATTTAGTAGTATTTTTCCATGAAGGTGAGTAAATGGGTAAGTGTATAAGAATATAATTTATTGAAAAATCGAGCGATTTCTTAATTTTTATTAATTATATCGGGTGATTTTTTTGCTCTTTGTTTTTTTGGTGTAAATTTTTTCAGTGTAAAAAAAATCCTGACGACAGTTCACCATGAAAAGACCAACAAACAAGAAACGCTTCCAAATCATTAAAGTTAATTACTAAAATTTTGTGCTGTGAGAGAAATTTGTTTCAATCGACCCCGCTAGATTATATTTTGTGGTGATATGTGAAGTCTCTCGTATAGAGGGACAAACCAACCAAAATTCTAGCCCTGAAAAACTACATCATAAATGGAGGGCATTCATTTATTGCTTCAAAATAAATATTTTATTAACTTTGAAAATATTCTCTTTTTTTCAATTTTAAAAACCAAAGCGGCTAAAAAATCACCCTTTGCAACATGCTGACAAAAATATTCATAGTAAAAATATTTTATTTATCAAGAACTAAATAAATATAAATAAGGAAATAAATAAAAAGTTAAATAATTAAACCAAAACATATGCTCTCAACTGGTTTATGTTTTTAATATAAATAAAAATAGAACAAATAAAAACGATACAGCAAATTAATAATCAAGTTGCATAAGCTGATATTAAGTTGTTAATTTTATTTTACGAGTAAAAATATTTTCGTAAAAAATATTTTATGTTTTGCGCAAAAGTAATGTCATAATTTGAATTAAATGCCATTTTCTCCCATGGCGCCAAGTGTCACTATGCTTTGAAGTTAATGTGTAGATATACTTATAGGGAATTAAGTGTCACCAAGGAATGGAGCGATACGCACCTCAAGAACGTGGAATCATTGATATTGAATATTTGCAAAATTACAATATGCTGTTTTAACGCATCTGGAATTTATCGTCGTCGTGTTCAATGTCCTTGAAGATTGAAACGTTTGGCTAAGAGCCTCGTGCAAGCTGGGTCAACTATTTTGCATTTCTAGCGAGTAGAGAAACTACATGAAATGTATGAAAAGCCATTACATTCCCTAAAATTTACTGTTTGGTGTGGCATTTGCCTTAAAAAAGTGATTGTACTTATTTTTTTAAAGACGCCGATGACACCAGCGTAACCGTAAATGGTGAGAGGTTACAGGAAGATGCTAAACGATTTTTTTTTTGCCTCGACATGCTTTACCAGTTCTTGGTCATTGTTGGTTTCAATAGCCACACAGCTCGGGGAACAATTAAAACTTTAGAGAATTAATACCCAGTTCGAATTTTCACTGGTTTTTTAAATTTGATTTCAAAGAGCTTTAAAGGAAGATGTCCCTATTTCTTTGAAGCTTTCTGAAGTCACAAGTTAACTACAACAAACTAGAAACCTGGGAAGGCTTTAAAGCTCGTCTGAAAAAAGAAAGAAATCGCCTATTTGGGAACAACAGTTCAATTTGAGAGCAGTTACTCATAATGTCTCAAATGGCATACTCTCTCCAACATATAGGCTGGTATTTCACGAATAAATTCTGCAATATTGGCTTTCAGTGCGCCAACCGTTAAAGTCTTGGCTCTATAGATATGAGCCTGAAAATAGTCTCACAAAAATAGTTTAAAGGCGTGAAATCACACGATCTAGGCGGCCCATTGACCGACCCCAAACATCAAATAAACACTTCACAAAACTCGAGTCTTAATTGGTGGCATGTGGCACCATCTTTTTCGGGATGCAATGCTTCTGGCTGCTCTTCACACCAAATACAGCTAATGCACGATAGACTTGCTTGACTGAATATTAATTTTGATAATAAAATTCAATAATCTGCAAGCATTGTTCGTTTGTAAAGTCGAATCAGAGTTAAATTATAGACCAAACTGAACATGTATAACAGTAACATGTTACACGAAAACAGCTGAGCTGAAAAAAAACAGTGTTGCGAGAAAGAAAGTTGCTAAAAAAAATCACCCTTTATTTTCCAATTAATGTCAGTCTTACACTTTCAAATGATTTTTTTTATAATAAAGATCCCTTTTGCTTATTTATAGCCAGTTCAAATTGTGACATTACTCTTGTGCCACACTGTATATTAATAAAGAGCTAGAAATAATTGAACCAACTAAATAGAAGTAACACAGCTGCTATGTGTAGTTTTCAAGTTCAATCTCAATTCAAATACTCTGCTAACAATTTTTATTATACACAAAAATATTATATTCATTAATACATAACGCAATATGTTATGTTTGCTTATTAGTTAAGAACTAAGAAAGTACAAAAATAGGAAATAGAGAAAAATAACTAGAACAACCGATAAAGAAATTCTTTATCCACTCAAAGTCAACTGGTCTAAAAAAAAACTCAAATAAATGTATCTTAATTTAAAAAACTATATCTTATAAAATACTATTTATTAATTAACGTCTCAAAAAATATGCCTTGAAACAACGTATTCCGTTCTACTCATGCTAAGCTTAAGCCAAGTTAATATGTAAAATAATTTGTAATCAACCTTATAGAAGGATTAGATACTACCTGTCAGCGCCACAGTCAGTCAAGACAATGAATGCATTATTTATTAATCGTAATTATCAAATTGTTTTTATCCCCATCTGCCAAAAAATGTAACATTAATGTTTAGGAATCCAAAGCCTTAAAAGCGCACAATCAATTGTCGTAAAATAAAGTTATAAAAAAATCAATAGTCGCAAAGGAATGCCATTTTGTAATACTAGTTAAACTCTGTTTTTTGCAACTTTATTTACCTGCAAATATCATTTGCAAAATTATATAATATATGTCGCACTTTGTTTTCATACTAAAAAGTATATTGTGACTTGAATGGTTTACATCTATACAATTAATTTAAAAAATTTTGTATAATTCAGGTATTCCAACACTTCAAATATAAAACATGAAAATAAACTTAAATTGCTGTTTAGTATCTTGGGCATTTACAATCGCGTGAAAACTGGGCGCTGGGGCCGATTCTCTAATTGTTTCAACGATTAGTTGTGGAGAATATAACGAATAATGAAAAACTTTTTTTATAAGCAGTTAATATATAAATTAATTAAACTTCGTTTGTATGTCTCTTGAATAAGACAATATTTTTCTTTTTACAGTTTTTACAAGTTTATTTGATTATCTTTAATATTTCAACTTTTTATAATAATTATTTTAAATCACGCTCCTTACTATGAGTATAGTTTACATTAAGAATATTTAAACCACGCTCCTTACTATGAGGATAGTTTACACTTAGGATATCAAACTACGACTAACTTAGGATATCAAACTACGACTAACTAACCGATTTTCTGAAAAACTTAGATTTAGATAGATACCCTCATATTTGCCTCATACAGATTTTTTAAGATGCAGTTGATGTCAGAAAGATGTTCCCTCTGCAGAAGGTGAAAAAATAATAACATCGTCCATATACACGTGACACGTTTTACCAATTTCTGCACGCAACATGTCGTCAATTGTACGTTGGAAAATACTGGGTCCGTTTTTAAGACCGAAAGGTAGTCTGCAGAACTCGAACTTCCCATTATTAATACTAAACGCGGTCTTTTCTCTATCTTTCTCGGCTAAATTAATCAGATGAAATCCAGACTTCAGGTCCAATGTAGAAAAAAACTTTGATTTGCCTAGATTTGCTAAAATTACAGTTCTGTCAGGGATGGGATAGCGATCACTTGTAGTTTTCGAGTTTAGCTTCCTAAAGTCTATTACAAGCCGCTTTTTTGGTCTACCAGATTCATCAAACCCTTTTTTATCCACAATCCATACAGGGTTATTATATGCTGATCGGGAGGGTCGAATAATTCCATTCTTTAACAAATCCGAAATTTCTCTATTTACGAACTCATTAAGCGCTATTGGGTATGGATATGCTCTTGAATAAACTGGATCTTGATCCTGTGTCCTTATTGTAGCGATGACATTGGTGACATATGGAAGAGCTTCAACAGGATCGTCGAAAACGTATTTATTCTTTGCCAAAATCTCCGAAAATTGGGGCTTAATGTTAATTGGGGCAGTTTTGTTCAATTTAAGAACTACCTGCTATGAAATTGAAGATCAATGTGTGAATAACATGTATTTAAAAATGTATAAAACTACGGATTCGATAAGGAATTACTCAATAATAAGTTAATCCTTTACGTGTACGTACGTATATTTGCAAGTGATAAATCATAACAGACTCAAATAAAAATATTCAGAAAAATATGGAGAGCTTCGGTTATAAAGAACTGGCCGAAGAGTATTTTAGAAATAAAAACCAGGAAGATGTTCTTACTTACGTTAAAATAAAATTAAACTTAAATTCGTGTAGCACCGAAATACAAGAGCAATTATCTAATTTTGTAGAAGAACTAAAAAAACGCTACAAAGAAGTTAACTACAGTAAAGAAAAGTTTTATATAAAAAGTGAAAAGTAGTTAGAAGGGAAACTTACTGTCGCTGCAGAAACAGCAAAGCAAGATAAGGTTGGAAGACCACGCAAATCATTGGACAACTGCAGCGATAGATCTAAGAGACGGAAATTTAAAGATGTTAACGATGCAATTGGTTGTACAAATATAAAAGAATCTTTCCTACATCAATTACAATCACAGAACCAATTAACAAAAGTGGATATTATTGAAAAAGTTATTAAAGCTAGTCCAGTGAGAACAAAACGATCTCTTAAAAGTATACCAACTCCGAGCGATGCAAAACAGTACACAAATGAGGAGGCGTTAGCCTTATTTCTGGATTTGAAATGAATAAAACAGCAATATATTAAGCTCAGATTGCGTGCGATTGAAAAGCGCTCAAATATCTATCCAGCATATCATCACATAACTGCTGCTAAAATGGACTATTTGCCATCAAAGGACACTATTACAATCACACCAATTTCGGCAGAGGTACAACTACAATCTCTACTTGATCACACAGCCGAAAGCTTGCTACAATCAATACCAGGAAATGCGTTAAAGAAATATGGAAACACAAAGCTAATTCTTTTTTGCAAATGGGGATGTGATGGTTTTTCGGGACAAAACCAATACAAACAAGTTGTATGTGAAAATATTTCGGACTCGGATATGTTCATGGTATTAATTGTACCATTGCGATTGAAAAAGATTTTGGAAGATTCAGAGCCTTCGACTAGTACAACGCAAACAATGGATGTTTGGAAAAATGAGACACCATCTTCTACGAAATACTGCAGGCCAATCAAATTTGAATTCAAAAAAGGAACTCGTGATGCCATTAACAAAGAAATTAGTGATATCAAGGCCCAAATTGCAACACTACAGCCATTAAAGTTACAGTTAGATGGGCAGCAAATTGAAGTAAGCTACCAATTAGTCCTTACAATGATAGGTGGAAAAGTAGGTCAGGCTTTGACTAACACGAAGGCTGCATCCAGCTGCATTATAGGCCAAGCAGCCTCAACCCAATTAAACCAAGTTATGACAATATCATTAGATAATACCGATGCATATGAATTTGGATTATCACCACTACATGCAAGAATACGACTTATGGAACATATACTAAAAATCAGTTATGATTTGGATTTCGGGTCTTCAGGATCCATAAGAAACAATGAAACCAACAAAGAGTTAAGAAGTTCAAAAAAGAAACATGTTCAAGATGAATATCGCAAAATTGGATTGATTATAGATCAGCCAAAACAAGGGTTAGGCACTACAAATGATGGCAATACCGCACAAAGATTCTTTTCAGATCCAGAAACAGCATCTGAAATAACAGGAGTTGATTTAAACCATATTTTCAGATTTAAAATAATCCTAGAAGTACTTGCGTGCAATGAAGGAATTGACTCTAAACAATTTGGAGATTTTGCTAAGGAAGCAGAAATATGTACAACCAACTGCCCATGGAGAAATATGTCTGCAACAGTTCACAAAATCCTTTATCATGGAGAAGATATCATTAAATATCATTTGGTGCCACTTGGATATCTATCAGAGGAGGCTCAGGAAAAAAGGGACAAGGATCACAGATTTTATAGAGAGCACAATACTAGAAAAATTTCACGAAATTCCACAAATGAAGATCTATTTAATATATTATTGGCAACGTCAGATCCGTTCATCTCCAATATTCTAAATAAATGGAAAGTGGAACATCGGGATTTAGATGAAGAAGCCAAAAAACTACTACAGAACAGAAATAGCACAGAGAAAAATATAGAATATTTGCAATCAATATTTGTGTCAAATGAATAATAATTATAATTGCCTTCCATTGTATTAGTAAAAAATAATAGTATTAGTAAAAAATAATAATAAATAGAACCTATTTTGACAGCAAAAAATAAAAAAAATTTTCTGCGGTAACAGCAAAATCTCCAGTTAATTTTACTATTTTTTGGGTGTAAAAATTTTTTTGAGAGTAACATTAAAAAAATTCCATCATCACAAAAAATAATTATAATTGTTATTAAGTTCCAAATATAAAAATTTTTAATATGCAAATAAAAAAAAATAAACCCATATTTCACTCCAAAAGTTAAAAAAAATCAAAAGTTCAACTTTGACCTAGAAGTCCTTAAAAAGTCCTTAATCAATTTTAATGTAATTAAAACTGAGTCAAGCTGAACTAAATCCATAAAAAAAATTACTTCAATATTTTGATCGGTTCAAAAGTTACAGAATTTTGGCCAATGAAAAACGATTTTCAGCCACTGTGCGGCGTTGTGAATACTTTTTTATTTCTTGATAGTTCTCTTAAAAATTTCATTTAATTTCAGTTAATATCAAGTGTTCCTTCTATTTTTTTTAACTTTTTTTTTGTTTTAATTTATATTTCTCTTTTCAGTTTCTTCCTTTTTTCCTTTTTTATTTCTCTCATTTTTTATTATTTTGTTTCCTCCGATGAATGTTTTCTGCAGAGTTTGTACTTTTTAACGCATTACCTGGAATTCCGTAATTCTTAACGGTATGGCTTGAAACAAATTAAATATATTGCAGTTTAGTAGGCTTAGGTTTCACACTATGGTTTTTTTAATTACATATTTAATATGCTAGCCAAAGATTTTATAGCTTATTTTCTGCAAGGTGTTATTATTTCAGCTTTAATTAATTTAAATTACACCTAAAGTTAATACCATTTAGTTTTAGATTTGCCAGTTTTTAACATTTATAATGTGTTTATTTTAAGATGTGTATAATTCCAATTAAACTGTCCTATTCAATTTAGGTAACTGAAGTATTTTAGTTACAAACACATTTACATACATATTTCGATTGAAGTTTTTCCATAAGTATGGGGTGTAGTGCATCAGTCTTTCCTACTGACCAACTCGATTTTTTAAGTCAAGCACATCTGGTTTTAATGATGGATCGTTGTTGAATCAGTTTTTCAGTTAATTGATTTTTTGAGATTTTAATTAAAAAAAAAAAACAAAACCAAGTAAATAAAAGCCAAACATTAACTTTTTTCAATAAAAAAATGTTCCAACTTAGCCCCAGTCCCTGTTCGGGCGCCAATTAATTAAACTTCGTTTGTATGTCTCTTGAATAAAACAATATTTTTCTTTTTACAGTTTTTACAAGTTTATTTGATTATCTTTAATATTTCAACTTTTTGTAATAATTATTTTAAATCACGCTTCTTACCATGAGGATAGTTTACACTTAGGATATCAAACTGCGACTAACTTGATTGGCCAAGAATTCAAAACTCTCGTGAGAAAAAGATAAATGATAAATCATAGTAAGAAACAATAATATGTGAAAAAACTATTTATAGTTACGATCAAGGTAAAGTAAAGTAGAAAGAAAATAATAAGAAGGTAGATCAATATTTGACTGCCTTAAATTGTATATATATATATATATATATATATATATATATATATATATATATATATATATATATATATATATATATACATATATATATATATATATATATATATATATATATATATATATATATATATGTATATATATATATATATATATATATATATATATATATGTATATATATATATATATATATATATATATATATATATATATATATATATATATATATATATATATGTATATATATATATATATATATATATATATATATATATATATATATATATATATATATATGTATATATATATATATATATATATATATATATATATATATATATATATATATATATATATATATATATATGTATATATATATATATATATATATATATATATATATATATATATATATATATATATATATATATATATTCAAAAAATCTGTTGTTTTAGAAAAGAACTAAAAAAAATTTTAACACTTCAAAAAACTTGCAAAAAATGAGGATATGACAATTCTGTATCCCATCTTGTAAATTGTATTGTGCTTTATTTATATCCTTCCACATTATAGCTTTCCCTCTGGGAACACAAATTTGGATAATTAGGATTTGTTCCGGTTTCACAATTCATCGCAGCCTTTGGACATTTTTTGTAGACGGTACTGCCAGCGACGACTTGCACTGCGTAGTTGCAGACAATCAGGAGATAATATTTATCAGTAGTATACGTTGAACAAGCACACCCCAATCGCATGTTTCGGTCAGCCGCCATGTGAATGAAATGTTCTATGCCCCTAAATTGAAGCAAATATATTATTACTGCACTATATTCTGAATTTAATTTTGAGACTTACTCAATGGTAGACAAATCATCAATTATTGCTTGAGTTGTTTTTTCTACCTCATTGAACCATCCTTGAATGAGTTTTTGTATCTCGGTCTCACTTTTTAAAAGAGCGGTTGAAGTTGTAAATTTTAGGCCGATATTCTGACCAGAACGTTTAAATGATCTAGTATTATGACAATGGTCGAGTTCCGCCTTGCATCTCAATGTATTTAAACGAGCTAGAGCAGCTAATTCGTTATCCCACTGTATGGTGGCCATACGACAGGCAGGGCTTAATCCTTTTACGGCGCCTCCTGCAAGCAGGTTCCGGTTTTCATTATGCAGGCTAAGGAAAATGTTTTTCAAATCAGGTGTCATTTCAATTGATTCAGCATTTTTTGAGCAACTTCTATTGAATAACTACAAAGATAATATTTGTAAGGTATTATTTTATACACACACATATATAAATTATTTAATACTTACTCCAGAGTGATGGCAAGCAATATGAGCAACAGTAGGGCAATTCATAGTACAATATTCATTTCCAAGTACTTCCGCAACGGTAGCCGCGGTAAAGAATAATAAAAATAAATTCTTAATTTTAGCGAAATCGCGCATTTCAATAATTTCAAATAGAGCAGACTGACTAAAATTATTGAAAAAAATCTGCTCTTTTATACTAGAAATTTTCTAATTTTTTGTTATTTTTTCTTTTATTAACTCAAGTGTTTTAAATAGTTATCATTTCCTGTTTATTTTACCTTTCAGTAAGACAAAACAATAAATATTATTACTATTACTAAATATCGAAAAATTCACTAAAAACTGTAACTTTTCTTGGAAATATATTTTAACTTTTCAATAATTTTATTGACATTGTTTTGTCTTATTAGTTTTTACTTGAGTTAGATTTCCGTATATAAAAGTCTGTCGATGTAAATAATGATTAATAAATATATTTTTGTAGATTGGATGAATAATAAATTGTTATACTTTGTAGGCGACTTTAACAATTTTTTAAGATCTTGTATGAAAATGTATAAGTACAAATATATTTTAAAAAAGTGTTTAAGCAGTTTTTCTTAAAATTAGACCAGTACTCAGCAGATGAGCCCTATTCATGCCATGAACTTTGCTGGAAATAGAAAAATATATTATGAAAAGTAGTATAGAGTGTGCAACGCCGGCGGACACTTCATTTGAACTTTTAATGCTGAAAATGAAAGGAAAGTCTACTGTAAGGGGATTACTTCATATAGGAACTGATGAGCTCTTAATAAAATAGTATTTTTTACGATTTCCATGATTACATCCGAGCATTTTCATTGCAGTAACAATTAAACGGTGCAGCGTACTATGAGCTTCCTCGCCTCCTCCGTTACGACGTCATACAAGTTCATGGTTAGTCGGCTAAGGGTGGTATAACTTGTGATGACATTAAAAGTGAAGAATATCTTTCACCGTTTTAAGAACTAAGGCACTTGGAAGCTTTGAAAATATCTAGAACCACCACCACGTATTTTTTGCCAAAATGATAAATTGATTAAAGAATTTCTACAAGTGTACTCTTAGCAAGTCAATCTTATAATGCTCTACAAGTAAATTATACTGACGATAGCTACGTAAGCTATTGGGCTATAGATAACTAACAATATGAAAACTTACCATATTTTCAATCACCTTGGAAAATGCAGAGCAAGTTGTAATTAGACGATATTTTTCAACGGTTTTTGGCCCTCCTTCTTGGGGACTGGCTGAAAACTCCATAGCATGGTATAATACACTTTAAAGGTTTGCTAATAAGAGAGCTTCTGTCAAAGAGCGCAGCTTTAAGCCCAGTATGGAATTCTGTCTGGTCCAGGAGAAACGAGCTCAGGCAGTAGTTAATTAGTTTTCGGCAAGTGAGATTATGATTAAGAAAAATTTATGAGAAAAAGAAAATATACAAATACGAATTTTAGTTTAAAAACTCTAAGAGAAACTTTAATTTTAGCTAAATATCGTTTAGCTGTAATTTCTTTCATTATCCTAATCCAACAACATGAAGCAGGCAGTACACCAAGGCAGTAACCAGATGAATGTCGCAGGAATTTTTCGACAAGGGTCTCTATACGTTTATAAAAACCTACAATAAATTTGAAAAAAACTGATATCGTGATATCGTTTTAGCATTGACATTGAAATTTTTTTTGTATTCATGCCTCTTATATAATTCTTTTTTATATTTATCGTGGAAGTAAACATAAATGTATATTTTAGTTTTTGAATACGACAAAGAAAGCAATTAATGGCTTGCGCAAATGAACTTTAGTTGTTTTTAGAAATTCACTAAAAAAAGCTGACCGTACAATTCGCAATTGCCACGCGTAATACCATATTTAGCAACTGACAACTCACTGTTTTGCGTTAACATTGAAGTAAGCGCATAAATATATATTTTTCGGGGAACATATTATTAATTATTCTTTTGAAATATATCCAAAAATTTTAACACAACTTATTTTCTTATGTTTAAAAACAATAAAAAGCTATATTGCGCTATTAAAGCTTTCCACTCAATCGCAGCTTAGCACTTAATCAAGAATTTTGTTTGCCATAATTTCTAGATAATGAGTCAGATATGCTCGTGTTAAGGAAACTTACGTCGCCCATACCATATTCTTTATATACTTTAATATGCATTTACATTATAACTTATTTACTCTTTTTAAATTAAGCTGTTAGTTTGTAGCTTAACATTAAGTCAATTATCTTAAATAAAGACCAGACAGAACAGTCGCGATGGAGCAATTGAGAAGTTATCACTTGGTATCATTTTCCCGAACACATCCGTGTTTATTACAGCAATATCACAGACTTAATGACTGGAATTAATATTACCAAACACTAGCCATATCCCCTGCGTTGTCATCAAATAAATATTTATAAGTATAATTGTATATGTATATAAGTACATACTATTTTGGTCGTAGTTAGCCACAAGATCATTAGTCCTAAAGAAACCAACATCGTAGCTTCTCTAGCTATTGTAGCTTCTCATAAAAGAGAATAAATAAATTTTTATAAGAAGCTGCTCTTCACTCCGCTTCTATTCTAGTACTTTTGTGGAAGGCAAAGCACTTTGTCTTCGAAACAACCATCGCAAAATATAGCTACAGCCTTCCAGCCATGGGTAAGGAGACCCGTAATTTTCTTAGCCTCCAGGCATTTACTGTCTTAGTAATCTACATCAAAGTCCAATAGTCGCACTATTGCATTTCACCAGATATAGAATAAGTAAAAATTTATTTGTCTCCTCTTCTACACGGTCATGCCTTTCCACGAATGTTAATCGGCCTTCGTATTATTATACGGAAAACCCAGTCAAGTATAAGTCGATATAAGGCTGAACTAGCATGGATGCTCATATTAACGATCTTGTCTGTCTGGTAGATCAGTTAGCAAAAATATGTATAAGTGTTTATTCCAAAAGAGGTGTTTATTATACTGATATTACCTAACTTGCCACAACAAAATCATTCATGGTTTATTGCATCTATGGAATCATGAAATTATTTACATAATCTTACACCTTTTATGGTTAAGTTGTTGGATGAAGGCATACGGCGAAAATATTACAGACAATTAATAATTATACACATACATATTTGTTTGTTAAAGTTGTGAAATCGGCGGAAAAATTACACAACTGCAATTTTTGATCCTTCAAATCAGAGTACTATTTTTATCAATAACATTAGTTGTTGAGAGTTTGTTATATGTACGAGGTCTGTTCAATAGAATATTTATTTAGATATAATAATTTGCCTGCGTTTTTTCCAATTCTCGAAGCAGTCCTGATAGTATGGCCTTGAGCTCTCTCAGCAATTTGGTTTTTATCTCCTCAGTCATTGCAAAAAGCCGTCATTTCATGGGTCTCTTAAATTATGGCATGATTACGGAATTCTCTTAGCCCGAAAAAATACGAAAAAGCAATGACAAGTGAGCAGGTGCATTATCGTGATGCAAAAATATGTACCGTTTTTTTTTACAATTCCAGATGATTTTTTCGTATTTCTTCTCGCAAGTACGATCATGTGGCAAGAACTCATGATGCACTATACCATAGTAATAAAAGAAAACAATGAGCAAATCGTGCCATTTGATCGATCTTGGCGTGTTTTTGGTCTTGGCTCTTCCATTGGAACAATTGGACTTTTGTTTCGATGTCGTAACCACCATATACCAATAATTCATCAACAGTTATGACCCTTTTAAGCAAATCTGAATTGTCATTAATGTCATTCAACATTTCTTGAGCCGTTTTTTTCGCTCAAAATTAAGCAATTTTGGAAGTGGTTTTGCTGCGACGCGCTTCATTCCCAAAATTTTGCAAAAAAATTCCATGGTATGAGCCAGCCGATATATTGAAATCCTCTTCAACTTTGCTAATAGTGATTCAATGATTCTTCATAACAATTATCATCATTTTCTCAACATTTTCATCGGTTTTTGATGTGATGGAGTTTCCATCACGAGCGTCGTTATTCACATCTTCTTGACCTTCCTCGAAAAGCTTGTAACACTTGTAAACATTTTGCTAAATCATACAACTTTCACCTAAAGCCACTCTCAATATTTTGAGTGGTTTTGAGCACTTAATTTAATTTTTTATACAAAATATGCAAATTCTTTGATGCATTTTTTTCCATAGCAGAAAATAGCCGAATAAGCAAAACTTGTCTGCTTATTATGCCTCTCACAAACAAACCAATTAATAACATATCGCACACTAAATACAAAAGAGTCACAACTCAAATTTAATCGAAATTGCTTTTCTTTCACAAATCAATTCACATAACAAATCTTCAACGACCCCTAAAATTCCCTTTTCATTAGAATACGCTTTAGTTGGAAAACTACAGTTTTGCCTGTTTTATTTTACTTGTGTTACAAGCGAGCGTCAGTAGTTTTTTGCTTCTCCTGAACATTTTAGATTTTTTGGGTTGTGGCTCTTTTTTATTTAGTGTGTGATATGTTCGATACAAGCGTGCCAACAAAAAAATCGTTAGTCGAATGCACGTGGCCCGAGAAATTTAAAAGTTTACCTTTTCATTTGAACAGACCTCTTATTACAAAATTATCTAACTCGCAGTATCAAATTTATAACATTTAAAATTTTTTGCTTCTTGTGCTCGGAAAATGCGATTTTCTCACCATTTAAGTGATGTTTGTATCGTTTTTCGATTTGCTTATGAAGCTTTCGCATTTTTCTATAAGAAAAAGTCTACCTTAAATATTTTACCATATCTTAGGGAGTAATTTTGAATTTGTTTTTAAGATAGAAAGTATACAAAGCAAACAAGTAAAGTATTATATTGCTTGCCTAGAGGTATACAAAACAATTATATCAATAATTTTATTTATATTTTTTTGTTATTTCTTGTTGTTTTTTTCTGGAACAAGTTATGTGTGTCTCTGCGTTTTTTTTACTGCTTTCCAAATTATCAGAAAACTTCAGCTATCAGATTAAGAAAAAAAAAACGTCCGCTTGGCATCCGCTTATCTCCAAAAAATTTACTGTAAGCAATTCAAAATGCCAGTGAAAGAAATCAGAAAGTAGTCATTTTCAAAGAACAACATTAATTTCCTTTGCTTGCAAAAATCTAATAGTGTTTTTTCCAACTTTCTAGGAATCAAGTTAAAAAAAAATACGATTAAAATTAACAACTCCTTCTGCAAATGTGCACAAACTTGAATATATTTTTTTTCTATTAAAATACATTGTCATTTTAATCTACATGAAAACATTGTTTTTTTTTTTTCAATCATCTATATATAAATAGGCAAGTGGAAAATATTAAGAATAATGTTAACTGACTTCGCTTGATTTTTTTTTTTTGTTTTTTTTTTTTTTTTTTTTTTTTTTTGTTTGATAGATTGTCAATAGGAGCAGTGCAGAATGTAATATTTATTTTACATTTTTATGCCTAAGATATTTAAAAACAGTTAATAATATTAGCCAATCATAAAGTCATGATCTCCCTTTCTCTATTTCTCTCTTAATTTGCTAAAAAAAAAACTCAAAATTACAACAAAAAACTCAACTCCGTAATCATACTGAATTGTTGTTATTCTTATTGAGCCTTAAAGGTGAATTCACCGGTTCGTTCTGCAGGAAATTTTCGTTGAGAGACAATTTTAGTTTACTGAGAGTTTGCTTAAAGAAGATTCACCGGAGTCGAACAAATATTCTGTAGAAACAAAGCTACCATATGCAACAACTCTGTAAATGTTGTGTGTCACTTTTACAAGCCGGCCGCACAGTGGCAGTTGATTGCAATTTGCTTTCTTTTAAATTTAACAAATTTTTATAAAACTAAAATATAGAAATGAATGAAAGTCGAGTGCTTGTTCTAATAGCTATTTTGTTAAATAAATATAAAAAATTTACAAATATACTCTGTATATTATTATACATACATATGTACATATAATATGATGTGGCAGCTCAGTTCGATTTTGCATAAAAAATTTATATATCTGGCAGCACAGTTCAATTCGTTCGGGACGATAATTAAAATTAAACCAATTCAAGCAAAAATTGTTCCGCATTAAATTTACTCTCTTTCTCTCACTCTCTCAAAAATAGACACGTCAAACTACATATAAAAAAAATCGTTCGGAACGTTCAGAACGAACCGGTGAATTCACCTTAACATACGAGAACAATTATGCAGGCATAACATCCTACTTTGTAGGCAAGAGAGACGAGGGGAATGGTTTTTCGTCGGCACAATTTTTCAACCAGTCATAACCCCGCATTATTAGCGCAAAAACAATCCATATGCATTTATGAAAAAACAGGTTCGATTGTTTTGTTTTTTACAGAACGTATTTATTTACTCCTCGACCGTCGTGGAGTAAACATGGATTTAAAAGAAGAAGGTGGCTTGGTCGCGCAAGCAACATGCATATAAGTACATAAATAGTCTTAAAGGCCCAACTATAATGTGCTTAACCAAACTTAAGCTAGTGTCAAAATTCAACGAAAAGCATGTCAAATGCTTAAGTAAATTACTGAAGACTTTTAGGTGGCTATATTGTACTTATTAAACTTAAAAACTTTTTACACTTTGTTGCAAACATTTGTACTTTTAGAAAACTATTTTCGTTTTTATTTCTTTAAAATGTAATATTTTTGACGAAATCTCATTATATTTGTAAAAGTTATAAATATATTACCATAAGCAAGTAAATCCATGTTTATCTTTTATTTATTTATAAAGTAAACGAAAACTAAAATAAAAAAAGTACTAAAAAAGCAACAGTGGTTGCATCTTTTAATTGTAAACAATTATTTATTTTATTATTGGAAAATTATTATTTATTTATTTATTGGAAAATTTTTAAAAATGGATAGAAAACTGAAATTTCTGAAGACAGTGAAGTTAATGAATTGTGCATTTGATGGAATATGTGTTCTTCAAGAAATAAGAGAGACGATGAAGAAAAGAAAACGCTCCTGCTCAGTACAGGAAATAAATAGAGACAGAAAAAATAATGTTTTCTTGACGAGCCATTTGCTTAAGCAAGAGCGAAATTGAACGCACTTTCCTTAAGCAAATGACACTTGACGAAACTTGACGAAAAGTTACTTAAGTACATTATAGTTGTATACATTTGATTGTGTGTATTCGCACATTTGCTTAAGTTGCATTAAGCACATTATAGTTAAGGCCCAACTATAATGTGCTTAACCAAACTTAAGCTAGTGTCAAAATTCAACGAAAAGCATGTCAGATGCTTAAGTAAATTACTGAAGACTTTTAGGTGGCTATATTGTACTTATTGAGCTTAAAAACTTTTTACACTTAGTTGCAAACATTTGTACTTTTGGAAAACTATTTTCGTTTTTATTTCTTTAAAATGTAATATTTTTGACGAAATGTCATTTAATTTGTAAAAGTTATAAATATATTACCATAAACAAGTAAATCCATGTTTATCTTTTATTTATTTATAAAGAGAACGAAAACTAAAATAAAAAAAGTACTAAAAAAAGCAACAGTGATTGCATCTTCTAATTGTAAACAATTATATGTATCTATTGTGTACAGTGTTTATTGGAAAATTTTTAAAAATGGATAGAAAACTGAAATTTCTGAAGACAGTGAAGTTAATGAATTGTGCATTTGATGGAATATGTGTTCTTCAAAAAATAAGAGAGACGATGAAGGAAAGAAAACGCTCCTGCTCAGTACGGGAAATAAATAGAGACAGAAAGAAGAATGGGTTCTTGATGAGTCATTTGCTTAAGCAAGAGCGAAATTGAACGCACTTTCCTTAAGCAAATGACACTTCACGAAACTTGACGAAAAGTTACTTAAGTACATTATAGTTGTATACATTTGATTGTGTGTATTCGCACATTTGCTTAAGTTGCATTAAGCACATTATAGTTAGGCCTTTAGGCCTTAAGGCTTTGCATATATACATTCAAACATAGATTCCTAAAAAATAAGTAGCAAATTTATTTTGTTTGTTCGCTATTTTTGTGAAATCCTGTATGATTGGTTTTTACCTTTTTCGTTACCTGCGAAAAAACATGTACAGTACGATCGTGAAATGTAATCATTAAAAAGTAATCTATATATAATTCGTTTGATTTTTTGTGTGTTTGATAGATTGTCAATAGAAGCAGTGCAGAATGTATTTTTATTCTACTCTATATATAAATAGGCAAATGGAAAAATTAAGAACCATTTTAACTGACCTAAACTCAACGTATTCGCTTGATTTTTTGTTTGTTTGATAGATTGTCAATAGGAGGAGTTCAGAATGTATTTTTTATTCTACTCTATATATAAATAGGCAAATGGAAAAATTAAGAACCATTTTAACTGCCCTAACCTCAACGTATTCCCTTGATTTTTTTATTTTATTTTATTTTATTTTATTTTTTTTTTTTTTTTTGATAGATTGTCAATAGGAGGAGTTCAGAATGTTTTTTTTTTATTCTACTTTATATATAAATAGGCATTTGGAAAAATTAAGAACCATTTTAACTGACCTAAACTCAACGTATTCGCTTGATTTTTGGTTTGTTTGATAGATTGTCAATAGAAGCAATGCAGAATGTATTTTTTATTCTACTCTATATATGTATAAATAAGCAAATGGAAAAATTAAGAACCATTTTAACTGACCTAAACTCAACGTATTCGCTTGATTTTTTTATTATTATTATTATTTTTATTTTTATTATTTTTTATTTTTTTTTGATAGATTGACAATAGGAGGAGTTCAGAATGTTTTCTTTATTCTATTCTAAATATAAATAGGCATTTGGAAAAATTAAGAACCATTTTAACTGACCTAAACTCAACGTATTCGCTTAATTTTTTTATTTTTTTTTTATTTTTTATTTTTATTTTATTTTTTTTTTTAATAGATTGTCAATAGGAGGAGTTCAGAATGTATTTTTTATTCTACTCTATATATAAATAGGCAAATGGAAAAATCAAGAACCATTTTAACTGACCTAAACTCAACGTATTCGCTTGATTTTTTTATTTTATTTTATTTTTATTTTAATTTTTTTTTTGATAGATTGTCAATAGGAGGAGTTCAGAATGTTTTTTTTATTCTACTCTATATATAAATAGGCATTTGGAAAAATTAAGAACCATTTTAACTGACCTAAACTCAACGTATTCGCTTGATTTTTTTATTATTATTATTTTTTTGATAGATTGTCAATAGGAGGAGTTCAGAATGTTTTTTTTATTCTACTCTATATATAAATAGGCAAGTGGAAAAGTAAGAACCATTTTAACTGACCTAAACTCAACGTATTCGCTTGATTTTTTTATTATTATGTATATAAATAGGCAAGTGGAAAAATTAAGAACCATTTTAACTGACCTAAACTCAACGTATTCGCTTGATTTTTGGTTTGTTTGATAGGTTATCAATAGAAGCAGTGCAGAATGTATTTTTTATTCTACTCTATATATAAATAGGCAAGTGGAAAAATTAAGAACCATTTTAACTGACCTAAACTCAACGTATTCGCCTGATTTTTTTATTATTATTATTTTTTTTTTTGATAGATTGTCAATAGGAGGAGTTCAGAATGTTTTTTTATTCTACTCTATATATCAATAGGCATTTGGAAAAATTAAGAACCATTTTAACTGACCTAAACTCAACGTATTCGCTTGATTTTTTTATAATTTTTTTGTTTTTTGATAGATTGTCAATAGGAGGAGTTCAGAATGTTTTTTTTTATTCTACTCTATATATAAATAGGCATTTGGAAAAATTAAGAACCATTTTAACTGACCTAAACTCAACGTATTCGCTTGATTTTTTTATTATTATTATTTTTTTGATAGATTGTCAATAGGAGGAGTTCAGAATGTTTTTTTTATTCTACTCTATATATAAATAGGCAAGTGGAAAAGTAAGAACCATTTTAACTGACCTAAACTCAACGTATTCGCTTGATTTTTTTATTATTGTTATAATTTTTTTTTTTTTTTTTTTTGATAGACTGTCAATAGGAGGAGTTCAGAATGTTTTTTTTATTCTACTCTATATATAAATAGGCAAGTGGAAAAGTTAAGAACCATTTTAGCTGACCTAAACTCAACGTATTCGCTTGATTTTTTTATTTTTTTATTTATTCTTTTTTTTTTGATAGATTGTCAATAGGAGGAGTTCAGAATATTTCTTTTATTCTACTCTATATATACATAGGCATTTGGAAAAATTAAGAACCATTTTAACTGACCTAAACTCAACGTATTCGCTTGATTTTTGGTTTGTTTGATAGATTGTCAATAGAAGCAATGCAGAATGTATTTTTTATTCTACTTTATATATAAATAGGCATTTAGAAAAATTAAGAACCATTTTAACTGACCTAAACTCAACGTATTCGCTTGATTTTTTTATTTATTTATTATTATTATTATTTTATTTTTTTTTTTATTTTTTTTTTTTGATAGATTGTCTATAGGAGGAGTTCAGAATGTTTTTTTATTCTACTCTATATATAAATAGGCAAGTGGAAAAATTAAGAACCATTTTAACTGACCTAAACTCAACGTATTCGCTTGATTTTTTTATTATTATTATTATTTTTGATAGATTGTCAATAGGAGGAGTACAGAATGTTTTTTTTATTCTACTCTATATATCAATAGGCATTTGGAAAAATTAAGAACCAATTTAACTGACCTAAACTCAACGTATTCGCTTGATTTTTTGTTTGTTTGATAGATTGTCAATAGAAGCAGTGCAGAATGTATTTTTTATTCTACTCTATATATAAATAGGCAAGTGGAAAAATTAAGAACCATTTTAACTGACCTAAACTCAACGTATTCGCTTGATTTTTTTATTATTATTATTATTTTTGATAGATTGTCAATAGGAGGAGTTCAGAATGTTTTTTTTATTCTACTCTATATATCAATAGGCATTTGGAAAAATTAAGAACCATTTTAACTGACCTAAACTCAACGTATTCGCTTGATTTTTTGTTTGTTTGATAGATTGTCAATAGAAGCAGTGCAGAATGTATTTTTTATTCTACTCTATATATAAATAGGCAAGTGGAAAAATTAAGAACCATTTTAACTGACCTAAACTCAACGTATTCGCTTGATTTTTTTATTATTATTATTATTTTTGATAGATTGTCAAAAGGAGGAGTGCGGAATGTTTTTTTATTCTACTCTATGTATAAATAGGCAAGTGGAAAAATTAAGAACCATTTGAACTGACCTAAACTTAACGTATTCGCGTGATTTTTTTATTTTTTTATTTTTATTTTTTTTTTTTATAGATTGTCAATAGGAGGAGTTCAGAATGTATTTTTTTTATTCTACTCTATATATAAATAGGCATTTAGAAAAATTAAGAACCATTTTAGCTGACATAAACTCAACGTATTCGCCTGATTTTTTTATTTTTTATTTTTTTTTTATTTTTTATTTTATTTTTTTTTTTTTTTTTTGATAGATTGTCAATAGGAGGAGTTCAGAATGTTTTTTTATTCTACTCTATATATAAATAGGCATCTGGAAAAATTCAGAACCATTTTAACTGACCTAAACTCAACGCATTCGCTTGATTTTTTGTTTGTTTGATAGATTGTCAATAGAAGCAGTGCAGAATGTATTTTTTATTCTACATTTTTGTGCCTAAGATAGTTAAAAATAGTTGAGAATATTAGCCAATCATAAAGCCATGATCTCTCATTCTCTCTTAATTTGCTAAAAAAAATTACAGCAAAAAACTCAAAATTAACAAAATTAAATTTGGCTTGGCAACTCCGTAAACACTCAGAAGGAAAAACTTATTTCATTTGTTCATTCTATTCCACCGTTTGGTGGTAAAAGTATTCTACTAAGGTGCGATTTAATGCAAATTTTACCTGTTGTTCCACACGGGACCCGATTTACTTTAATTGAAAATTGCATAATTAGTTGGAAGGAATTTAATTCTTTTGACAAAGTTACCATAACATAAAATATGAGAGCTAGACCAGAAGACGTTGAATTTGTCGAATTTCATAAATAAACTTGGTAATTGTGAATTAAGAAATTATCCCCAGTTAGGTGATGACATTATTGATTTGCCACAACAAATAATTGGTTGTTTTGATAATTTAATTACTGATATCTATGGTAATATTCCTGAGAATATATTATCGGATCAAATTCTTAATTCCGCAATTTTAGTTCCTACCAATGAAGAATTCGCTTCAATAAATAATGATATACTTAATCGTCTTTCAGGGGAGGAGAAGGTTTATTACAGTTTTGATAAAGTTTCTAATGATGTCAATGACGTAAATGAATATCGTTCTTAATTTTTAAATTCACTGAACGTAAGCGGAATGCCACGTCATAAATTTAAGTTGAAAATGAATTCCATTGTTTTGATTACATGAATAAATTGACCATTTTCTGGAACATTTCTTCCATTTAAATTTCAGCGGACGCAATTTCCAATTATACCCGTATTCGCTATGACCATTAACAAGTCACAGGGGAAAACATTTGAAAAGATAGGTGTCCTTTTGAGACTACCTGTATTTGCTCATGGATAATTATATATAGCTGCGA
This sequence comes from Germaria angustata, assembly GCA_963681545.1. Classification (NCBI taxonomy): domain Eukaryota; kingdom Metazoa; phylum Arthropoda; class Insecta; order Diptera; family Tachinidae; genus Germaria; species Germaria angustata. The sequence continues at coordinate 38,874,742 of OY812999.1, forward strand.
GTAGAGTTCGTTCATTCGACGGCCTAAAATTTTATATTTCAAAAATCAAAAATGTTTGTTGTGGCTTTAGCTCTTCATATGCCGACATTTCATTGGTTGCTAAAACCAAATCGTCAGTGAAGTTTAAGCAGTTTGATAACATTAAACCTCGTATCTTTATGCCATAAAGATACGAGGCCCGTTGCCTGCTTCGCACGGCAAAACAAAATAAGAAAAGAAACACACTTGTTTTTAATAAAGTTGGTTTTGTTCCCAAAAACACACTCACTTCACATACGCACCGCACACACATGCGTTATCGGATTTTAACCAAACTTCATATAAACCATATATGGGCCACTGCCTACGTAGTGTATAAGTTGAAATCGCTCGACGCGTTTATGAGTAGTTCGGCGACGTACATATACGGACTTATTTTTATATATATAGATTTATTAATTTTTTTACTGGAAAAGAAATAAAATAAAAGGTTTAAGATTTTCAATATATTGAAAACAGCTACCGATTCAATGAATAGGAATAAAACAAGAGAAAAATAAGCAGTAACACGAATATGAGTAAATCATTGAAAATATTTTGGTTTTTAACTACTGCCTGATTCTAATGTAAACGTTTTCATGACTTTTGTGGAAGCTCTTTTTCACTGGAATTTTAATCGCACTCTTCAGTATTTTGATTTATTTTTTAATAGAGTAAAGTTTTTGCAAAATTTAAAATAAACGTATCATAAAGGGCTACTTTTTATATAGGGTACTAGAATTGTTTTATTTATGGAACATCTATCAAGAAACCACATCACATCAATCACATTCCATCACATAGATTCACAAATGCAATTATTTGAAGCTAAGATTTCATTGAAATTAATTTATTTTTTCCATGCGATTTATCTTACGCACTTACAGGAGGAATATTAAAGCAAATGTTATAGAGAAAAACACGACATTTAAACCTTCACACTACTTGTAACCATTTTTTTCTATACCTACCATTTTTCCAAGCCATACACTGGAAAAAATGTTTCATGCAACAAAATATACAAGAAACGTCAAGAGAGGGTTGATACAAAATCTGTATTTCTTGCTTTTTATATCCTATTTACAATGCCAACAAATTTTCTCCTATTATTTTATTGACTTTTGTTCTTTAGACGCATACAAGTGCAAAAAGTGTAGCATACTTTTGGATATAACAATAGATTCAGGATATGCTACGTATACGTATTAAAAAGTGTAAATTATTTTAAATACGTCGCAGAGCACAAAATTCAAACACATAACTTTCAAAGGAGACAAAAAAACCAAAACTTGTAATTCTCAAAATTCTAACGTAGATTTTTAATGGTGAATATATTAAAAATAATAATTTTTGGATGCTGTTCATTAAATGAACATTGAAAATTAAATATTAAATTTAATGTCTGTTGATGTAATCAATATAGTATTCAATTGATATCTCGGTTGTCTGGACTTGAATTCGAACTTTGGAATATTACTTCATCATGACATGTTTAGAAGCCAATACACTTTTCATCTCAATCGCAACAACATATAAATTAACAACAGCATTTGGTTAATAGATGTATAAACTAATTCTTAGATAATAAGATTTTGGGAGACACTCAAAGAGCTGCCAAGGAAGTCATGAAAATGCAGAAGTTTTGATGCAGATAAAATTTAAATTTAACTCATTTCCAACTAATTCGTATAAAATGTTATTTCTAATACCTTTAGCTGCATTATAAACAGTTTTCAACATACATACTATACTGTTGACAATTTAAAGTTTTTAGTTTCTATTAATTTCCCTGCTATAGTTTTCATATTAATTGCATTGTGTTATATCCCTGACAGACATAAAATTATTTAATGCTACAGTAGTATGGAATACTACATTCTGTCAATCAAAACTACAATTAAACCACCGAACAAAGTAGTTTATAGCTGGTTTTTATATCACAAATATGTGCATAGTATAAATGGAATATTTCACTATACACATCTGTTTAGATGTGTTAAATAACAATTGTGCAAGCCCAGTAACAAAGTCAGATGTAAACTATCTGATTTTAGATAGTTAAGTTTTTCACTACACAATTTTCTTTATTTATAAATATGTGGGAAGTTATGCATCATATGCAACTTTCATTACACACGTGCTTATAACACTGCATACATCAATGATAATTTATTCGACGCTTGATTTACCAAAACCAAATAAACTCGTAATTGTTTTATATTCGGATGAATATCCTAATGCGTACAAAGCTATTTCCAGCCACTATTCCAGTGGAATCGCATATCTCCACTATATGTCTTTTTTGCGCAAATGCCTCAATGATTTCACAAGGCAGTCAAACGAGATCATTCTCACACCAAATTTAGTTTTAAAAGATTCCTCATCAAATTTTGGCACTTCAGCCTCCCAAAAATCAGACGCATCTACTTGATAAGCAATATATATTGATTTAGTATACCTCTACAGGTGTATTAAAAATATGCTAAACATATAACAATACTCGCACATGTCCAAGCACGCCCGCATTTCTTATTTATGTTATTAAAACTTTTTCAGTTTAATACGATTATACACAATTAATGCATAATGCAAAACCATTTTTTTTATCTACATATCCATAATATTTAAAATAATAAATTTAAAATAACGCTCAACAACATAAATAATATACAGGACATTAGTATACGTACTATATTATGTAAACCATATGTCTGTCAAGGATATTAAGAAGGATTTGTTTTGAAATTATTAATAATCCACAATTATACTCTGTAATCTGTTTTATATTTAACAAAAATATTTTCATATTAAATAACGAATAGTCTATTTACCACTAGATACAGAACTCTTTTAAACATACAAATGGTAAAAATTTCATGTCTGTACAATGACAATCAAGATTTTTATTCAACTTAACTTTCTAAGAAGTCAAAAATTGCACTTAATGGAAGTAATGAAGATCACATTCTTCTGAACAATTCCAATAATTTTCACTTTGATTTATATACTTATATAACTACACGTATAGGAATTTCTATATAATTTTTCATTAAATTTGATATTTAAAAAATTAGTCCTTCTTTTAATCTTGTATAATTCAATTAAATTACAATAAAAAATTGTATATCCTTAAGTCACTTTAATTAAATAAGATTTCAAGTCGTTATTAAAAAAGTATTATTTTAAGGAATAATGAAGACTCAAAACTATCAAAATCCCAGCAACAAATCATAGACCTGACCGCACTTCAAAAATGATTAAAGTCACGCGACAGCTGTTGCCCAGTAATGAGACGCCTTGCGATTGGATAGTTGTTATAAAAATTATAATAATACACGTTTTTTTCTGAACTACGTTCTAACACCTTCAGTCGTCAATGATAAATTTTCAGACAGCAATTGTTTTCAATGAATCGTTAAGCTTTTACGACGACTCATAAAATTTAAGCTTATCTTTGTTTGATATAATATTTGGCCTCCAATTGTGTATAAAAAAAGAATAGAAAAAGTATTAAATCATTTATTTCAATGTTTTGCAAAATCAATCATCTGATTTTTTAGAATTTCTTCGACAGGCTGGTGCAGTAGAATGATTTTCTTTTTAATTTTTTTAATTATATCATGTTTTTGAACAAAGCGGCAACGTTTATAAAAGCACACATTTACATTTGGAAAGACTAGCACGCCAACACTGCTTGTACTTCTCTTTTATTACTTGAATAATTCCAGAATTTTATAAACACACTTTTAGGATGAATAATAAATCATCATTGGACGAAGATCTTTTTGCATTTAATTGCATTCAAATCTGTTTTAGAATTAATTACAAAGCAATTTATTGTTAAATAAAAAGATAACCAGGCACGGATGTATATGTCAGTATATATCAAAATTTTTCAGTTTTATAGTATTGTAAAGTAAAAAAATTTATGACAGTAACTCTCGATCTTCTCTCAAACCGGTAGTGGAACAGTTAGATATTAGAAACATTTGTTTCGAAGGAAATTGAGGCTAAATATTGTACAATATTAGAGGACTAAGAAGAAAATAAACAGGGACGGGTCATCAGAAATGACTGCAGCATCACCATGCAATCATGGCATGGGGGCCATAATCTCTCTAATATTTATGAAAAGAAGCCAACTATTAATGCTGGCTTCTGCCGCAGCTGCTGCAATACAGATAAAGACAGAAAAAAAAGGAGTGTTCCCTTTCCTTATGTTATTGTTAGCAAAAAGACGAAAGCTTTCAAAGACTTCCCTTGAACTCGATATTCTCCCAATCCAACTGATAGTGGAGGTGGGGCTCCGCTTAAGAAAAGTTTCCATGGTATCAATGTGGACTTTAATGTCTAATGGAATTAATGTATAATAGCAGGGGATTATAATTAAAGCTTTAGTTATTTATAATAAGAGTGAGTAACAGCGATTAAGAGAGTTTGCTTGTGTCTAACACTCTAGGCTCCTCGCTTTCTTACTAATAAGAAATTTTTTCTTCAAAACTTCTTAATTGTGTTTGTAAATATAATTGATTTTTTAATATATTTCTGCTCTATCCCTTTATTTGAATTGAAAAAAACTGCCCTAATTGTAGTTACACACAATGATGATTCACCGTGAGGGACTTTTTTCCAAGGCGATTGAAATATATTATTTGAAACAGTAATAACGAATATCAGTAAAAACCATTGAATTAATAATTTTATTAATAGTTTTTTATAAAAAAATGCCGCGAAATAGTACATTTGTAACAACTAAAATGTTTTACATAATACACATACATAGATATGGTATATTTTCATAGAAATATGATAAAATTTCATTACGGGCTGGAAACAAATATAAATTTTCTTGATGAATGGGTCATATAAAGAGTTTCAGAATTTTGTTACTTGGCTATTATATATTTCTCTTATCTTTTACTTTTATATAATTGGAAATATTTTGAGGCTCTCATGTTTTAGTCTAAGAGAAATTAACCCTCTGAAGGACCAATTGAGACAAATGGTTAATAATCTCTATTTTGTACTTTTGCAAATAAAGGAATATTTATCTGAAAAATTTACATACAGATTTTAAATAATACTATTCAGTGATTCGAAGTATATTTTCTATAAGTAATCTCATTCGATTAATTCCAATAGCAAAAAAAATAACTAAATGCAGCTAAAACAATTTTAAAATAAAATGTTTTTCCGAAATCTCTATTAATTGAATTTCATTTTATTCCAGCAACAACTCTGATTTAAGCAGTGCCTCGTTATTTCATTCCAATTGCTACGCCAATAAGATTTTTATTCCAAATACTGGACACTGTATTAAACTTAAAACCTTTCATCTTTAACAGTCGCAGCTGCAAACGAAATCGATAAAATGAACAGCCTTATGCATTCGCTGCATCAAATTTCAAACAGAAAAGTCACGCGATTAAGACTAAAATTTACTCATTTTCATCTTTCACAGTCGTAGCTATGAAAAAATTCCATAAAATGAAATGAGTTCATATTACCAAGAGTTCGCTGTATCAAAATTCGAATCAAAAAGTCACGCGATGTTGATTGAAAAAACTCACTCATTGTCATTTGCGGACAAATTCGATGAAATTAACAGCCTTGATTTTCAAGAGTCCATATTGGAAAGAATTCACTGTATTAAAATTCAACCTGAAAAGTCACGCGATGATGATTATAAATTATTCACTCAGTTTTATCTTAAAAAAAAAAAATAAAACAACATGACTATGAACAACATGACTATGAATAATAATAGAGCAGAAAAATGTTTTAAAACAATTCTGCATTTATTTTTGTTCATTACAGAAGCATAATTTTTTCTATATCATATACTCGTAAAAAAACACAAATCAGCCAATCTCAGCAAATCACTAGGTGTACTTATATATATATATATATATATATATATATATATATATATATATATATATATATATATATATATATATATATATATACAATAAGTGTAATATATATATATATATATATATATATATATATATATATATATATATATATATATATATATATATATATAATAAGTGTAATATAGATAAATAAAATAAATAAATAGATTCACTGTACATACATACAAAGACAAAATATGATCGATAAATTATAATTTTGGACAATTTATGCTCATTCCGCAATCATATAATTTTAATAGGACTATATTAAGCTTATCATGAAGACAGTGTTCGAAAATTTATTTTTTACCTTAATGGTTTCCCAATAACATATTCAAAATGATCGTTCCGACACTATTAGATGAATATAACTTTTCGGCCTTATTCATAAAAAATCTTTTTGATTTACAAAAGTTTTAATAACCAGAATTTTGAATGAAAATTAAATTTTCAATATATTTTTTTTAAAATATCATTTTAGTTTACACGAGCTTAGAGGTATCAAAGAATTTTTATACAAAATATAATAAATAACTAAAAAATTAACGAAGCAAATTTATATTTGAATGCAAATGTAACACTGATTGTTTTGTTTTTTTTTTTATTCTAACGAACATATTTCCGGCAACATTTACTATAGTATTTTTAAAAAATGTATCATGTAGATCTGATTAACATAACACCATGGTTGATTCAATTATTTGAGACAACATTAGTGATAGTTTGCAGTATTGATTGTATTAGCCATCAGCACCCCCATTCTAGTTTCCTAATTGCGCCACTAAAATTATGTGAAAAAAGGAAAATTATAAACTTGCATATTAAAGTTTACAATTAATTTTTTATAAACATTTTAAAATTGTATATATATAAATGTTATCTTTAAATTTGTTTGGGAAGAAATTTATGTGCGAAATATTGAAAAACTATATCTTAATTTTGTTTTTGTTCTATATATACAAGTAAATTTGATTTCGTGATGAAAATTTTCGAAAGCAGTGCTTCCTTATATTTTTATTTGCTAACGTTTGTTTTTCTTTAAATAAATAAATTATATTAAATAAATGAATAAATTACATTAACTAAATTCACATTATGATCAAAAGTTGTATATCCTGTTGAAGGACACCAGGCTAATCATCTACGTGTATTGTGAGAGATTGGAGCTCATTGGTGCTATAGTATATTATTTGGATGACAGCCTCTTCTCTATTATGGTGGTGATCCAAAACAAAATCAACTGTAACAATTTAAGTACTCTGCATAAGTTTCAGGTCAAAGTTATTGCAAAAACGCCATCATTTGTATTTTCATGTATGCTGCAGCCCTCCAATAATATTTCCATTAAAAACAAAACAATTAGATGATTCAATCGTAACTAACGGGTTAATAATTCCGCATTAATTCACTAAATGTTTTGCAAAAGCAACAGAAACTTGCTTAGTACCATATTAATATTAAAATAAAATGCTAAAAATAAGATCAACTTGATAGAAATGATTGCGCACAAAGGAAAACCACTAAACATTTTTAAAACAAAAACTAGTTGAACGATATACACAGATATTCATGCATACATACATGCATTTAAAACAACAACTAACATTTGCTGAAACAAAACGTTATAAAAGCCAACAAATATAATTTAACAACAACATTAGAGTTCAATAGCCAGTGAAGTAAAGTGCAATAAGGCACGAAAGAGTAAATCAAATAAATTTGAAAATAAATAAATTAATTGATATTAAGAAACGAAAAACAACTGAACTTTAAACAAAAGAAAAACAAAAATTTATTTTGTTGACTCACAACTGAGGCCGGTAAAACTAAACTCAAATACTTTTTAACGAAACGAAATCACACTAAACAAAAAAATACATAAAAAAAACCTTATATAAATTGCAGTTTTTAAATTATGAGACTTTCAATCGAAATATTATTTCTCTTAAGTGTCATGTTGAGTAAGTTTTCATAAACGCTTTTAAACAAAAAAAAAGTAAAATCTTTGAAAGTTTCAGCTGGTTACTCTTTGCAAATCAAAGATGAAGAAACAAGAGACTCATCTGATTATGAAGAAGATTATTCTATGGCTGAACTAAATTCATCGGAGTCCAATTCTGATGTGACACAAGAGCTCGAAGATGAAGATGATGACGATGAATATTGTGATTGGTTAAAGTGCGATAAGGATTTACGGCAGGAGCGTGGCATCCGACGATATTTGGATTTTCCATTTCTCAAGAAACTTGTGCGAAACTTGAACCCGTTTTCACGTCCCCGTTTAGAAATGCGCTTTTATCTGTTCAAACAAGAGTTTCCGGATTGTGGCAAAGAATTGTTAATGGGTGATGTCAACTCAATACTCACATCCGGCTTAGACCCCTCACTTCCGACCAGGTAATTTCTGTTATTTTATAAATCGAAATGTTTCTAAAAAAATTAAATTTGTGTGAAAAAATATCAATAATAATATCAAACGAATTTTTAATATTAGAAATGTTTAGAAATTTATCAAGTTTCTTAAACACACAAAGAAAGAAAACATGGCTTAAAGTGATCATATTCTGTCATATAATCGCGAAAAGAAGATTCTATCATTATATGATCATCACCATTAAAACATTTAATATGATTTTTGCAATAATGCCAAAAATTAAATTTTCGCTACAATAAACACACACAACTTATTGATGTTTTCACTCACATTTTGAAGTGGCAAGAAACATTTTTATAAAAAATTATTAAAATTATATTTCTTAAAGAAACTAAGAAGGAAAGGAATAAAACAGAAACATTACAAATGCTCGGGGAAGTATATAAAAATGATATTTTGCACATTATTTGTATTTATATACACAAATGTAATATATATATACAAATATACATAAATAAAACAATTTATTTTTCCTTATTACATTTAAATTATAATGGTAATAAAATTCTAACAAACATCTCATTATGTTTGTGATGACCATAACAAAATATTTCATATAGTCATTAGGGCAAACATTAATAATAGTTTCCGATTGTTACTGTATTCAACTAAATTTTTTCTTTTTGATTGTAAAAACTGTAATGGGCAGATTACCTGAGTCAGACTGTCAACCCCTTTCGAAAATTTATATACATATATAAAAATCACTAAAATTTGTACAGCCTGATTTTGTAAATTAAAAAAAACCGTTCAAATATTTTTATTTAAAAAATTACAAAACTTTAAACTTTTTACTGACTTCCAAATAAAAAGGAGGTTGTATAATGCAAGATGTAATTATATTTATGTGCAATGATTTTCCGTCATTTGTAAACCAATTTTTATATGAAAGGAAATGCTCTAAATGTGGTACCATTTTAATCCATATGTGATAACACTAGTAGATGAGTTACATTTCATTTAAATTAATATTTATTTATCGTAAATCTGGCAGACTGTAATAGAGAGACAGTTCGAAATTTCCATTAGTTATTTCACGACCAATGAACGCTGTCCTAATATAACTGAGTGCCCACCCACACAAGTTATAGCGAATAGATGCGATTATTTATGGTAGTGATATTCCCCAGATGTAACTTCCTTCAAATGTAATGACATATTAAGAAATAAAAACATTACCCACAGATGTTTGCATTGTTGAAAAAATGTGTGTTTTACTTGTTTTTTGTTTATAAAGTCAAAACAATTAAAGACTTTCGCGGGCAAAAAAATTTTTATTTACTAAAATCGTTATTAAGATATTTCTTTCCTGTTTTACTACTTCAATTGATTTATAAATTTTTTATTTATTATTCACTATAACAGCGTTGCGAGGCAGTTAATTAGCTGCAAAGAGTTTTTATTCCAAAGTCTTTTTCCTCAGGTTAGTCGTAGTTTTCTTTACCATCAGAATTGTTTGAGAGGAAGTTTCTTCGCAAAATATATGGACGGAGAGTATCGCAATCGAAGTTGTACTAAGATACAAACATCAAAGTACAATGGTTGCGCTGGCTAGGGCATGTAATATGTATGGATGAGAATATTCCGGGGAGAAAATCATTACAATTCGATACCGAAGGAGACGTAGAAGGGGAAGACCCAAACTTCGGTGGAATGATCAAGCTGAGAAAGATCTCGCTAAACTTGGTGCTAGAAACTGGAGGAGAAGCACATTAGATCATTCTGATCATTCTGAATCAGGCTACTGACCTAAACGGTTGCTTATAGCCATCTAAGAAGGAGAATAGTCCGACAGCAACAGAGATCTATACAAAACTATTATCTTTATTGAAAAAATTTCTTCTTGATATACGAAAATATTGTATAGTTGAGCAAAACTTCATGTTGATTTTAACAGAAACTCAGTTGACTTAACAATTTTTTTTTGGCCAAGGTTTTAGCAAATTTTTTTCTCTATTATAGCCTACAAAATTTGGTTCAGTGTATAAGTATTATATCTTCTATATAACTTGAATTCCTGCGGCAAAGTGTTATATATGTCGATGTAAGAATGAGATTTTCATTTAATATGCAGCGATTGCTGCTTTCGTTCATTTGTACTGAAAATAACAATAAAACACCTCAATTTGTTTTCTTTTCAAAAACAAATTTTGGAAAAAAATTTTCGTATACTTTCACAAAATGTGGCTCTAAATTTATAAATTTAGACAGCAAAAAAGCAAAAAAGTCTTTACAAAATAAAAAGATTTAATATATAAAACTTTATTAAAAACATATTTTTACAAATTCACAATTTTAGTAGGGAGTTTTTGTAAAATGTCAAAGGTTCCCAGTATTTTTGTACATAAATTTCAAGTATTAAAAATATTTGATGTTAAAAAATGGAACCTACAAAAAAACTTCGCTGTAGAATTTTGAGTACATTTTGTAAAACGAAATGTAAAAAATCTATGGAAAATACTACTGGAAATTCATTGTATGTATGTATTTTTAAAATTAAATTTTATTTTTTCATAATATCGGGCTCTACATGAACTCCTTATTATTATTTGTAAAACAAACGCTTCTTAACTTTTGAAATTTGCATAGAGAATTCTGAAGGCTCATTTCATATTGGGGCTTATTAAAAACAATTTCGTTTCACAAAATATAATTCTTAGTTAAATTATTTTTTCTATTACCTCGAATATAAATTATGATTTCTCTCAGAGATACATTTTGTAAGTCGAACGTTTGAACACATTTGAAATTTGTATACTTTGTGTTTGAACTGGAGGCACCTTTCGCTTCGAATTTTCCCTATAAAAATTTCAATTGTTCTATTTTGTTAAACATTCTCCCTAAATTTGTGATCACTCAAATTAAATGTCCCTTTTACTAACATATCGTATCAGAGTTTCTGATAATTTTCAATTAAAATGTGACACAATATTTATTAATTTCATATATTTTAAGAAAAGTTACAACGAAATAATTTCTAGTATTAAGAAATTCTTTTCTTTGCATTATCGTGAGTAAAGGATTTTTCTATAGCTTTATAAAAAAAATTGGAATTTTTTCAAAATTTCATATGAGGAAAAAAATTTGGGACAGGGAGGTTCTATGATTATTTCTTCAAATAAAGATATAGAATAAGAATGGTACTTTTACATTAATGATGGGTAATGGCAGTGTGATTGTACTAAATATTTCCTCTTGTAAAATCTTCTATTTCTTGGCATTTATCGTTACTGGTGATAAGCCTGGGTGGTTACTCTCTTTTGCGATGGTAACTAATCAGATAATTGGTACCCTTTATTGCTTTAACGCATTATCCTTTCGCATCTAATTTTTCACTTTCGCAAATCTGGCATGAGTCCACTCTGTAATACTTAAGCGTATGTCAAAATCGTTCGTTAAAACCAAATATCTTGCGCTAACAAAATATCAAACGCATCGAACTAGCTTACGCATCCCAATAGAGAGTAAACCCCCTGATTTATTAAAATGTGTATAAATAATACCAAGTACAAGGAGATCTTGTGAACTGTAAAACAGATGTAAATCCATTATTAACGCTTTTCTCTTTCTTTTTCCCCTTAGAATTATTATTCATGGCTGGATGAGTCAATCTCGTGGCTCTTTTAATCGTGATATTAAAAATGCTTATTTGCAAAAAGGTGACTTTAACATAATTATCGCTGATTGGAGTGCAAATGCAGCCAACATCAATTACTTTCATGTGGTCAGATTAGTGGAAACATTTGGATCATACTTGGCCCAATTTTGCAAGTACCTATCGGAAAAGGCTCAATTAGATTACAATGACATTTATCTAATTGGCCACTCTTTGGGTGCTCAGATAGCTGGAGCAGCTGGCAAACGCAGTTGGCCATATCGTTTCAATACCATATTTGCTCTCGATCCCGCCGGGCCGAAATTTCGCAAAAGGAGCACAGATTTTCGTATAGATCCCACTGATGCCAAATATGTAGAGAGTATACAAACCAGTGGCAATTTGGGTTTCCTACAACCGACGGGCAATGCAACATTCTACCCCAACTATGGAAAATATCAAAAGAAATGTTTCTATGTGGGCTGTTCTCATATAAGAGCGTATAAAATGTTTATAGAATCCATAAATTCGCCATTGGGATTTTATGGCGTTAAGTGCCTGAGACGTAATTCGGAGTGGCAGTGTGATGATACGGATATTCGTGACTATCGTATGGGTGGCGAACCGTCGATACCTAAAAATGGTATATTTTATGTGGACACAAATGCTGCTGCGCCCTTCGCTAAGGGCAGGATAAATTTTCAGGGAGACAGTAAAAAGTGATATTGACTGTAAAATTCAATAAATTTAAGCAAAAAAAACATACAGTACCTGTGATTATATTAAGTGATATTTATTATGTTATTATCTTCCTGAATTAATATACTCTATTTCTTATACTCAATACTAAATCGAAATCATTTTTGTTGCATTTTTATTTTTAACTGATTGCTTCGTAAAAACTTTAAAAATTTTAATCGTAATAATAATCGTTAAAAAAATTTCACTTGAATTTTTCTTTTAATCTGGAATTTCAAAAAGGCGAGAAAAATTAACAATTACTAATAAATGTAACAATTTGAATCAAGTAAAATTACTAACATTCAAAATGCTTTTTAGAAATAAAAGTAAAGCTATTTTTTCTAATATATTATATAACAGTCACTTCAATTACAATATTTATATGGAACATTCACGGCTAAAGGGATATTTCAAAATATTTCACACCCAGTTTGCTAGTTTATATTTTTTATTTAAGATCTGTATTGCCGGGAATTAATTAACAGGATCTCGTTGAAAATAAATTAAAAAATGCAGAAAATATATTCCAAAAATGCTAACAGAACTATACGAAAAACACATTTTTAAATTCCAATTTTTAAGGTTTTTGCCCTTTTACAAATATATTTTATAAAATAATAATAACTCAGTTTCATTCTCAATTCTTTACTTTAACGCAAATAAGATAAAAGAGTGAAAAGAATCTGTCTCCAAGAGCCTTTTTGGCAACGTCTTCAAATAAATTTTGGGTGGCAAAGTAAGGCAAACTGTTAAAGATTATGATGGTACACGTAATAATATGATATATGGCCTATAGCCTCATCTTTTCTGAAAGGCAATCCTTTGCGCATTAAAAGCGTATCAGATATTTCCTCTTCTGTTCTCAGAATTACGTTTTCACGAGGTCTGCGATTACGGGACTATACAGAGTTCCTGGGTGTAGCCATCCGAATGTGGTCGTCTAAATGCTGCAACTCTTTATTGCTTGTTAAAGTGCAACAATTTAAATAAGTAGTTTATTTTGTGCCAATTCCATGAAATCACTAATTGTTGGGATAAATCTTTCCCTCTATTGGGCAAGACATCATCTGCATAGGCCACTGTGCTTGTGTTCTTAACATTAAATTTCAAGTGGCTTTATTTACAAAGAAGATTCACAGAAGTAGGCACAGAACTCTGCCCTGCTGTATACATTTTTAAAACTTCCTTTTTATATTTTTGAGCCCGTTAGAAATAATAATTCCACGTTTGAGCATATTCGATATCCAATGTATTACTCACAGTTGGATTGAGGTCAAATTCTCATTATTAAGAGCATTTTCTATATTGAAAAAGTACACCAGATCATATTTTTTTTTCATATAGAGAAAGTCCTCTATAATACCCACAGTTTCGTATAGAGCTGCCGAAATTGTCTGGCCCAAGGTGTGTTCTGACTTACGCATTAAACAGCCCTTCCCGTCTTTTTAGCAAACAAAAAAAAAATGAAAAACTAATTGGTATATCAGCCCTAACTTAAATTTTCCCTTGAAGGATAGTTATCACTCTCACCTTTCTTCATCGAAAGGGGGGATTTTTTCAGATTTTAGACAGCCGCTGAAGGTGGGGATCAACCATGGTGAAGTAAGATTACTTTTATCCATTGCTGTAGCAACGTCAGAAAATGTTGCCAGACATGCCGCATTGATGGACTTCATGTGGTAGCCGGCGCTACTCACTCGAACTGCGCTTAGAGTGGTTATCAATATATTATTTCTATGGATTTAAAACATCGGAAGTGATATAGACGATAAAGTTTTAAAAAAGTTTATCGCATTTTAGCAAGTTGCAGTTTTTTGAGATATGACTTTGTTGCATTAAATAAGCAAAACATTCTCCATATTGATATCACAGATATAAATAATTCAGTTGAGATTAATTGACTACATTATATAATTTTAATTTTTATTCATTTATTGTTCTATTATTTTAAATAACTTAGTTTGAGAGAACATGTAGCTGCTTCTGATTATCAGGGTAAAAAGCGCTTTAGTTGCATCAATCTCATGATGCGGTTTCACGCAATATAGATGATGGGACATAATCAACGTTAATAAACACTTACTAATCGAACTAAAACCAACCAAAATATAGAATATAAATCTGCAGGATCTCATTTTAGATCAGATAGTAGACGAATATTAAACTTAGTATCCCATGCTAAATCTTATGAAACCTAATTATGTTAACATTTTCAAATAAAAACAATCTGAAAAAACTAAGTAGGATTTAAATAAGTTTTATATACAGTGGAATTCGATTATAACAGACAACAGTTATGGCGAACTATCGCCTAGCGGGATAACTTTGGTTATAGAGAACTTTTTTATGTAAAAAAAAAACTATATTTGAAGTGTGCACAACAACAATTTTGTAAATTTTTACTCAAAACATAGACGCAAAATTTTTTCGCACAATTTCTAAGCCTTTAAAGTAATTATTTATCATTATTTGATAAAAATAATAGAATGTAATTTAAATTTGTAAATATTGGGTCTTTCTATCGGCACTCCCACACTTTTATATTTGAAAGCGGCCATATTGTTGAAGCAACTCATATATCTGTAAAATTGGCTGTCACTTATTTATTGTGTTTTGCCTGTTTACTCTGTCTTGTTCAACAACACGTGCAAGTGTTCTATTTGGAAAACGTTCCCCAAGTTTGCCAATTTTACGTTTGCTATAATCGTTCTACCAGTGTAATGGATATATATGGGTCCATTGGTTTAGTAACTAATGGAGCAATACCCATGAATAAATAGAAGGCAGTAGATTTCATATCGCTCACAAGAACTCAGCCTTTCGCAGACTACAGTTTGCGAAATGACTTGAACCTGCTTCCGTTCAAAGTTCAACTTACACAGAAGCTACGATTACGGGCAATATGCTGGAGGAAATTAAGGAATTTTGTGAGTGACACGGAGTTTCTCTAGCCCTTTGCATCAATATGTTATGGTTGAACTCAAGGGAGCCCACAACAAGCCTTCACTGGCTTAGGTGTATGTCGTATGACATGGGCTATAATACGCCTCCAATCAACCTAACCTAACCTAACCTACACAGAAGCTAAAAGTAAACGGCAATAAACAATGACATGTGTACACTAAATGGAACGTATGTTCATTGAATCAATTGAAAACTGACCCTAGTTCTCGTCAGCGATGAGGCCCATTTCTGTATAAATGGGTACGACAAGAAACCAAATTGTCGAATCTACATGAGAATAAAAAGCGTCCATTTTATCCTGAATAAGTCCTTGTTTGTTGTCGATTTTAGGCTGGCGGCGTCATAGATGGTGACCATTCCACACCGTCAACGGTGAAAGTTGAAGACTACCTACTTCTTTTAGCCTGAAGTGGATGGTATGGACACCAACGACATGTGATATAACGGTACTAAGTGCCACACAACTCATCATATCACATTGGAATTTCAGCACTATAGATTTAAATGCAGCATCATATTATATATTGGTGTTGTAAACTGGCCGCCGAGATCGTGCAATTTGACCGCTTACGACTTTTATTGTGGGTTTTCTTATAGGACAAGTCTATGTTAGTAAACAACAAGCCACGGCCGCCCTTAAGGCTGACATAGAGCATTCTTTTACTTAAATTCAGCCTGATTTATGCGCTGCAGATATAGACAATAAGGCATTCTGGATGTGTGCTAACACGAGGAATTGCTGTATATTTTTGCACGTTGTTATATTTCACACATAGTGCCATCAGCAGGCCTTTTAAATGAACTTAAATTTTACTAATATCTCATACACATTTTTCTTTATTCACATCTAAAGATAGGAAGCGCATAATGAAACACCCTTTATATACCATATGTTGCATCAGTACATTGAAAAATAAAAAATAAATGCAACTTATTTCAATGTGTTAAAAGTCATTAAATTTTTCAAGTGTTTTTGGCTTACGAAAATCTGTGAACATTTACAAAAAATTAAAAAAAAAATGTATTTGTGTATGAAGTTGCAATGTTGTTTTACCATAAACTTTTTGAAAGTGAATGCAGGGTGTAGACGGTTTGCTATGCTGCCAAAAGAAAATAATACAGAGAGAACTTACAAAAATATACAAAAGTCGAAACAGGAAACAACTAAAAATTAACAGCAACAAGCACGTCCATACCATAAATATTTTAATTCAAGTAATTCAATGTGTTGAAATCTTATAAAGTTTTGAATATATAGTACAGAAACGTATTTTAAACAAATACATAAACTTAAATAAACCATAATGATAAATTGGCAGAATACTTTAATGTTCATTTCAATTAAAATGTTATACTAAAATGTACATTGCGAGCATCGAGATGTTCTTGTTAAAAATTTTGTAGCTCCCTTGAAAGTTGAAATCTACAGCTTTTGTGGTAAACAGTGTTGGGCAAAATACATGGCTTGCGGTATTTAAAATACAAAATACAAAATACTTGCTGATCATGTATTTAAAATACAAAATACAAAATACTTTCAGGATATGTATTTAAAATACAAAATACAAAATACTTAAAAATCTGTATGTATTTAAAATACAAAATACAAAATACTTCCATTTATTGCACGTATTTCAAATACAAAATACAAAATACTTTCACATCATGTACATGTATGTATTTATGTATTGTTAATGACAGTACCGTATCTTCTATTCAACGTACGAGCCAACCCACTCAATTGTCTACAGTCGCCGAAAGAACACCTGTTAATACTTTATTAACTACTAATAACCTATCTAATAGATGGAAACTGGAATCAACTTAGATATCTCAGTGTATAAATTTTCTTACTCTGAACCAAGAATAGTGGCATTATTCAAGATTACTGTACCGGATGAGTTGTTTAATATAGTTATTTCTCCAAATTTCTGGCCTAATGGTATTTACGTTCGCGAATTTATATTTAAAACAAGACAAAGGAATTCTGTTCAATTGCCTTCAACGGCAACAAATATTGAAAAAAACTAAACAAATATATTGAAAATTTATTCTTATATACCAAAATGTTCGTGGCATTAATAAGAAGTTATCTGCGTTATTTAATCAAAGTTAGCATTTACTGAAACATGGCTTAATGATAATACATATATTGAACACGGAAATTTTTGCTGCTAAGTATACTATATATAGCTGTGATCGTAGCAATAACATAAAGGAAGGTGGTGTCTTGATAGCAGTTTCTAGCCTGCTCACTTCCGAAGCTTTATCGTTTACGCCTTTTTTGGATATTGAATTTATGGCTGTTTTGACAAAATTCAACATAAGAGAATTTTCGTAGCGTGTTCGTATATCCCTTCTAATTCACCTGAAATAATTTACCAGAAACACTCAGACGCTATCTCCTCCGTTGTGCGAATGTCTAATCACAATGATACTATCATTGCAGTTGGTGATTTTAATATGCCTATTATTTGCTGGAACCGTTCTACTGATAATGGTTAATTCACGCCCTATAAATCTGGCGCCAATGAGAAATACACTGATTTTATTGATTGCTTACTAGATGTGAATCTTTATCAGATGAATGGCACCTGTAACGATAATATTAAATTTTTAGACCTGGTTTTTGTAAATGATTATGTTGACACCTCTGTTC
The DNA here is from genome assembly GCA_963681545.1 of Germaria angustata. Lineage (NCBI taxonomy): Eukaryota > Metazoa > Arthropoda > Insecta > Diptera > Tachinidae > Germaria > Germaria angustata. The sequence goes on from OY812999.1 coordinate 38,893,071, forward strand.
TTCGCACTGATTCATTCACTTTGCGAGAAGACCGCTATCATCCTATAATTTTAGTAAATTCATGTTTTTCATTATATACATCTCATTCTGCGGAAAAATCGATAGTCAATAGCTTATGCTTTAAAAAAGGGAATTATAGCAGGGTAACTGAGCTACTTTATAATACTGACTGGAGTAGTTTACTGTCAATTTCTAACTTTGAAAACAAAGCTGATGTCATCGATCATATTATTATGAGTTTCTACAAAGGATATATTTGATCTTGAACCAATGTTTTCCAAGAAAAACCTGTTCAAATTCCTTTGGACCGCCATGGAATACTAAAGCTCTTTCTAAAATTAAAAATAGCAAAAATAAATAGTATAAAAAGTATAAAAAATCTGGATCAGCATCAGACTTTGCTAAATACTAAGTTGCTCGTGCCGAATATAACAAATAAAATCAGAATTGCTATAACAGCTATATCGTCAAAATTAAAAACAACCTTAAGAAGAATCGTTTCACATTTTTTTTAATTTAAAAAGAAAATTTACTTCTTTCCACCTACAATGAAGTTAAATGAAAATGAATCAGATGAGGATGCTGAAATAGTAACTTGTTTGCAGATTTCTTTTCATCTACTTATGCCAATGACCAAATTAGAGACACTGGTCTACTACCATGCTCCAATATTGGAAGTCAGTCTATCTTAATCCCTTTTATAGATAAATTGTCTGTTCTTACCGGTTTAAAGAAATTGAAATTTTCCTACAATAGTGGATCGGATAAAAAACATGGTTTGCAGTATTTAAAATACAAAATACAAAATACTTGCTGATCATGTATTTAAAATACAAAATACAAAATACTTTCAGGATATGTATTTAAAATACAAAATACAAAATACTTAAAAATCTGTATGTATTTAAAATACAAAATACAAAATACGTATTTGTATTTTAAATACGTATTTCAAATACATGTATTTCAAATACTGCCCAGCCCTGGTGGTAAAGTTCTTATAAAAAATAAAATCTCTTATAAATAAATAAATAAAGAAAATATGATCATTAACTGCTTTCGTAAAAAAAAGTCTCATACAATTTCGATGGATTGTATTTCTTTTGGAAAAGGACCAGAAATAAGCTAATTTTTTATTTTTATTAGAAGAGCTGCAATAGCGAAAAGAAATAATCCTTAAGGATTTTACTTAAACTTACTTAATTTTATGATGAAAACTGGAGCGAAACATACCAGGTATGGCTGGTTAGTCACAAGAAAAAAAAAATAGAAAAATTTAATGCTAATGGATCTTTTCTAAAGGCAAATTATTGCTTATCAATATATTTTTTAATTATCCCTTTTGCTCTCATACCTTAGAAACAATATCGCTAATATAATATTTCTATAAAAATATTGTCATTTATTTAAATTTTCTATGCAAAAAATTTCAGCTTTTCAGAAAAAAAGCTTTCTTTTAGGAGATATTATCATAGATTAAAATAGCCATTTCAAAGATTATCACAGACCGAATGTTCCCGTGGAGAAAACACGAACATAAATATATATTTTCTTAAGAAAAATTTTTGTATTAAGGAACTTTCAGTGGTAAAACTATCGTTGATAAAATATTTGCAAAGAAAAATATATTTTTATATTGAATTATTATCGCTTATGGAATATTTGTACACGATTATCGCTAATGGAATATTTTTACTAATAACGATTATGTGAAAAGAAATGATACTAATTTTTTTAAGAATAATTATGGCTCACAAAAATTAGCGCTAATAACCTTTATTATATGAAAATTGCTGCAAGTGTAATTTCTTGCCCCAAAAATTATCGCTTATAGAATTTGTATTCAGAAAAGTTATTGCAGTTTTTCTATAGAAATAAATAATTTCTGATAAAATTATTCCGTAGATCGATTTTCTCTTGTCAGTGGTGAAAAGGGAAATTATTATTATTTTAAACATAATTACTGACAATTTTGTATACAAATTAGCCATAAAATAATATCTACAAATGATGATTTTCCATGACAAAAACAATGTCATTTATGTAAAAATATCAGCTATTGTAAAATTTTTTTTTAATATTTAAAAACTAAAATTTATCACTTATAGAAAAAACACAAATGTTTGTTGTGCTGACATTTCATTGGCTGCTAAAACCAAATCGTCAGTGAAGTTTAAGCAGTTTGAAAACATTCAACCTCGGATGTTTATGCCACATAAATCAAATACAATATGAGAATTCAATAGTCAATATTTTTGCAAAAGCTCTAATTATTTCTAACGATTAGTTGGGGAGAACATCGCAAATAATAAATTTCAATATTAAGTATTTATCACTTATTGAAATTTTCTGCTAAGAATTTATTCATATAATATTTTTTTTATATCATGTTATTTATTTATACTTGGCTTTTATTTCTACAAAAAAAATATTAGTAATGATTTTGGTGGATCAAATTACACATTGCAACAAGGAGAGTTTTCATTTTTTATAAATAATTTTCTTTCTCCATAAGTGAGATTTGTAAGAAGGCTGCACCACCGATTTTTTTCATAACTTGAGAAAAATTTTTCTTATAAAAAAGCACACAGATTCAGACCGCAATAATTGGAGAAAAAAAATGTATGTAAAATTGAAAATGGCATAATCTTAATAGTTCTTTAACTGAATCATAAAATAACGTATATTTCAAGTAAATATTACAAGAAAAGACCATAATCGATGGATGAAAGAAAATTTTATTCGCGATTAGGTGAAATTTGTTGGGCTTTTGCTAAAATTGCGAATATTTTTTGAATTATGGCTTAAAGGTAATAATAAATAAAAATTACATGTGTTTTGTGTAATAAACTTTAACAAGTATTTCATGATAAATAGGAGGAGCAGTCAAATTTTAGAAGAAAAAAAAATATCGAAAAAAACGTATCCATATCATTTAAAATTCTGACCGTTTTTGTAGATAGAAAGAAGACCACATCACATCAAAAAATATATTGGTTATCAGATGTCATAAAAATTATTTTAATTCTTTAGAATAATGAAAAGAGAAACTTTTAATAAAATCTCTTTCAAGAAATATTATGCCCGAACTCATTTACTTTTTAACTTCTTGCATGTCGTATTAAAATTACACATTTTAATTACTATGGGACTGATCCGTAATCTATCTAGTCTAGACGAACTTGTACACTGTTTATTAAGATTTTATCAAATAATTTTTATCTATTTTGTTTTAGATTTGTAAATGTCTTTTTTTTTGTAATGTAAACCATTTTGAATTTGTTTTTAATTGCGTTAATTATAGCTCGACCACAGTTTTAAACATTAACAAAATTTAAATAAACTTTTAATCGCTTTTTTTTGTTATGATATTTAATTAATGTTTGGAAGTAAAACAAAAAAACATTAATTTATTAACTTTCAAAAGGCAGTCGGTGGGTAACTTTTTGAAATTTACATATTTATGCATAAAAAGTCTTATTCCTACAATTCACATATGAATGGCAATTCTCTTTCACAGTCATTATCATTCCAATCAAAAAACTCATCCCATGTATGAATACATTTCTCATGGCCACTCCTGTCATTCGGCTCGCCGGCATGCCACAAAAATAGTTTCACATCATCGCCTGTTGAAATCCACTTAAAAACTCCATTTATTTTATAAGCACCCAACCAATAGGGAAAAATAACTCCTGGAATTGTGGAAATAAAAACAGATTTTTTTTCATAATATAAAATAAATAAAATAAAAACTCTATTACCATGTTTTGGTTTTATTATGGATTTTAAGTACTCAAACTCTTCTAAGTTTTCTATCCTAAACAAGGACATGCTCATATTTTTGCAGTAATCGAGGGCAGCGTGCCAAGTCAATTGAAAATATAAAAAAATTCAAATAATAATCGACTACTTTTCAGAAGCATGATTTTATTTTTTAAGTTTTATGGGGTTATAAGATAAAGGATCTTCTAATTTATATATATTTTTTTAAATTTAAAATCGTTGAAAATACATATATTAAATTGCTGAGCTATAGGCTTCTGATTTTAAATTGTAGCAAATAAAAAAGTCTTTGAAACTTCAAATGAACATTCACTTAGTCCTCCGAACGGGACGCTTAGTCCTTCGAAGAAAGAACAGGAACTAGTAAACAAACTTTTCTGAGAGGAAAAACTCAACCCTAGAACTCTCTATGAATATAAAGCTTATAAGATTTTAAAGCAATTTGCTGTCAAAAAGCTTTAAATAGAAAAATCCATTATTCAAATAAAAAATGCATAATGAAAAAAAGAAAATTTCTGACAAAAGCTTATTCTATTTTTCAATAAACTTCTGAGCTGTTTTTGTATGCCAAATTTTTTTGACATAACACCCGTGCAGCAAACACAAGTGCATATATATAATTCATATATACATACATAATTATGTATATTGCTACCACATGGATACCAATATTTGTTACCCTATTTGTTTGTAATTAACTTTTCAAATGATTTGGAAATATTCAATCAATATTTATTTATATGCACCAAACAAAACATTTCCAACAGCAAAAAAATTAATTCAAAAATTAAGTAAATTAATTTAAAAAAATTAATAGGATGGTTGATGCGTTCGTTTAATTATTATGTTCTTTATGAGAATAGTTTTCAATTACTAATTTCCATTTTAAATAAATTACAACCAAGTTGGAATTTAGTTTTGCTTTTAACTCATTAAAAAAATTCATTTTATTTTTTCACAGCCAAATTTAAGTTTGATACACATTAAGAGCTTATGAAAAATTTCGATTGACTGTACACGGCAATTTTTCCTTGGTCCCCTTTAAACATGCAAGATAAAATAGCAACAACTTCAGGATATATAATTTTTTGCTATTGAAAAGAAAAAAAAAACGCTGTTCAATTAGGGGAAAAAATTATCCCATGAGACAATATATTGATAATTTAATATTAGCTATTAATATATTATATATTAAGGGTTGTCAACCTTTTATTTTTAATCGTAACCAAATAGTTTTTCATTTTCATAATAAAAATGAAAAAAATTGTCCAAAGCCCCTAATGTTTTAGAGTTTATTGCTCTTAATCTGTATAGTTATATTGAATTTCCATGCGATTATACTGGTATATACATAAATGTTTCAAACTAATGAATCCTTAAAAATATTAAGAACACCGTAAGATGTTGCAGGGCTACATTAAAATGCACACTTATTGTTGCAACATACATTTTTAGGCACAAAGTATTTGATCCACATAAGAGTGAGTGGAGCTTTGAATTGCTGGTAGCCGATTTAAAATGTGCATATTATTTCGATGTCAATGGGTCTAGTAAAATGCTGTAGATTAAGACTTAAAATAACCATCTAATAGTGGAGATTATAGGAGTAATAAGAGATTTGTGTAACCATTACCAACAAAGCCACTTTTTAATATTAAAGATTTGTGGGCGAATTACCATTTTAAGGTAATGAAATAATTAATAAATAATAGAGAAAAGTTCACTTTACTCTAAGGGACATTCAAGGTTCATACGACAGTCCTATATATGGAGTTTCTACGTGAATAATTTCGGATTTTGGATGCTTGCCTTATGCTTGCAATTCTCTTTTATTATAGGGATTGCAAAATAGGTTCATCATTATAGAAATTAGAAAATGATTGTTGAATCTGAGTTCCAAGTCACAGTAAATAAATTTTGAATATCATACCAAGTGACTGTATGAATCTGAGCTCCAGGTCATGGTAATTAAATTTCGGAAATTATGTTCGTGGACAGATTTTCTCTAGAGATCTTCTAGGCATCAACATGAAAACTACTTGAAATATTATATAACGACTCCAGCACTTTGTTGCACGTAGGTGCCCCTGGACGAAATTAATTAATTATCCGTAATTCCGTAATTAATAACTATTAATTACAATTAATAATATCAGGTTATCCATTTAGTGGTTTCAAAATTGTTAGTCTAACAAGGCTGTCAACAGTTTAATATCTGTCATCTAAAATGTCATTTATTTAGTTTGCGTTTTACAAATACAGATCCTTTAACAAACGAAAAATGCGTAAACACAGTTAAAATTTACTACAAAGCTGGTGGTTGAAATATTCCACTTTTAGTGCAACACTGAGTCATTATAATCGTCATAATCGATCTACTGTCTAAGGAATTGGCAAGATTATAAAGAAATTTGAAGGAACTGAAAGTGTTACAGATGTAGTCGTTTGGGCCTGTGCATCATCGCACTGTGGGCACTGCTGAAAACATCGCTTCTGTTAGTGGAAATGTGGCCGATAATTATATTTGTAATTGTACCTCCATCCATATAAAATCCAACTCACGCAACCATTAAGTCCGGGTGACCATTCACAACTACGTAGATATGCTGATTGGGAGCTAGAGTAACAGCTGGTTTAGGTAGAGTAATGCTAGTTTATCCAACAAAATTGTTGCAACCGGAAAGAGTGATTGTTTGTTGCGCACTATCGTGTGGAGGTGTCCGACAACGGCAAAAGAAGAGGCCTTACCGTCCATTTAAAGCACTATAACCGTCTGATAATCGACTAATTTGGGCCTACAATACAACATTTTGGCTTTATTTCGTGGGATTTTCCAGAACACGTGATTTTAGATAATTTTTGCACCGTCAATCGGCCACCAAGATTATGCAATTTCACGCCGTTAGACTTTCCTCGGTGGACGTGTTAACATGGACATTTTCCTAACGTTGGAGTATTTGAAAGCTGGGCTAATGCCCGAAATGCTTTGCTTTTGAAACCGAAAAATGCAGAGTCCTGTACAAACATAATTAATTAATTTAGAATGAAAATGTAGCCCACAATTGTTATAAATATGTACATATGTATGTATGCAAATAAACATGTTTGTTTATAAACCAAGTTATTTAGCTCCTTAACTTGTTCAATAGTTGATTTGTTGAACAATATTTATGTATGTAAAGAAAACATACATGCGTTTAAATATTTATATTATTTATGTATACGTATTTGTTTTTAGAAAAATATTTTTTATTATGGACAGGTATGTATCATCTTTCCCAATATGACATAAAAATATTCTCTTCCTTTCATTTTTGAAGTGTATCGAAATAACAAATAAATTTGTTTGAACATTTAACAAGACCTTGAGCTTAAATAATATTTTAATCGTTAAATAATATTTTAATAACCACTTTGTGCTTATTTTTTGTTTAATGAAAAAATGCTTTTTATTCTACTCTCCCATGTTTATTAAAGATGTTTTAATGATGAATTTGTTTTAAAAATAAAACACTACAACTACAACAATTGTGTTAGTTGTGTGTACCCGAAACCTAGTTTTTATTTAATTTTGTTAACAATTATTAATTTTGCATAGATAATGACAAGTTATTGGCATTGGCGTAGCTAAAGAGATTTCTGTATGACTGCAACCCACGAGACCTTTCTGAGGAAAGAGGGGAAAGATTAATGTTATTTATTATAATCTAAAAATATGGAGGCTAAAGTAATTCTTAGGAGTTCTAAGCTCCCCGTGGAGATTTTAGCATAAGATTTTAGCATAAGAAAATAACATATTCTTCCTCTTACAAAACTGAGAGCAAGTCTGGGGTGGTAGTTCCAGAGCCATAGAGCAGTATATGGAAAAGTTTTATCATGATTAAATTTCTACATTCAGGACAGTTCAAGCACTAGCGTCTTTCGACTATCTCCCTTAATTAACGAAAAAGATTCACAAGTCCTTTTTTAGAATACCACTTGTTGGTACTCAATATATGTCATTCTAGGTAACCATAAACTTAAATATCATTGATATTCATTTAAATTTTGGAAATTAAAAGGTACCTCTAAGAATAACTCAGAGCTGTACAAAATCGCTATAACACACACTCTTTTTTCAACTTTTTCCGTTTACTATTGATTTTTCCGTTTACTAAATTACATTAATAATAAATGTTAAAATCTTGACTATACAATTTTAGGCAATTTAGTTCAATGGGGTATTAAAAATTCTATCACATAATGATGCTTTCCTGATTGTCTCTGATATCATATATATTCAGCTGGTGGGGAGAGATAGCGTGTCCCTTTTACAAGCTGATTGTGCTTTTTATAATTTGATCCGGAAGTAGAGCGAAGTAAACAACTATTTATCCTAAAATATATATCCTCCTATCGCTACTGCCTTAACACACTCGGAACATTGCAAGTTTCTATTTTTTTAAATATCTAAGATAAGTGTATGAAATATACAAATCACATGAAAAAACTTTCCCTAAATAACGACTTCTTACTCTAGTATCTCGATTTCTACTCTTGAAATCACAAAATTTCAATTCGATGACAATCGCCAATGTAAATAAAATTTTAATTATTAAATATAATCGCTAGTGTCACTTTGCTTAACTACTGTAATTGTATCGAGAGCTCGAGGAATAAGCCAATGAAAACCAGATTTTTTCTTCACATTTTATTACACTTGTGGCACCTTCACACTTTTAAATATATCGAATATATATATCGAGATCTCTAATTTTTTATGTCATTACAAATTTTTGGTATTTTGCTAGGATCTATATTTTCGGTATTCTCACCATACGCTACTGGATGTTTTTAACTATTGGAAAAAGTGAGTTTATTGGAAGCTAATCTAAATAACACGTACATACATAAAACTAAAGAAATCTATTTAAAACACATGTACCAATAGAAGAAGCAAAAACACAAAATATAACGAAATTTCTTGTATAAAAACTCGAGTTGGTTTGCAAATTTTAGTTAATTTGCTTCTGCTAAAGTCAACCACACGATTAAAATTGACAAAATGCGTAGCTTTTTTATATTCCTCTCTATTGTTGCTACTATTGTAGCAGTTCCTGGCAGCAATTATTGCGAAATGCATTGCAAAAACTATGGAACTGGGAATGTCATACCTCATATTGGTTGTAATCCCAAAGGAGTAAGTATTAATTAATATCCATGTTCAAATTAAATAGTACAACATACCTATTATCCTTGTAGTTTAACAAAAACAGTTGTCCACCAAATGCAAAAATGGTTAAAATGACATCTAGTTTGAAAAAACTTTTCCTTAAAAACCACAACGAAAAACGTAACTTAATTGCGGGAGGTAAACTTGCCAGCTTCAGTCCTGCTTGTCGTATGGCCACCATGCAATGGGATGATGAATTGGCCAAACTCGCTGCTCTTAATGTTAAACAATGTGCTATGAAACACGATCACTGCCACAACACTAAAACTTTCAAAAGTTCTGGACAGAACATCGGCTACAATTATATAACAGTTCCAGATGAAAATAATGTTAAGAATACGATAAAGGGTATTATTGCAGATTGGTTTGATGAGTACAAAGAATGCACTCAACAATTTATTGATTTATTACCTTTCAATGGACCGTGAGTATCAGAATTTAATTGAGAATATACGTAGTGCGGTAATAATATATTTCCATAATTTTAGTATAATATCCCATTTCACTACCATGGTGGCTGAAGGCAACGTCAGAGTAGGTTGTGCTGCTTCCATCTATACCACTGATTTGACATATGTTTTGGTTACCTGTAATTACGCAATGATTAACATGGTAGGAGAACCCGTTTACAAAAAATGCCGAAAAGCTGCCAAAGATTGTCAAACGGGAACAAATCCCCATTACCCCAATTTGTGCTCCGAGCGCGAGGTGTACGATGTTAATAATTGACGGTGAATATATTTAAAATCGCCTAAAAATATCTTGTAATGCCCATTTCTAAAAATATCAAATAAAAGCAACATGCAATCTATAGAAATGGATTGGCACATTAAATTTTCCAAAGTTAGACTTTTCATATAGTTGACGGTGAATCTAATGGGTTGGTAATAAAAGGTGTATTATGCGGGTATATTAGTGCCTTTAATGCGATATCAATAACTATAATAAAAATTTTATACCATGTTTTAAATTGATAACGTTGTTGTAACTTGGTCTTCATCTTTATTAAATAAATATGAAAACGTGTTAAACAAATGCTTCTAAGAAATGTATCCAGTGAAAAAGATGAAGTCATTTTGAGAAACGACATTTTCATCCCTTTCAAGGTGTACTTTTCTGCTACTCAGGAAGTTTACTTAAAAATACTACTTCTAAATTCTCCCAGAATGAATTTTTTGCACAATATTTTTCACTTTTTGTTTAATAATATAACACAAATGTATTGGAAAACTATGTGCTAATTTTTTTTCACAAAAATATTTTCATCATTCTATCCCTTTACAAGTCTATTTTATAAAGGTGAAAGCTGCGACATTTTAAACAGAGATAGCCCAAACTTACATAAAGAACCCCATCTATAATAGTAAAGTGCTGCATAAGTTGGAGCCGGTCTCAACTATGTCCAAGTTGGGTATTGGTACGATATTAAAAATTATATGCTTAATCTTACATTTTTAAAAAATCAGTTTATGATCGATATTTTCTTTTATTTAGAAAAAATCAATATAAGTAAGTAGTAAGTAATGTAATGGGGGTTTGGCCCAGGGTGGCCCTAACGGTCCAATACGTTCGCAAATAGGATCAGCTTCTTCAATGGGAGCATTAGCAGATCCTCTTCACTCAGCGTATATGCATATAGAGTCCTGTGTCTTCTATAGCACAATGCCCCACAATTTGCTATCAAGTATTCCATCGACTCCTCATCTTCACCGCAAAATCTGCAGATGTCCGTGTCAGATAAGCCCATTCTGTACAGGTGGGCTTTGCAAGTGTAATGGCCTGTGAGCGCCCTTACCAGCGTCCGTAGGCTTTTCCTGTCCAGTCTTAGAGCCGGATCCGCCCTCCCAGAGTCAAAGCGTAGGAATTTCTTGCAGTGACATAATCCATTGATGTCATTCCAATGTTGTGCAATCCTGGACGATGTCTATTTCAAAATCTCCCCCTTAAGGAGACTTTTGTTGAACCCAAAAGAAGGGGTGGGTCGAATGAAGTTCCCCTCAGCCCCTCTTCTCGCTCATATATCCGCCATCTCATTCCCGGCATGCCCCTGATGCCCTGGTACCCATATCAGAGTAATCTGTTTATGAGTCGCAAAGTCATTAAGCCTGCTGTGGCATTCCAGTAATAATCTGGATATGTACGTACAGCCGCTCAGGGCCTCAAGAACCAATTGGCTGTCCAAGAATAACTTAACCCGTATTACCCTGTGTCCTCTCTCGTATACGATCCCCACAGTTTCCGTTATCGCGTAAAGTTCCGCCTGAAAAATTGTCGTATCCCTGCTCAATGTTATAGGCCTGTGTGCTCTGGGCCCCACTATTCCCGCCCCAACTCCTTGGAGCGTTTTTGAGCCGCCCGTGTACCACATTTGCGATGCATCTCCTAGCCATCCTGGGTTTGCGCACCATTCTTCCCTTGTGGGGAAGAGGACCCTGTATTTCCTGTCGAAACAGTATACCAGGTCCATATGGTCGCCCGCCTGAGACATATCAAGTATGTTCCCGATTCCCCTGAGGATATATATGTCAAAGATTTTTACGTCAGTACCTGCCCGAAGGCCTTACCTGGCGGTGCTCTTCGCACTGGGTGAATAAAGCCGTTCACCACCGTCCCGTCGCCCCTCCCAGGGGCACATGCTGGGTTGAGGAACAACATGTGCGCCTACGAGGGACAACTTGGTAGCAAATTCTGTACAGGCTGCAGAACCATGTACAGAAACTTTGCTGAAGTGTTGGATCTATCTAACCTCCTACTACCCCAATGGCCCGGCAGCAAAATAGTGCCCCCATCTTACCTGAGGCTTCGCCCACCGCAAAACATCAGGGTAGCTTTGTCGAATAGCAACAACACCTAGAGATATACGGCCTGAGGAGATAATATACAATCAGTCACTAGCACCTCTTGCAGACACACTCATCTGACCCATAACTCTTCCCGCGTATCTTTGGGTTTTAACCACAGCCACCACGTGATCCCCGAAGGGGCCTCACCAATAACCAGTCTAGGACACGTCCTAGGGGCTACAGGTTCCCATGGCACCAGATAGGACTCTGGTCAGCTGCGTGTTAAAAACACCTCCGATTTTAGGTCCCGTGCAAACCTGAGGTATCGGTAGCACCTCTACCCAGACAAGCAGAGACAGAGCTACTTCCTTAAATATCTTATATGCACGCCCGTTGCCCTTTTATGTCCAGGGATAGGGTAGTAACATACTAAGTTCAAGGGGTAATTGGCCAAAGGTCAAGGTGTGGAAAAACCAGATTACCCACTTACCGGACGAGCGAGCGAACCCACTTTCACCTTTAATTTACTTGCATGCGCGCCCGTTGCCCTGTTGATTCAGGGATTGGGTAGCAACATACAAGTTTTTAGGGGTTATCAGCAAAAAGGCCTAGGTCCGGAAACCTGATAACCCTATACCCCAGGAAGCACAACACCAAGCCGCCAAGACAAGATGTATTGACCGTGCCCCCCGGGGGGTCCCCTGAGGATAGCCAGATGATCAGTAAGGTTGCTCGCCCTAAGGTTCTCTTTCCCGTAGATAGAGATTGCCCTTATAGATTCCTCCTCCTGTATAGCCAAATCGAGCGGTGCAAGGTTCAGAAGAGCTTCCATACCCAACGTTGGGGTTGATTTCATGGCTCCTGTGACGCATCGGCATGTAAGTCTTTGTAACCTGGACAGTCTCGATATAATTGTCCGTTGCTCAGTCTTCCTCCACCATACCAGAGCCCCCTACGGTATGGTTGGTCTCATCATCTGAATATATATCCAGAAGGTGATTTTGGCGCTGAGACCCTAGGATCTAGCAAGTAGAAGCCTCGCTGTTCAAAGGCTTCTCGTGGCCTTTTCCAGTACTGACTCGAGCTGCGGTTCCCAGGTGAGTTTTATATCCAAGACGAGACCCAGATATTTCACCCTCTTCCTGGGAACTATCTCGATGCCACCCATCCAGAGACTGGGTGAATTAATCATCCTTTTTCTGGTAAATGGTACAATGATCGTCTTCGCTGGTTCAACAGATAGCCCTTCCGAAGTGCACCATTCATACATCTTGTCTAGGGCGTCTTGCATTTGGTCTGCAAGAAATCAATATAAGACAATTATTTCTAATTATAGAGGAATAGCTAAACTAAACGAATAACGGTAAGTAAACTGAAGTAATATACACAGATTTCAGCAAGGCCTCTGATAAAATAAATCATGAGCTTTTAATGTAAAATTTTGATAAAATGGCTTTTAACAAACGTTTCCGCAAGTGGATGTCAAAATATTTATTCTAATCGACAGGCTTATTAAGCAATTGAAACAAATAAATGATTTTGTGTAATAAAATATGCCAAAGATTTACGCCAGTACCTGACAGTGCTCTTTGCAGTGGGTAAATAAAGCCGTTCACCACTGTCTCCGTCCTCCCTTCCAGAAGTAAACGTGGGATGAGAATCTTCTTGTGCCCCATATAGGGGTGACATAGTAGCGAATTCTGTACCGTCTGCAGAACCATGGACAAATACTTTGCTGAAGTGCTGGATCTAGTTAACTTCCTACCACCCCAACGTCTCAGCAATAAGAAGTCCCCCTATCATGGACCACTTAAGAACTGCAACCGCTAGGGCAGCCCTGTCGAATAGCAGCTGCGCATATATATATATATATATATATATATATATATATATATATATATATATATATATATATATATATATATATATATATATATATATATATATATATATATATATATATATATATTCTGAAGAGAGCATCATCAACAGTCAGATCACTAGTACCATATTGCAGACAAACTCATCCGAACTATAACTCTTCCCCCTATTTTTGGGTTTTAACTACAGCCACTATAAGATGCCCGAAGAAGCCTCACCAATAACAAGTCTAGGACAAGTCCTAGGGTGTACTGGTTCCCGTTGCACCAGATGGCCCTGTGCATACTAGGTGTAATTTTAACTTGATGACTCTTCGTATAACTACATGATTCTTAAAATCACAATTATATAATCAATGACACTCCTCTTCAATTAGTTGACGCCATTAATGATTCTTGTATATGTTTAGAGAAAAAAAATTTTGCACCTAAAATTCCATTAAATATAAAAAAGACAACAGCAATTATTATTATAATATTATTTTTTTATTTTTTATTATTTTTTTTTTTTTTTTTTAAATGGTTCAAAAAATTCTTCGTTCCATACTCGACATTATTCACAACACTATGGGTTGATCAATTCTATAACATAATACTTTGGTATGGGATCCACATTCTATTCTCGCCCTAAAGCATATTTTATTGTTTTGCATCGGTGGTTTTGGACGGGAAAGTAATGAAGGAAAACCATTTTATAATACTCGTATTGCTCTTTGACGGCTGGCAAGACTTGAAATTTTTTAATGGGCACATAATTTCCGAATTTAAGATATTTCAATTCATCCTACAAGGATTTTTTTTTAAATTGAATATTTCTTACCTTCTCACCAACTACTTATGGTAATGCTGATTCATTTCGAAAAAATGTTAAGTGATATATTGAAGTTTGTCGATTTCAACAAGAATGACAGATGCCATTAAAGAAGATTTAGTTTTATTTTTAAATAATTGAATTTATGAATATTCATTATATTTGTAATTTGGATCTTAAAGAAGTTTGTAAAGATTAAGCCAATATCAATAAATCTATATATAAAATAGGATGTGTGTATGTATGTATGTATGTATGTATGTATGTATGTATGTATGTAACGTAATGGCTCCAAAACGGCTGGGCCGATTTTGACGAAATTTTCAGGGAACCTTCAGAATACTCGGGCGGGTGACACTGTGAAGTCCGATTTTTTATTTTCGGTCTGTGGGCGGAGGGGCGTGACAAAATCCAATAATTCATAAAATGAGAACGGCTTGGCCGATTTCTGTAAAACTTTTTGTCAGTTGTTCGTATTTTCGAGGAGAAGGTTTTTATGGAAGAAAAATCCCTCCGGAAAAGTCGGAAAATTGGAAAAATCGAAAATCGAGTTTTTGTATGAAATTTTGTTTGAAATTATTTCTTAATGGCTTTTTAAATGAAAAAATAGAAAGTTTGTCTGAAGGCTTAAAATTGGGGCGAGGCGAAGTTCGCCTGGTCCGCTAGTAATTAATAAATATGAAATGCAGCATAGTCATATTTCTAAAATCAAAATTAGGAAATGGGAAAAAATATATCATAAATGGAGAAAAAGTATGTCACAATCTATATATATAAAAATAAGTCCGTATATGTACGTCGCCGAACTAATCATAAACGCGTCGAGCGATTTCAACCAAACTTATACACTACGTAGGCAGTGGCCCATATATGGTTTATATGAAGTTTGGTTAAAATCCGATAACGCATGTGTGTGCGGTGCGTATGTGAAGTGAGTGTGTTTTTGGGAACAAAACCAACTTTATTAAAAACAAGTGTGTTTCTTTTCTTATTTTGTTTTGCCGTGCGAAGCAGGCAACGGGCCCGCTAGTTATATATGAAATTAAGCCAAAGTTTTATTAAAAAGTCCCGAAAGTGTCAAGTTTGACAATATTTTTCTTTTAGTTATAAACATTTTGCTGCGAAGAGACGATATTATCTCGGCGCCAAAAGATTAGTTTACAAAGGGACAATTCACATCATATTAGAAATTTGTAATTGAAATAAAGTTTTATTTTTAGCTTCCAAGAGATTTTTTTTAGAAGTAGTTATGGAAGAAGCAATTGTTCACGCCCCATTTATACATTGGTCAAAGCGCAACCGTCACTGAAGCACTCGTAAACTTTGAAGACTTTCAATACAGTAGTCAGCCGAGTACAATTCCAAGAAAATGATACAATAAGTTGTATGAAAGCTGCCATGCCAATAGGTCCTGCGTGGTTTGATTTAAAATAACCCACACAAAAATTTTGAAAACTCTCGCCATTCACTTTTACTAGCCAAATATAAAATAATTGTGTATTAATTTATATACAAATCGCCACTCGCATTGCTCCTATCTTTTTAGTTTTCATTGAGAGGGCATGCACTGGCTGCAGAGCAGCTCAAGTAATTATTGATTACTCCCACTATTACAGTAACCAATATATATGATGATAATATATTAGTTTGTATAGGATCATCATTGCCCCTGCTTCTATCATATATTAGTTGAAATGGGGTCAATTTTGTAGCATACACCTTCATATCAAAAAAAAAAAAACTTTCAAAATAGATCCACATATGATATATTTATACAGTCGTATAAATTGATATTACGTTTATATTTTTTATGGGGAAAACTGAACTCAGTTCAATTGCAATTGGGTCAATTCAACTTGATAAATATCAGTTTGCACTTCCATACTTAAAAAATTTTTTAAAAACTTTTTATTTGCTTATACATACAAATTTGTCGGTACTATTATATTTTCAAATAGTTGATATTTAAATAAAAATAAAACAAAGTAAAATATACATGTTTTTTTTATCAAAAACAATGCTCGTATAATATTTTCTTATGTTTATTGAATATGTTTCCAATCAGATGTTTGCTTTAGGAATACAAAACTTTAGCTTTATGAATTCTAATACAAATTAATTCAGTGTTAGAAAAGTAATTATATTAAGACAATTTTATACGAGTAATTTGTGTGGACCGGAAATTTAATATTTATTTTGTTTTGCAAACAATTACTATTGTCTCAAAGGAGTCATTTGGATAATGAACAATAAGTTTATTCTCAAAAGAATTGGTGCTTTTATTGACACGCTATTAGAGGTTCCATGTGCTAGAGGTGTCTGCAACCCTATAATTTATGTCATTTCTTAGAGATTCTTTAAGAAGAAAAACGATTTTGAGAAACTTAGCTACTTCTTAAAGGTGCAGAACCCACCATCAGGGACTTAATTAGGATATTTACAAAGATTGGAAAAGAGTCGTAGCCAATTCAATGTCCAGCTGTGACAAAAAAACTGATAGTATAATAAAAGGATATGGATGTTTAAGGTTTCTAACACCTTGCAGTCCAAGCATCAGGGTCTTTCAGTTAATTCACGTCGTTAATAAAAAAGTTTAAATAAGTTCTCAGGAATGTAACTTTTTCTCTTAGTCCTTGATATTTGAATCTTGTATTGTTCTGTAATGTATGAAAAATTAATGAAATGTTTGTCATCATATGTCTGAGATATTCTCGATCTAGTACATTGAGGAGAATAGATTGAGAACATAGAAGGACCTCAAATGCTATTTATATTAATTTGAATTTTGAAAATCAAAAGGCATCTCTAAAAAAGTCGCAGATTCTAATAAAAAAAGACATTTTTTTTATAATTTTTCTTTTATTTATTGAATCCGCCTCTTTCAAGAGGTGTCACAATAAGTATTAAAATCTTAAAAAGAAACTAAAAAATAACTACATAAATATTGTTAGCAGGATGGTGGTAGAAGGCTCTGCGAAGCCTTGTTTCTGATCGCGTTGTTAACAGGACTCTTGCCAGCTGATTGGGATGATTTTGTAATTTTGTTTTGTATTTTTCTCGAACTTTGTTAAACTCGTCATTAACCAGTGTTACTTCCAGATCCCTGTGGATGTTTTCATTCCTTATATACCAAGGAGCTCCGGTCATATTTCTTAGAATTTTTGATTGTGCCCGTTGTATTAGTTCAATACTGCTTCTACTTGCTGTTCCCCACAATTCTAGACCATAGGTCCAAATAGGTTTGAGAAGTGTTTTGTACAGTAAAACTTTGCAATCAAGACTTAATTTCGATTGCTCGTTGATTAACCAGTGCAGCTTTGAGGCTTTTATTTTCATATGCAGTTTTTTCGAAGACATGATTTTGTGAAATAGGAGAACTAAGAAATGAGGTAAACTGCTGCCTTAAAATTACTCCACGTTACTTTGGTTTAGTTTAAATACAGCTGACAAAATTTCGCAGCAATCTACATTAATGAGCAATTGAAATACATAGGATACATGTACCTTGAAGTGTAAATTTTATTAGAAAGAAGCTTACATCGAAGTCATCATAATTATTAATAATTTTTTGGTCATCTGGAAGTAGAGCGAAGTATACAACTATTTATTCTAAAATATTATTCCTCCTGTCGTTCCTGCCTTAACACTGTCGGAACATTGCAAGTTTCTATTTTTCTAAATATCTAAGATAAGTGTATGAAATATACAAATCACATGAAAAAACTTTCCCTGAATAACGACTTGTTGCACTAGTATCTCGATTTCCACTCATGAAATCTGAAACTCAATTTGATGACAATCGCCAATGTAAATAAAATGTAATTATTAAATATAATCGCAAGTGTCACTTTACTTAACTACTGTAACTGTATCGAGAGCTCGAGGAATAAGCCAATGAAATCCAGCTTTTTTTCTTCACCTTTTATTACACTTGTTGCACCTTCGCACTTTTAAATATATCGAATATATATATCGAGATCTCTAATTTTTTATGTCATTACAAATTTTTGGTTTTTTGCTACGATCTATATTTTCGGTATTCTCACCATACGCTACTGGATGTTTTTAACTATTGGAAAAAGTGAGTTTATTGGAAGCTAATCTAAATAACACGTACATACATAAAACTAAAGAAATCTATTTAAAACACATGTACCAATAGAAGAAGCAAAAACACAAAATATAACGAAATTTCTTGTATAAAAACTCGAGTTGGTTTGCAAATTTTAGTTAATTTGCTTTTGCTAAAGTCAACCAAACGATTAAAATTGACAAAATGAGTAGCTTTTTTATATTCCTCTGTATTGTTACTACTATTGTAGCAGTACTTGGAAGCAATTATTGCGAAATGCCTTGCAAAGATTATAGAACAGGAAAAGTCATACCTCATATTGGTTGTAATCCCAAAGGAGTAAGTATTAATTAATATTCATGTTCAAATTAAATAGTACAACATACCTATTATCCTTGTAGTTTAACAAAAACAGTTGTCCACCAAATGCTAAAATGGTTGAAATGACATCTAGTTTGAAAGACCTTTTCGTTGAACTCCACAACGAAAAACGTAACTTAATTGCGGGAGGTAAAATTGCCAGCTTCAGTCCTGCTTGTCGTATGGCCACCATGCAATGGGATGACGAATTAGCCAAACTCGCTGAACTTAATGTTAAACAATGTGCTATGAACCACGATCAATGCCACAACACTAAAACTTTCAAAAGTTCTGGCCAGAACCTTGGCCACCAGAGTAGGACTCCACCAGGTGAAATTAATGCTAAGAATGCGATAGAGTTTAATATTGAACGTTGGTTCAATGAGTACAAAATAACCAATCCAAAATTTATTGACTCATATCCTTCCAAGGGACCGTAAGTATTAGAATTAAATTGAGAATATACGTAGTGCGGTAATAATATATTTCCTTCATTTTAGTATGATTGGCCATTTCACTGCCATGGTGGCTGATCACAATGTCCGCTTAGGCTGTGCTGCTTCTACTTATACCATGGGTAGTGAAACACATATCTTAATTGCCTGTAATTACGCAAAGAACAACATGATAAACCAAACTATTTACGAAAAATGCCGAAAAGCTGCTAAATATTGTCAAACGGGAACAAATCCCCATTACCCCAATTTGTGCTCCGAGCTCGAAGTGTACGATGTTAATAATTGACGGTGAATATATTTAAAATCGCCTAAAAATATCTTGTAATGCCCATTTCTAAAAATATCAAATAAAAGCAACATGCAATCTATAGAAATGGATTGGCACAATTAATTTTCCAAAATTAGACTTTTCATATAGTTGACATTGAAACTAATGGGTTGGTATTAAAAGGTGCATTATGCGGGTATGTTTGTGTACAAAAAGTAACACATGCTGCCTTTAATGCGATATCAATAACTATAATAAAAATTTTATACCATGTTTTAAATTGATGACGTTTTTCGTACTTGGTCTTCATCTATATTAAATAAATATGAAAACGTGTTAAACAGTCTCCAATTCAAATAATAGAGTGTCCGAGTTACATTTTAGCAGGGACTATAGTAGTCGTAACGAATTGGGTTCTGTACCAAGACACCATTTCCGTGATAATAAAAGTGCTGTAAAGTACTGTTAAACCGAATTTACTAACCGATTTGTGCAAGAACCGACTAACTGGAAATATTTTCAAATGCTACTAAAATGTCATTTTGAGACATGATATTTTCATCCCCTTTCAAGGTGTACTTTTCTGCTTCTCAGGAAGTTTACTTAAAAATACTTCTTCTAAATTCTCCCAGAATGTTCTAGGTCCTGAAACTTTTATTGAGTTGTTTGCACAATATTTCTTACTTCCTGTATAATAATATAACACAAATCTATTGGAAAACTTTGTGATATTTTTTTTTTTTAAGTATATGTATATACGCATATACTTAACTAACGGAGGGCACACCGAAGAACATCAATATGAAATTAATAAAATATTCATACTTATAGTAACAAACCAAACAAGTTTGTCATAAGTAAAAAAAATAAAAATAAGCAAATTAAAAATAAGCATGTGTATGGTTGGTAAAGAATAGATAACAATGGTAAGACTGTTGTAAGTTAGTGAGGTGTAATTTGAGCTCTTCATTACAAAAAAAGTTTTCACAAATTATGATACGATGAATAAAAACAATTCTCGTATTACATTTACAGTGAAGATTTGTATGAATAGCTGAAATATACATCAACTGACACCACAGAAGTGGACCAAACACAAGAACGCTGATGATGAAAGTGTAGCGGCTTTCGAAAACAGCATGTTGTTCCGTTCTGCTAGTGTTTGTCAGAATGATTTACACATTTGATCTTTGTTGTAATTTGTTCTTTAATAACTATCACATGTAATTTGCTTTACTTAAAATTCCTGAAGAAGAGAACCGATGGTGATCGAAACATGGAATAAAAAAATAAAAAATTTAAATAAAACAAAAAAAGAGTTTTATTTAATATATGACCTAGAGCCGGAATAAAAATAAAAACAAAAATTATTTTTTTTTTTTTTTCATAAAAATATTTTCATCTTTCTATCCCTTTACAAGTCTATTTTATAAAGGTGAACGCTGCGACATTCTAAACAGAGATAGCCCAAACTTACATAAAGAACCTCATCTATTATAGTAAAGTGCTGAGTGTGACCACCTAAGAGCTAATGTCATAGTCCTTATATTTGAACGTCTGTTGGTCATTCGGGCTTTATTGGAATTCCCTTTCACTACAAACAAGAATATATTTAGGATAAATTTTTTCTGACCTATTGCTTTGCGATGGTTGATTTTCCAATGATTTAAAATCACATACTTAAAAAAAGAAGCTGCAAGTCTTGTAAGTTCTATTAGAAACAGACATTAACCATAAAATAATACGCCAATCATTTTGGCATGCAGTGGCGGCAGGTGTTGAGCTTATTTCGCACTCCGTAGAACTCTTTTGCCCTCCCATAAGTTCGAGCAAAAACTACATTCTGCCATTTACGATGATGCGCCTAGATTATAAAGCAACACAAGGTATCGAAACATTGGAATGAAGTATCATACCGACAACTACCCTTAGTGCAGTGTCTTGGACACTGTGCAGAGGCTTTCGCAAGCACCTCTATATTTTCTTCAGTCTTGTACCTGTTTTGGTTCCTCCTGGCTCGATACTCCATCCTAAAAAGATATTGTTAATTGTTTCTACCCAGGAATCTCTTCTTCTTCCTCTGCTCCTTATGCCAGCAGATCTTGGATTTGCACCGGATGAATTTGCTTTTATATGTATATAAAAATATTTGCATACATCAAAATATTTTCGTAGAACGCCCAAATTAAACCAAATTTTTTAAATAACTACTCGCTTAATCCCAAACCGCAGTACTAACATATAGATACATACATATATAATTAATATTGTAAAAGATATTAAAAACAAACAAAAAATATACTCCAAGAGCTTTTTGCGATATTATAATAGTCAAATATATTTTAGTAGAAAATCTAGAAATATTTAATAAGCCAGCGAGCATTTACTTAATCTGGCTAAAATGGCAGTCCTCAATAAAGCGATTCAAATTTTTGTTTCTACTAAAGAGTATAGAACAATTAATTATTATCCTAAAATAACGAAACAATACTCCTTGTTACGGTCGCCCTACCATCATGATCCTGTTAATTTTACCTTTTGCGTATAAAGATAGATAGACTGAAGTAATCGCACAATAGTTTTCTAAATATTAGTTTAATTTTACGTTTTTTATGACGAAGTGTGAAACTCAAACTGGTTTATAAATATATTTACATACTTTTATAAATAAAAGCACTTCTTTACCAATTTTTAACAATTAATTTATTAAAAAATGAAGTGTTTTCATTTTCAAAAATTTTTACATATTTTTTATTTAACAAAAGAATTTAGGAACTGCGTTTCTCTTATACTTAATTATTTTTCCAGCTATTTTTATTTATTGAATCTTCAATTTAAATAATTGAACTAGTAATAAGCTGTCATATCTAAAGTCTAAAATTTTATTTATTTAAATTCATCCAATGCAAAACAAAAAACCCGGTGTTGTCTCCATATCTCTTGTGTTTGGCTAAGAGTAAGAGTGTTTCTCCTTCTCAGCCGAATGTAGCCTCTATAATATAGAATAAAGGATGAGGCTTGGATGATACCAAAAATTTTGTTATTTATATTTTCACGCGTTTGGAAACCATTGTTTTAGCCAAAGGAGCATCTAAGCATTGATGGATTCGCAAATTTTTAACACATTACGGAGCTGCTGTAATCATACGGAGGATATTATTTAAGTATAGTATATTAGTATGAAATGAAATCCAGCTTTTTTCTTCACCTTTTGTTATCCATGTTGCACTTTCACAGTTTTAAAAGAGATATATAAAATATGTAAAAAATCAAGTTTATAAAAGTATGTTTCATGTATAAAAAATTTGAAGAGATCTCTCATTCTAAACGTCATGAAAAACTAATTCGTACCTTATAAAAATTATGACAATCTACTCGAGTATTTTCGATGACGTTAATCGACTTACGTATTTTCACTATACGTTACTAAATGTTTCTAAGTATTTGAAAAGGTTTTAATAAGTTGAGTTTTTCAATAAACTAAGCTAAGCCAAACAACACGTACACACATTAAACAAAAGAAATCTATTTAAAACACCTGTACCAATAGAAGAAGCAAAAAGACAAAGTATAACGAAATTTATTGTATAAAAGCTCGAGTTGGTTTGCAAATTTTAGTTAATTTGCTTTTGCTAAAGTCAACCAAACGATTAAAATTGACAAAATGAGTAGCTTCTTTATATTCCTCTCTATTGTTACTACTATTGTAGCAGTACCTGGCAGCAATTATTGCAAAATGCCTTGCAAAGATTATGGAACAGGGAAAGTCATACCTCATATTGGTTGCAATCATGATGGAGTAAGTATTATGTGGTATTCATATCTATATTAAAGAATTAATTATAAATTTAATCCCTTTAGTCATTTGATAAAAAGGTGTGCTCATCAGATGCCAAAATGGTTGAAATGACATCTCCATTGAAAAATCTTTTCGTTAAACTCCACAATGAAAAACGTAACTTAGCTGCAGGAGGTAAGGTCGCCGGACACAGCCCTGCCTGTCGTATGGCCACCATACAGTGGGATGATGAGCTGGCTTACCTTGCTGGCCTTAATGTTAAGCAGTGCATAGTTAAGCATGATTCGTGTCGCAACACTAAAGCCTTCCTATATTCTGGTCAGAATCTTTACGCCACATATGTACCTCCTCCAGCTGTATTTGATACAACAAAGGAAATAAAAAATGCCGTTGAAGGATGGTTTAGTGAGGCAGAAAACTCTACTCAAGAAATCATTGATTTGTTCCCTGAAAATCCTCCGTAAATATAAAAACCTTATTTTGAAAACTAGTACGGTAATAATTTATTTCTTTACATTTAGTTACGTTGGCCATTTCACCGTCATGGTAGCAGATCGCAACGTCCGGTTGGGATGTGCTGCTTCCACCTACACCACCGGTAACACATATTTCTTGATTGCCTGCAATTACGCAACTACTAATATGCAAACCATGCCCATTTACAAGAAATGCCCAAAGGCTGCCAAGGGTTGTCAAACGGGAACAAATCCCGTTTACCCCAATTTGTGTTCCCAACGTGAAGTATACGATGTTAACAATTGGTGGTAAATGTATATCAAAATAATTAGAAATATTTTGAAATATTAATCTCAAAATAGTCAAATAAAAGCATTATATAATTGATAAAGCTTATTTGGAACATTAAATTTTCGAAGGCTAGACTTTTTCTATAGTAATTTTAAATGGTAAACGATGGTTCCTAGATTTCGGAAAATTTACGTATTAACCAAGGGGTTGGTGTACAGACACCAGAGACAGAGAGTCACATAGTTTTATTTGGGGAATTATTGTGCTTTCTACTTTAAATTATCCATTAGGGAAACTCTTTGAAGCACCATCTTGTGGCATCGCATGATTTCGGTATATTGAGACTACGCATCAACAGTAAGGGCACCCCAGGTTGAAGCTCATGCTTATGGAAGATAATCTTTTTCCTATTTTTAACGTATTACAAAGATCGTATGGAGAAAATTTTACAATAGTCCATAATCGTCACGTTCTTAACTGATATAAAGTTCTTCACTGTCTTACTAAAATAATCTTATATCCATACGCCATACCTTTTCCTTTGGAGATTGCTCTACCCACTCGTATTATATGAAGAACTTTCTCTGCGTTGCAAAAATTTTGTTTACATGCATTGCACCGTTTATGGCTGTTCTAAGTGGACCCTCATCATTACACAGCAACTTTGATTTATGGTAAAACATGCATATTGCACGTAAAACCTATTGATTTTCCAGACACAGATCGCTGTGGTCCCTAGTGATCAAATTTCCAACCAGTTTAGAAAAATATATAATCATAAAATTATCATCTTAGTAAAATTTCATATCACTCCTTGAAATTATAGTATTACTATGATACATGTCAAATCGTGTATTTAGGGACAAAAATTTTTAATGTCTCTATCTAGATATCAAATTTTAAGTGTTAAGCCCTAAGAGATCTAAACAAGCTCTAAGGCATAACAAAAGCCATTTTGTATGTTGATTTAGGCTTTACACTCTATAAGTGAAGAATTTCATTTATATCCCTTTATTAGTTCTCGAATGATGAAGTGGCGAACATAAAAGCTTCTGTCTTCTAATTTTACCGCCTGCCATCTCTGCCCTATTTCTGTGACAAACAAGTATTCAAACAAGCATAATCCTGTTTTCTTTCAAGCGGAATAAAGGGCCTATATGCTTGTATGCAATAAGTATGTTATGATATTCTTCCGCACAATTCCTCAAAATGATATATTGAAATAATATGATTAAAGAACGCATTTATTTTTTTTTTAACTATCGTTAAATATCGTAAAATTTTCAAGAAAAAATTATTTATATTCCTAATTGAAATATAAAATTTCACCAGTTGTATACTCTAATAAAATAGTGCCTACTACTCGCTTCTCATTTTAGCGGGTAAGCTTCACTAACACAAGATTTTGTTTATTCGTGATTTTTCTCATTTATTTACTACTCCATTATTTCATTCCAAATATGATTTTTTTAATTACATTTCTTAGTTTAATATTATTAATGCAAAAGTAATTTTCCAAGACTAAATTGCATTCATAATTTTAGCTGACAGCTCTGTCGTCTACAGTAATTATTAAACTATTTTTTTTTTCTATCACTCAAAAGTTTATAAAATATAACCTATCAACTAATTAATAATTTAAACTAAATAAGTCTTCAAGGCACATCAAACAAAATATTTATATGTCCGTTAAATGTTTGCTTATAGGTATTTCAATTTCCGTATATGAAAAATAAATTTGAAATGATTTTTTTTTTTTTGAAAAAGAATTGCTGTTCCCTCTTAGTTCGGGCGCAACAATAACGAAATTATCTTTTATTAAAATTAATCACATATACATATTTCACATCTGTATAAAAATTAAATATATCATATTAAGAGACATACGGTAGTGGCTATGATTTCAAGCAGCCTTAAAAATATTTTGCGATACAAGTGTTTTTTATGGATCTTCTAGTCTGACTTTTCAATAAATGTACCATTACATCAAAAATAAAATATTGTAATGATAAACAATAATTTTGAACCCTATTAATCCGGATTTAATGAATATTTACTTACATGCAACTTTAGCAACAAAAAAGGTTCAGCTAATTCACAGCAAATTCGTTAATGGAAGACTAATTTTACATTAAAGGGTGCTTTTTTAGATGCTCATATATGTATGCAAGTTAATACAACTGATGCCTTTCACAGCTGACTTGAAAGCTAAGAGTTATTTTATGGTTACGTTGACTTGCCATTTTATAATTAATAGACATCCACACAACAGCAAATGATTAAAAATCATTTGATTAATTTACTTCATCAACAAATTTACCGCAGAATTCATTCTAGTTTTATCTAATAATAGTGTTAGTTGGCCACTAAGAACTTGCGATCAAACTTAATTTGGTTATTGTTATTTTTCATGTTACATCAAGTCACTTATTTACACTGATAAAACAAGAACAATTCAACACTTGAAGCACAATGTTCATCGCGTTTTTGACAGAATACGGCCAAAAATATTGTTAGAAATATGTAAAAATTGGAAATCAAAAGTGATCCATTTACGGCAAATAGAAACTCAAAGCTTAAGTTATAAAATTATATATATCCAATAAGATAAGTTTCATTAAATTTGAGAAATTTTTCTTTATTGCACTTGAAATAAAATTAGTATACTTCAAAAAAGGACACTTTAGTTACAGTTCCTGTTTAAAAAAATTTTAAAAATAACACACAAGTACATTAGCAACTCAGCAAAACCTAGTATTCGGGAGATTTATTTGCCAAATTTAGTTAATTTTTACCGGATTTCCCAGTGAAATGTAAATTCAATTTTCAGTGAAATGTAAATTTCTTAATGATGTATTAAAAAAATACTCTACACTGTACAGGAATGTTACTTTAAAATTTCTAATTTTGATATAATAGCAGGCTATTTCCATAATAAAGACGTGAGCTTATAGCATTTGTTACGAAATCGATCACTTCCAAATATTAAAAAATAATGGTATAAATAGTAAAGATTTCAATTTTTATTCTAGTTAGTTTCTATCAGCTGTAAATATATCAAAGGACTGGATGAGTCTAATTCACTCATTTTATTGTAGGGAACTTTTTAACTCATTGAAATGTATAGAATGTAAATCGATATTTTCAAAAATAGTAAATCTTTTTAATATATTCTAATTTCGTTTAGTTTTTGTATACTACAACCACATCTGCTATTTAAGCTTAAGGACAATTTTTAAGCATTTATTTTTATGGAAATATTTTCCACATCTGCTATTTAAATTTAAGGACCTTTTTTAAGGATTTATTTTTATGGAAATATTTTCGCCACTTTTTCTAATTTGTTAATGTACTCATTTATTTTTTCTTCGATAGGACACAGGGCACACGTTAGTGTACTAACCTACCAGTGCAACGGTTGTGGATTTGATTATCTTCTTCGACTTTTGTTTGCTTTACTACAAATGAATGAATTCATTTGTTACTATTTAAATAAATAAATAATGTACATATGGAAAATTAGTTTGTAACAAAGATTGCATTACAGTAAGTATAAGGAAAAAGCAATTGTAGAAGAGTCACTTTTGAATAAGATTAAAAGAATGGAGTCATCCATTATTTTATTTATTCGCAGCAGAAGTGTAGGAATTATAACAAAATGCATCTCTAACTCAATAAAAAACATTTCGAATATTTTCAAGCTGGAAAATCTTCCGGAAATACAGGAAATTATTTTATTTATTAATATTTAATATATAATTTTTTGATATGTGTATAAGTGTCAATTACCATATTATTAACAAAGTTATATACCTTAAACAAATATCTTGGACTTGGTACGAGAAGAGGACCAAAAAATTAATTTTAAACAATGATGCTCAAAATAAAGACCTTAAGACTAAATAACTGAGGCAGCTAAAAAGTTAATTAATTAATGTTTTCAATAAAAATTATCAAGGTTATATTGAAATTTTGGAATACTATTTGCCACTGCAGGAATAGCAATAACTTGCCCATAGCATTTTTTTAACGTGGCTTATATACATTATAATGGCCGAAATCAGTAAAACTCGTAAACTATCCTTGTAAAGTTTATAGATCTGCGGGTAATAAAAAAATATATCAATTTTTAATATCCTACAGTTCGAGCCTTGCACGGTGTTCTCTATGAATATTACATTTGAAATTTTGCATGTGCAGAGCACTTTACGTACCTAATCCACAAAATTTTCCTTAACAACAATAACATAATTTTCTAATTAGAATAAGTTCCGGAACGTAAAAACACATTGCAATGATGCAGTTTTATTACCGTCTCGAAGCAAAAAAAAAACTTCGAATTAAAAAAAAATTTAACTTTCCTGCAAAACAGTAGCTTTGAAAATGTAGTTGGCAATAGTAGGAAATAATATTTTTGAAAATTTGATGGGATTTATGGAGGAAACTCTTCAGAACGATTGGAAAATTATAAAAAAATATATGTAATGGCGAAATCGCCTCCTTTTTATAAGTATGTTGCTAAGAGAGGGGCGGCTGATTCCACAAGAACGTCGAAATCCTTTCCCAAATATATGTATAAATAAACAGTAATTTGCATTTTGTTTTGTACAAAATATCAACAAGGCATTAACAAAATTAATGATGCACAGTTTGCTTTTTCTAGGCGCATCGCTAACTTTTGTTACACATTTTGCGACTTGTGACATTGTAAATTTTTACTCCGTTGCATTTAATAATGCATGACTTCATTCAGTTGCATTGCAAATGATGTTTTTGCACTCCTCCTTGATGATAACCCCCAAAAAATACGAAAAGTAGAACATTTCATAACCAAAGCATTTATCTGAACATTGACTTCTGCATCAATTGAGGAATGGAACTCTTCTGTAATTCTTATAAACTGCATACCAGCAAACCGAAAATTTATTAAGAAATCCTGTATTTCCGTAATAAGGCGTGAAATAGTTCATTAGTTCTATAGTTCTATAGTTCTGGTCATTCGTTAAAATGGTCAAGGATAAAACTAGTTCTTCAATTCCAACTTTTTAAAGAATGACCAAATACAAAGCTAATGACTGAGTTATTTGCAAGTAACTCTAACTTGCTGGAAAGCAATCAACTATTGTCCGACTTCCAAAGAGCATCTGTAGCTATGACAAAAATATTCTTTCGACCACGTGCAGTTAAAAGGGTTTTGGCTGATCTCAATATAAATAAATCTCCTGGACCAGATGAAATCTCAGCATTGGTCTCGATACATTGTTGTTTAATACAAGCTTGTCCATAAGCCAACCTTTTCAGTATGTTGTACCACGCTGGTGAATTTTCAGTTGGCTGGAAGCTTGCTAGTGTAACACCAATCCCAAAAAAAGGAGAGGATAATGACCAGATAGCAATATGCTCGGCACTTTTCAGAGTGATAGAAAGTATGGCTAAGTTCCACTTTGTGAGGTATTTAGAGTCCAACACTTTACTAAATGACCGCAAGTATTTTTTTTCTTACGGGCCGCTATACTGACCTACTAGCGCTCCTATTCTATTTACCATTTTAGCGAAAGTAAGGTGATGGCTCTAGATATCTTCAAGGCGTTTGACAGAGTCTGGCATGGGGCACTTCTGGCAAAACTTATTGCTTTTGGTGTCAGTAATGTACTCACTCGATTTATATTGAACTTCCTCAGGGATTGCACTGTACGAGTTGTTACAGATGGGAATTCATCAGAGGAGTTTAATAAAAATTCAGGAGTACTACCAGGATTTGTTCTTTCTCCTAACCTACTTCTGATTTTTCTTAATCTATCTACTGCTTTGCAGATTACAGCAGCATAAGCCATTTCTATTAATTTGAACGTATGCCAACTCCGTTTGAGAATAATGCGATAAAGCAAAATATGGATAATACGCTTAATCAAGATCTTGTAATAACCTCGGAATGGGATCATACGAATCGAGTCGATTTTATTGCTCGTAAGACAAAGTGCTGTATGCTACACACAAACGCTGCTCCATCTATAATTATGGGTGATATACATATTGAGGAATTAAAAATTCTTGATGCTCTTGCGTAAAAATTCACTGTGATGTTCAATGGACTGAACACATTTTTCATATCGCTAAAGAAACTTTCAAGTGCCTCCTCGGCTTTTTAAGACGATGTAAGTGATACTTCACCTCTACTGATATCGTTACCATTTATACCACCTACATCCGACCGAAAATGAAATACAACTCTTATGTATGGGCCGGTGCTTTAAAGTCTATTTTGAAGCTATTGGACCGAGTATAGGAGAGGGGCGAAAAGACTCATTGGTGACAGTAGTGTAGACAAATCTATTGGCTCAATGGAGCATTGTTGCAACGTGAGATGTGTTACACTGTTTTATCGTTAAATACATTGTTTTACATACCACGTGTGAACATGTATGTACGTATATGTACAAAGAAGGTATAATAACTATGTAAAAGACATTCATAACGTGAGTTCAATTTTCACATGAATATAAAATAGTGAAGAGTGTTTCATAAAATAGCATACAAAGCCAGCAACAATACGAAATTGCCGATGGAAATTTTTGGAAAAGAAAACAGATATTACACGAAATTTTAACCACGTTAAGAGTAGGTTAGGTTAGGTTGATTGGAGGGGTGTGATAGTCCATATCATACGACATACACTTAAGCCAGTGAAGGGTTGCTGTACGCTCCCTTTAATTATCAAACACATGCCGAAGTTCTGCGGCAGGATTCGAACCTGCGACCTTCACACTACGAGTCTAGTACACTACCTACTAGTCTACGAAGGCCAGTTTAAGAGTAAATAAAAAATATAATTACAATTATAAGCCAAAATAAAAATAAGTATAAATAATAAAAATTAGAAGCAATAGAAGCACCGTTGTTGCGGTCGCTGCAAGCTGTAGGAATACTCATATTCAATTTGGTTCTTTTGTTTTAAATACTTGGCGATGTAAATTTTTGAAATTTAAATACAAAACTGTTTTCCAATTGCTTCTGTAGTGTAGCAAAATATCGCAGTTCTATTGCGCTTATTATAAAATTTTTAAAAGTTATTGAATATCAATTTGCTCAGACTTCTTACTAATAAAATTTCGTCATCAACTCAAATTTTGACAATCGATACCAGAACACAACATGCAGTTTTACGAATTAAATTAAAAATATATATGAATGTATATAACTTAAATTTTATTATGTTAATTGGTTTTAAAAAATAATTTTTTTTAGAGCTCTTTTATTTATTAATCTTCACTTAAAACTAACTACTTTACAAAAATATTTTTTAGTTCTAACTTATTTTGTTGACAACCCAGACTGCAACAGCGTATTCTTTTATTGTGAAATTGTTTTAATGTTGGTTCCCACCAATTGCAACGGCGCGTGTGCAACGTCAGCAAAACAGATATGTTGTGAAATTATTTTATTTAGTAAATTAAATGAATTTTATGGTAATTTCCTTATCTTGTAATATTAGACGTGGAATATTTTGAATAATAATTTTGTTGTGAAATAATAATTTTAATTCTCTTTTTAAATATGGAATGTGTTAACCTATATATTATTTTTACAAACTAGATTTTTATAGCATTTAGAATTGTTAGACTGGTATGATTACGAAATTACGTAGATTCTTCATTAGCATAAATTAATTAACATTAATTAATTTACTATGTAGAACCTGCTAATAAACCAGTATTGTACAAATATTTTTCATTGTGATTTAATTCTAGATAAATGAAAAATTAACGTTCTGTACAGCTCTTCAAGGCTTAAATGTCTTTTTCATAAGGCCATGTCGCTAAGGATTTGAAGAAATTATTTTTAGGCTCATGAATATATACTGTATGGTTAAATTTGTGATGCCTTTTCTAACGATGATAAAACATAAAAAATCTTAACAGGTGATACCCAAGTTTTCTTTCGCGGCAATAGCACAATATGATAGTTGGAAATTTCACTGCACTATGGGCTTCATTATAAAAAATACTGGACATGAATACGTATGTATATATTTTTAAAGAAAAAAATTTATAGAAGTAAACTTAAGCGTTCACAGAACTATAATCTGACATATGCCATGACGACAACTTGAAATTAAAGAAAAATGTATGTGTTCACTTCTCTTTACTTTAACAAACATGGATGGTTTCGAGACTCATTTTGACCATAAAGTTTTTTCGCTGGGACATAATGATTGGAGATTAGTATCTGCTAAATAAATAAAAGGCTTGACATACTCAGCCACAATGTCAGACAGTCTACATCGTGACGCCCATGGAAAACCATTGTATAAAAATTGCAAGTCTATTCTTATTTTTCGCCAGTTTTATATTCTCTTTTCATATATTTCGCATTATTAGTTTTTGTCTACAAAATCATAACTAATTTTCATTTCAGTGTTATAAACTATTAATATAGTCGTATTTTAGTACTGCAACATTCACTCAGAAATTTTTCATTTTCAATTAGATATGCTTTTCTGATATTATTCACTGTTTTCACTTCATTAATTAATAAGTAAACATATATTATGCGTATTAATGAAATAACTTTTAGCCGGTTCTTGGGAAACAGTATGAATCACTATCTTTGAACTTGATTTCGAAACTGATTTGCAAGCACTGAGTACAAATTCTAAAAGTTCTACAGATTTTTTTTTCAAGTTGCAAACCACCTTCCACAACATCACACATACACCCTACATGATATTCATTGAAAATGATAGATCTTTTAAGCAGTTTACATATAAATTTTAGATTAGTTACATATTTTTGCTGTTCTGGGTCGTCTTGTTGCCAATTGTTATCAAATAAAATTTTTTTATTAATATAATTTTTATTTTGCCTTATAAATACACATATGTATGACTACTAGAAGGCAGATGAAAATTTTTTGTTCAGCTGCCGCCAGACACGGTGCCAAAAATGGAGTACAGCATAGCTTATCCCGTAGATTTTTTAATTGTTAAGATTTAAACACATTAACATAAGCTAGAGCTAAGAGTTAGTGTGCCAGTGCTATTGATAGGTAATTGTGCAATGAAACAGGGCTATATCTCATAGAGTTGACATTGCATTATACAAACGATTAATCTTAGCTAAACTGCTGGAGGCAAGAGCATTTTGTTCTCAGGATCCCAGTTTTCATTGGGCCTATAAAATTTTCACTTATAAGTTTGTTTGTTTGTTTGTTTCTTTATTTAGTCTATGGATTAATAAGATCCTTACAGACAACAATATTTAAGAAGAAAAGTTACATGTAATTATATAAAACTAAAATAGTTATTTAAATATAAAAATTAAATTAAAAAATATAAAACTAAACTAGTTATTTAAATATAAAATTAAATTACGTTTAATCACATTTATGTTAGAAGACATATCAATAACATTATACAATTCATTGAAGCTACAGCAAATTTTACGGAAAGGATAAGCATTAGCATAGTTTTGGCGAAAATATTGCAGTGCCAGAGGATGATATTGACGTAGGGATCGTTGCGGTACGTTAAACGTCAGCTCATTTACCAGAAATTCGGAACAGATGTCACCATTTATAAGTTTAATAACAAATATTGCATTTAAAACTTTTCTGCGGCTCTTCAATGTAGGCAATTTAACTTGTTTTAATCTGAATTCATATGATGGAAGATTTGACGAACGGTTAGGGTATGTGTTACGCAATATAAAAAGTAGAAACTGCTTCTGCACGGACTCTAAACGATCAATGTGGATGTTATAGTGAGGGTCCCAGATGACAGAACAATATTCAAGAATAGGCCTCACCAAGGAAGTATATAGTTGCCTCGTTACTGCTGGATCATTAAATTCTTTGGCCCAGCGTTTAATAAATGCAAATACACCACGTGCCTTATTAATGCACGTATTTATGTGGTTAATAAAGAGAAGCTTTCGATCAAACGGAACTCCAAGATCAAGAAACTCATCAACGCACTCCAATAAGCAACCTCCTAAAGTGAAATATCCACTAGAGTTAACTCTTCTGGAGAAACGCATATGTTTGCATTTTTTGACATTTAAAGCCAAAAGGTTCTCCTTACACCAAATAAAAAATGAGTCCAAATCTCGCTGCAGGTATGACTGACCAAGTTGATCATCCGAATTCAAAAATATCTTGACGTCATCAGCATAGATTAGTATATCAAAAAATTGTACTGATGATGGTAAATCGTTGATAAAAAGCGAGAAAAAAATGGGCCCAAGGTGACTACCCTGCGGAACGCCAGATTTAACACATATTTTCTTAGAAAGGAAGTTTATGAAGCGAACGCGTTGGTATCTTCCTTCCAGATACGATTTTATCCAATTCAAAGTTCTATTGGAGAATCCCATTAAATACAATTTCCGCAACAAAAGGTAGTGATTTACTCTATCAAAAGCCTTGCTGAAATCAGTATAAATAACATCAGTATGTTTTCCATTTGTGAATCCCTGATTAATTATTGTAGTTAAATGCAGTAGATTAGTTGAAGTAGAATGACCTTTGCGAAACCCATGTTGAGATGGTGTTAAAAAAGATGATATTTGGTGGCAAAGAGGCTCACAAATACATTGTTCAAATAGTTTTGGAATAGAACTTAGCTTGGCAATACCTCTGTAATTGTTTATACTTGACTTACAGCCAGATTTAAACAATGGTATAATATACGACTCTTTCCATAGTTTAGGAAAATAACCATACTTAATTGACAAATTGAAAAGAATAGTAAGAGGGTAAGACAAATTTTCAGCACAATTCATCAGAATACAGTTTGGAACGCCATCAGGACCACTAGATGTTGAGAACTTTAGTTTCTTTATAAAAAAAGATGACGCTAGATGTATTGATACAAGGAAGCATAATTGGTTGTTGTTCTTGTATAGGAAATGGATAGTTGCGTGATGCGTCGTATTTAGCGTCAGAATAATTTGAGGCGAAGAAATCAGCGAACATATTACTTATTACAGGTGCCTCAGAAGATTCTATCCCAGAAAATTTCATAGTAGAGGGGTAGCTATTAGATTTTCTTTTGGTATTCACAAATTTATAAAACGATTTTGGATCACGTGTAAGATTTTGTTTTATATTATTTATATAATTTTTGTATAGCCTCAGATTAAGTAAATTGTACTCTGCCCGCAACTTACAGTATTTTATATATTCAATTGCCGACGACGTAGACTTGTATTTGTTATAATGTTTGTTTTTTTGATTTTTCAATCTTGATAACATTTTAGATGCCCAAGGAGGGCCAGATGATGAAGTAGCGTAGTGCTTTGGTACACACTCATCCATATAATGCTTTAGAATTGTATAAAATGTGTTAATAATTCGATCTATGGCATCGGGAGAATGATCAGATAAAGAGAGGATATCAATCCAGTTTGTATTGGTTAACAAAAAGTTTAGATTTTCGTAGTTAGCTTTAGTAAAACAATAATGTTTAATACGATTTTGGCTTCGTCTAGGATTTATGTTGAACTGGAAATTACATTTTAATTCGATTGTGGGGTGATACCGATACTCCGGGCTAGAGATTGGGCTGTGACGAGACGGAGTACATTCAGTGGGTTCATTTACAAATATCAGGTCCAGTAATCTGTTAAAGTCATTGAAGATACTATTTACTTGAAAAAGACACGCATCAGATAAGTTATTTATCTACAGTCTTATTTAAAATATCTACAAGTTTTTTGACGGTTTTATTTTAATATATAAACTTAATTTATTTTTCAAACTTAAGGTTTTTTTTAAATTTTTTAATCGCTACTTCGGTACTCATCGAATACCATGTATTTTAATCTTTGATTAAAAAGGGAGATTAAAGGGAGAAGGACATAAAGTAGCAGCAATTAATTTATAACCTTTTTATTCATCACATGCTCAACTTTATGTCGGCGAATCAAGAGTACCCCAAGCGTTTCCTGTACAAGTAACAAAAGCATTAACAGCCTTGTCTTCGATGTAAGTGTGTGTGTGTGTATAAGTTGCTTTTGTAATGTTATTTCGTTTACATCGTTATGACATATCTTTCCTTAGAGCTCGTTAAAAATGCATGTAATAACAATTTTATTTCAATGGAAAAAAACTGGTAAATTTATATGTTGCACCAAATGAAATGCATCCTTTGTAACCTTCCTGTTTTCTTCCATACATGTGTGTGCACTAATGAATAGAATTGATTTTTTATGTTACAAGGATATATTTTTTATGATTCGGTTAATGCATTTTGATTTTTCTTTTTTTGTTTTTAGTGTTCTGAAATTGTTTGCATACATATTTTTTTTAGCGTAGGTCTTAGCATATACTCTATAAATAATTTTGACATTTGCGTTTGCACATCTCGGATATTTCTGTAATGTGATAATGTCTTCTGTTGAATAAGATATTTTTAAGCTTCTGTTTATTTAACATATGTCATGTGTCGATATGGGACAAACGTTGCATCACATGCTGCCTAGTACAAAGCTGTGTCAACAACGAGCGAAATGAATGTAAAAATATAACAACTCTTGATAGTATTGTTTGACAAGAATTAAATCAAACTATGACGAGTGTATTAATATTTTCGATGATTAAGACGCCAAAAAAACCAACTTAACATCGGCATATTATAGCCAACAAAAGTACTGTGTCAGTTATATAGTGGCATCCAATATCTTCTAAAAAAATGTATATAAGGAATAGGCAAGAATTCCTTCCACAGTAAGTGGATTATGACGACCAAAATCACCCTTAAAAAGTAACCATATTTGAATCACGAGTTATATTTTTGACGCGCTTCTTGTTTAATAAACGAACTAATAAAAAATGCAAATTTTTTCTACGAAATAAATATTATTTGAAATGACCTTTTATAATCAAAATTCATGCTCAGAACGCTTTCATAGACACAACACCACAAATAATTATACTCACCGTGAGTCTATTTTATTTTTCTTGCAATTAGGATAAAATTATATAATTCTCTTTAAAATATTATTTAAGCATAAGGTCTTATTAAACGGTTAAACGTTTTTATTTTTAATAATCGATATTTCAATACCCCTTGAGTATCATCTTCAGGAAATTGTGTTTGATTCATAATCAAGTTTTCATCATAAATTCATAATTATTGTTAATACTCAATTTCCTGCAGATGATACTCAAACAGTATCGAAATATCGTTTATTACAAATAAAAATTTTTAACCGTTTAATAAGACCATATGCTTTAATAATATTTCAAATAGAATTATGAAAAAAACTAAAAATATATAGAGACATTATTAAAATTATATAAAAATATAATATATGAAAATAAATTTTAGAACAAAATTTATTACATTATCAGAAAAAATTTCGGACGCAAAAAATATTGGTGTGGTAAATTTATTGGATCAAAAAATTTACCTAAACTATATTAATAAAAACATGTACTGGAAATTATTTAATAAATACTAATTTGCCAATAGATCAACAATGGGGCCAAACTGGGCCAAACTCCCATTACATTACAAAACTTGCCAAGTGATTAGAGGTTATAAAAATAAAAGTGGAGATAACACGAATAACAAAACAGAAAGAAATTATAGATCTTCGGCATACACTACTGAAATTAAAAATTTATTTAAGACAAACAACAAATCCTGAGACAAGTTAAAGTTGTATGTTCATATTTTTCAAAAATTTTTTAAGCTTTAAAAGAAAAAATTATTTCAGTTCAGCTCTAAATTTCGAACTTTATTTAATTTCAATTTGTAATTTTCTCAATTTAAACACAAAATCAAAATTTTAAATGAAATCTTCTTAATTTCTATGCAAAATGATGTAGTTAGCTCTTATCTGTTGATATTAGAGCCGGCGGACCACATACTACTTGGACACAATCTGACTGTCCACATTAAAGTTTTATATAAAAAAAAATTACAATAAGTTCTTTATTAAAACTCATATTTGTATAGAAAGACCATTTAAAATCTTTCGTATTCACTTCCAAATGCAGATATACTCCCAGCAGGTCCTGGATTTTAATATGTACCAGAATAACAATTAAACGCCATCTGATTCATTGTAGGAATAACACTTTTATTATCTTCAGTTTCCACATTCCTCCTGCTGGCTTTTCTTTGTATAATTTTAATAACTTTTTCATCAAAGCCATAAAAAAATGTCGTCATGCTGTTTTAATATAAAATAAATAGTTACCAAGATTGCAGCCCATGATACGGAGGGACTTTTACTTTCAAAAATTAAACATTAAGTACTGAATTTTCCCATAAAAAAAGCAAACGTGTGGGTGGCCATCAAAAGTTTAATCATATCCTTGTTTAGGATGGCAAAACTAATTTGCATTTTAATTGTAACATTCACAAACAGATTCACTCATGTAAATTTTACCTTGATGTGTGCACCATAAGCAATTTTTACGTGTGTTCTATACTAGAAAAGTTTTGATTTTCTAACAAAGATTGCTCTAAGTTTCTTAATCTATAAGACACAGTGGGTAAAAATAAAAACATTGCAGCCAATTTGGTATTGGTATATGTTCTTTTTTTATACATGCATGCTTTCTAAAGGGGTATTATTGAAAATTTTGATTAACATATAATAATGAATTCACCAAATTATTAGATTACATTCTATAAAAGCATTAGTTTGCTCAATACTGAAAAAAAAATTCCAGCATAAGAATTGCATCACTAATTCAACTAGAGTTCAATCGATATTTTATTTAATACTATTAATTACTCTACAACAATATTTAAAATCAAAAACTAGTAAATCTTCATTTAAATCAAATTAAGAAACATAAAATTATACATATGCATGTATGGTTGAAGGTACATATTTGTCTACTGATGAATAAACTTTGAGCTCTCGGATGCAGTCAAGCCTTCAGCTCGTAAGCGCTGTAGCATTGGCCGATAGATATCGGGAGTAAAGGGTAAAACAACACCACGCTCTTGGATTTCGCCATCTAAAATCATCTTCGTGGCAATGGCTGCAGGCTTACCCACTGTCATGGCCATAGCGGAGTGACCACATGGCTGTCCGTAAACAACAAAGTTAATGCCACGCTCCTCAATGCGACCATCCTGCCAACGAATGCCCACTTCATGGCGCAGAATAACCAAATCACGCTCATGTCGCTCTAATATTAAAAATATCAATACAATAATACGTTAATAATTTAAAAACACTTTTTATTACCAAATGCCAATCTGCAAGCCAAATAGTGGCTCAAGGTATCCAAAGGAGTGTTGAGTTTAACTACAAGTGTATCTTCTAGGAGACCCAAATTTTCCAAGCACTCTGCATCACCAATGCGTTCGACTAGTTTTTGTTTGAGATTTTCATAGAAAATACTTGTATCAGTCAGTCCCAACATATGAATAACCAATTGACGCCAGGTTACATCCGGGCCACTGGGATGTAGCATGGGATGGGGTTCAGGATCAATCAAACCTAATAATTGCATTGGCTGTATAGACTCAGAGAAGCCCTTGTAACGTATAGTGCCTCTCAACAGTGTATGAACATCGCGACCTAGACCGTAAAGTTCTGCATATTTGGTAGAATCACGATTGGGAAATCCTTCTAAAGCAAAACCGGGCAAGAAATCTAAACTCTTGGGATTCGACATTAAATCCCCGCCACCAGAGATTTCTACAATTTGTCCTTTGCTTAAATACTTTGCGGCTGAGAGCGTATTCAATAACACACCACGTGGAGACCAAGAAAATTTATAACGCAAGGGATTGTCAGAATATTCGGGAGCAGGAAGGCCACCACAGAAACTCACAAACGATTCTATGATACCACCCTTTTCTTGAGCTTCATGAATGCATTCCAAAGCCAACAAATGATCAATACCGGGATCAAGACCAACTTCATTCATAATAGTGACACCATTACGACGAGCCTCCTCATGCAAGGCACTGATTTCATCATTCAAATAACTCGCTGTCACCATGTGGGTCTTTTCAGCCACACAGTACCTTGCAACCATACCATGCAGGCTGTAGGGCAAAAGAGAAACTACAACATCGGCCTTGCCACACAGTTCTTGTAAATGATCGGTGCTTTCGTTGACATTTAAATAAACACTTTCGACACCAGCATACTGACTGGCCAAACGATCAGCTTCATCTTTGATGTGTGAACACACTGTGATTGAAACGTCCTTTTCTCGGTGCAACCATTCCACCAAAGGTGCAGATACCATACCAGCACCCAGCACCAGCACTTTTTTATCGGCCTCAGAGCGTCCTTCGATCTTGTGGCGGGAACGGTTACTGTAAGCAACATTTTAAATTGAAAGATTAAAGTTTTTCAGGGATAGAACGATGGTAGCCTCTATCCACAAAATTTGTCGAGAGAAAATATGTTTTAATTTTGCGAAAATAATTGTTAACTTCTGTTGTTATGATTATCTTGTTTCTTGACAGCACTTGTTCGTTTACAGGCATAATAATAAATTCTTTTTATTTCTCAGTTCATTCCAGCCTTTGCAGTAAAATATTTTCAATATGTTACATATTATATAGTATGAACTTCCTTACCCTGTTTTGGAAGACTTTATGGGACAATACTTAATAGTTTATGATCTTAAAAGATTATGTAGGA
Organism: Germaria angustata; assembly: GCA_963681545.1. Taxonomy (NCBI): domain Eukaryota; kingdom Metazoa; phylum Arthropoda; class Insecta; order Diptera; family Tachinidae; genus Germaria; species Germaria angustata. The sequence continues at coordinate 38,933,872 of OY812999.1, forward strand.
TAATTCTGACAAAAACAAAAGCCGACTACAATACAAAGAACCAATCGAACTGATTACAACACAAAAAGAACTATAAGTTAATTTCAAGCCTGATATATTCCATTTATAGATTATATTAAACTCCCAAGAAAGATTAAAAGCCCTTTTCAGATAAAAAAAATATATAAAATACAGGTCCATAAATGGCAAATTTATATTATAATCATTATATTGGTCTGCAACATTGCACTCCTGATTTCCATTTATATTTCTATGAAATTACCTGCAAGCTATACTTTCAAATAAGAAAATTGGTACACAAATGGGAGTGTTATGCGATGATCAATATTTCGTTTAGGGAGGAGAAATGAATTGCTAGCGCAATTTTTGAAAAAAATATATCACCAAACTTCCTTTTCGAATAAAGAAATCATTTTGAAAAAATTATGGGTCCAACCTGCAAACAAACCCTTAGCAAATTTTTTAATCGCTTCACAGTTAAACTAATGCGTGAAAAAATTAAAAAATAAATACACATGGAATGACAAGCTCCTCCGTTTTTAAAGTTGTTTAAACACGAAACGTACCCCCCGAATTGAATATGTGTCGCAAGTATTTTAGTTAAAAAATTCATTTTTTTTCTCCTAAGAAAATCATTAAACTCAGCGTGAAACTGGAGTAAGCTGTATGTAACTGATTCATTGAAAATCTAAAGTAAAGGCTTTATGGATATTATATCGAATATTAATTGTTTGTTGTGCTGTTTGAATAACAACATTCCAAAACTACCATGATTATGCATTTTGTATTATTCATATATGATGAAGAACTCTCATGTTGTATTTGAATATTTTGGCATAAATATAGTTTGGAAGTTGGATGTTTTTAAACTGCTTAAAGTTCACTGATGATTTGGTTCAGCGACCAATGAAATGTCGGCATATGTCCTGATGAAGTCAAAACAACAAATTTGAAAAAAATTAATAAAATATAAAGAAATTACAAAAAAATAAGAAAATATTGGCTAAAAACTATAATTCCCTTCATGATTACCTGGTAGACATCTTCAAGTGCTCTAATTTCTTTTATATTCCAGTTGTTTGAAAAACAAAACAAAGAAAAACATCCAGTTGACTTCATCAAAACAATTTGCTGTGTTCCACCAGCACAACATGAAAACAAATCAAACAGTTCTTATCTCTGAAACAGCTTGTTATTAATAAAATTATCGAGAATTCTATAAAAGAAGTAACTGCTGTGTTCAGTTAGAATTCTAAGGAATATATACAATACGCTGCATATAAATTTGGCTAAAAATGTATATGAAGACATCATCTATCAACAGAACTAAAAAAGTTTTGAAACAATACATCATGTATCATACAAGTTCACACTTTATAGAATCTAAGCATACTAGAATTTATCTAGGTCTTACGGAAAAATATTTTATAGAGATTCCTTACCTGTTAGAATCACGCAGTTCTTGGATATATTGATAGTTTTCAGTCAATTTTCCATTGCTTGCTATAATGGCCTAAAACATGGCAAGACCCAAGACAACAGTAATTATTTTAAAAATTTTCCTTTAAAAATTCAAAATCCTTCTTACCGATTTGATAGGATATGGAAAATTCTCATCCTCGATTGACTTTTTGGCATCACTCTTGATAATGTCATCTACAAATGGTGTCAGTAGTTCTCCAAACATATCAGTTGCTTCTCTAGGCAGCTGAGTAGGCATATTATCAATAGAGCACACCAACACACCAGGACCCTTAAAACTCTTAGTGTCCTTGTTGCGGTCAGCATCATACAAGCAAAAGGGCGTGTCTATAGTCGTGCACTCGTTCATAAACTCAATCGAACCACCAGGATCAGCAGAAATATCACAGATGGCTAGCATGCGATGAGGCAAGGCGGGGCTACCCTTGCTGGTGGGCAGCCATGGGGTATTAGCAGGTCGCAGAAGATTTTTTGCATCAGGTATACTTATTAGCTTGGGACTGCCCACAGCCCAATAAATACAGTTGACAATAACAGAGGCATACGGAGCAATTTTCTGGCTAAAAGTAGATATATAGCGTTCAGGGTATTCATCATATTCTTTAGCATCAAAACCACCACCTTCGCGACGTTCCAAGTGATCAGAACGACTCACCTCACAGCCATATAATTTGTTTTGACCTTTCGAACAAACAAAAAATTTTCTTTAATAAGTTTACTTTTGACTTCAATATGTGAAAACTTACTGCCATGCTCAGACACCTTTCTCAACATTTCCGGTGGCACATATTCAATAGGTAACTCCTGAAAGACTTCTTGAGCTCCCTGTGATACATTACCGGAACCAGTAAATACAAAAGTCAGAGGGCCAATTGATTTTGGCATCATGCCCAAAGCAATTTCATAGCCACAATCACGTATTGCTTGTCTAGCCATAGAAGAATTCCGATAGTTATGAGCGGGCCCAATGTGCATAAAGGGCGTGTGATGGCCCAAGGCCAACAAACGCAAACCGATGCCATGCACAATATTCACCATACCAGCAACACCAGCATACTTTCCAAAGGCCACTTGACGAGCACCTCTCTCGTCAATAATGCGCTCATAATCGATCAGACGAATCTTCTTTTCCAGCACGGCATCCAGCAGGGGCATATTCGACTCTTGAGCTTTGATGGTGTGAGAGAAGAAACAATAAGTCTTTCCTGGTATGAGAGCATCGATAGGAACTTGTTTTACACCAAAGATAACTGAAGCTTCACTTATATCTTCTTGTATAATGGCGCCAGCTTGCATATAAGCCTAAAATAAAAGAAAAGAACTCTTCTATCAAGTAAAAATACTTTAATTGCTTATCATCTTACGGCCCCCTACCCCTTCTCGCCATACAACTTCCTAACGTTTGTATTGCTCTGCTTTAAAAATGTCTCAAAGCATTTTTCTTATCTTGTGGCATTGTAACTTAATATGTGTGTCAGTGTCCAAAATATATACAGTGAAGTTTCATTACAACGAACTCTATGGGACAGAGAAACATTGCCAACTATAACCAGAGTAAACATACTTTTGTCCCAGTAAAAAAAATAAGCCACTTTGAAATGCATATGCAACATTTATTTCATATTTTTTTATACGTTGATGCAACATATCTACTCGTGTGGTATATCTCTGTACATATTTACTGTTTTGTTCACTATAAGTGTAAAAATTTACAATCGTTTTGTACTTTTGTTTAGAAAGACAAAATTATATTGAATTGTATTAAATATTTCTACGAAATTGTTGGGACCAGAGAGGTTTTTTATTATAGGCAATAGTTGTTTAAAAGTTGTGTATGTTATAACCAAACTTCACTGTAATCAACATGTATTTCAAATACTTGCGTTAAGAAGATAAGAAATGGTGCCCAATGTCAAATTTGTTTTTTATAATTTGTATAAAATTCGTAAAAATTTTTTCAAAATCAATCTGTTGGAGAAAAATAAACTGCACCAAGTCACATTTTCTTTTGTCGAGAAGTAAATAGGACTAGATTTTACCTAATGTAGTTCCCTTGAAAGAGAGGAATAAAAAAGCTACTTGGTATAGAGGTAAGAACAGCAAGTCAAAACATTTTCTTTAGCAGAAAATTTAATGGGTCACAAAAATCTTCAGCTCTTGGGATTTACTTTCGCGATGCTGTTTTTGAAGAAGCTATTTGGGCCCAAACTGCAAAAGTCCGCACTCTGAAGCCATTTTTAATACGCTTCCAAACTAAACGTAAATCTTCTTGGCTTTTCATATGTAGCAGTACCGCCTTTCTACCCCTTGGCTTTCGCTTAATTTTTTCCACTTGTTCACTAGTGGTAGGCCCAATTTTCGCTAATCCCTATCGCTTTGCAATCTTCTTGTGTATGATACAATTTGCACTAATAGCATTTGCCCAATATTTGTTGTGATTTTAAAATATCGTTGATCAAATTTTTTGTACTGGGTTAACCATTTTTTGGTTTCAAATGCAAGGTTAAACGAAAAAGTCATTTCAAAAATACAATGTTATTTAAGTGACCGCCTGTAGACAGATTGTAGCACTGGATCATATTGAGGTAATTTTCGCACATTTCCGGCGGTATCTCGACGGTGACTTGACGAATGTTGGTTTTCAAATGCGCCAACGTTGGGAAATTATCCGCATAGACACGGTCACAAAAAGAAGAGTAATGGCGTTAAATTGCATGATCTTGGTGGCCAATTGATGTCGTCAAATCAGTCATGCTGTGTGGCTCGTGGAATTGTCTTGTTGAAACCATATATTTTCCAGTTTATAATCTTCAATTTTAGGACAAAAAAAGTTGGTTATGATACGCCCAAAGTGCTTTGAATTCACGGTAACGGATCTTCTAGCGTCGTTTTCGAAAAAGTACACTTTGTCCGGTTGAAATGGCCTTCTCATAATCACTACTGGCTGCTCCGAGCCCCATATGAAACAATTTTGCTTGTTGACGTTACCACCGAATTACTAATGAGCTTCACCGCCGGAGAAAATCTGCATTGATAGCCTGATGCTCTAGCATCCAACTAGTATATCTCGTGTTAATGGTCAGTCAGCTTTTACCTGTTGCGTTAGTTTGACTTTATATGGATGGGAGTGCAGGTCTTAATGTAAAAAGACACGTCGTAATGAGCCGTAATATATGCCCAATTGCAGAAGCAGTGCGCACATTGCGATGATGCACGGGCCTGATTACATCTGTAACGCTTCCAGTTTTTTTTCAAATTTCTTTATAATCTTGCCAATTTCATGCACCTCGGGTCAATTACGATGGACATAATCACCACGTGATGCTAGAAAATTGGCCACGTATGAACCATGAATTTTGTAGTAAGTTTTATCTATTTTACGCGTTTTTTGGTTATAAAGCGATCCATATTTGTAAATGGCAAATTTTTTACTTAAGGAACATTTTAAATGACACATCTTCAACAATTGACAGCCTTTTTAGAGAGGCGGTCTTGAAATCCTTAAATATATAGCCCGATATGAGATTTGGGAAATATCAAACCTTTTGTCTATAGATTTGGTGTCGCATGTTTCAAAGATCATTGTAAGAGGTAAAGAGCTCCAACTTTTTTTCTCAATTAGCAACCACAACATTATATAACATAGTTGATTAAAAATTTCATAGATATAAATAATATTATAACTAGATCATGAGAGTATTTTTTTATTTTCTTGTTTTTCATTTGGACTATATTCATGTGTGTATATTTAGGAGCGCTTAAATATTTCGCACTATGATAGATAACGCGTACAAACTTGAAAACTGTATAATTTTACTTGATACGATAAAAGAAAAGAAAGAACACGCACACCATAAGAAAAAATAACATGTCAATCATACCCATTGGAAATTTCTAATCTACATGTATGCACATGCATACATATGCCTCAATGTACTTAATTTCAAATGTTTGTTCAAAATTTAATACACCAAATTCAGAGTAATGAGAAATTTTGCAAAATAAGAGTGACAAATCTACGTTAGTTAAAATCATCAAAAATTATCCGCAATCCCACTACTTCCAAAACTTAATCTCAGCATTTTCATGACTTTTTTTCTGAAAACTATTGATATATTTGGGATATTCTTCAAAATAATTACTCAAAATCTTTTCGTTATTCATTGAGGGCTAACCTGTGTATAAGTCTACATTCCACTGGCACCAACGCGAATCATCAGTACATCTCAGCAATTATGCTTCAAAAGCATTCAAACTCATACAATATGAGAATCTTAAGCATCCAATCATAGTTTTCTAAGTCTACTGATGTTATGGTTAACGACAATAAAATATAGCACAACAAGTAGTAAAAGAAGTTTAAATAATTCATTTGGAGTATATTTCGAATATAGATTTTATAGTCATAATAATGTGTTAATTGTAATTCTACTGTATTAATTTCACTTTCAATTTATCAAGTGCTTGTTTGTGATGTCAACGTAAGATCTATTAAAAATAATTGCTACGTATCTATTAATTTACCTTGTATGAATTTAAGTTTGAGTAATAAAATCATTTTTTTTTTCTTCAGCAATGATAAGAATGAAAAAATAATAAAAAAAACCAAACTGATAAAGGCATCAGCTTTATTTTCATAATGATTTATGCACTCTACTCTAGGAATAAAAAAAAAAAACTATAATCAAATCGTTCAGTTTGATACAACTGTAAAAACATATGCGCAATTCACAATCCCCTTGTATTGCTGTATTGTATTATTCTATCGCTTGTATTATATCTAAAAGTAGTAAACACTTACCATACAGTTTGATTTCATAGTTTTGAAAAACTAGCATTGAGTCCATATCTGAGACTGGTGCATTAGTTTTACTTACCACATGAAATCTTTTCAACATGCATTCGTACATTCATCTCTAATCGTATCGATGCATAATTGTTGTATGCTTTTACTAAATAGAATCAGCCTGAGTTTCTGTAGTGTGAAAATTATCTTACATTTAGTTTATATTTTTAAGTCTTTGACGTTATTCTATTGACAAGATGCAAACAATCAACTAATATAATCTATTCACAAGGAGTTTTTAAATGAACGTTATAAGGGGCATGTGAATTGTGAAAAAAAAATTAAAAAATAATTCAATTATTCTTTTAAAATTGTCGGAATAGAATAGCATATTTTATAAATTTCATATTTTTTTCCTCTTGGAACCAGAAAAATAAAGTAAATGTAAAGGTAAAAATAAATTTCGTATAAAAAATTTTCACTTCCACAAGAAAGTAGATTGTAAGATTTGCTCAGTATTTTAAGGTTTCCGTAACGAATTTAGATATTTATTTAAATATAAATATTCTTAGTATTAAGAATAACTAATGAAAACAGTTCGACTTGAACGTCAAAAGCTAATCGCACATTTACTGACCCATGTAGGCATTTGCATTTCTGAAACACTAATACCAGACGTAATAAATACAAGAGAAGTATATCATGGGAAGCATCAAACTAACAATTTTTCACAATAGCTTAAAAAATATATGAATGAATAAGAATATAAATTTCTCGTATTCTTTTCCCACCAAATCTAAGTTTTTAATACTAATGATGTTTGAAAAGAAATCTGCCCAAGTGATAGACTCAGGACGTGATGAAGTGTGTTGGTGGTATAGAAAACCTGCGATTGCTCTCCTCCAAGCTTCTGTTTATATGGGTTAGGTTAGGATAGGTTGATTGGAGGTGTGTGATAGCCCATGTCATACGACATACACCTAAGCCAGTGAAGGCTTGTTGTGCGCTCCCTTTAATTATCAAACACAAACTTCCAGAGTTTTGCGGCAAGATTCGAAACTGGGACCTTCACACTACGAGTCTTCGAAGGCCAGTTTTCTGTTTATATAATTATATAATAAAGTAATTGATATATAAATTTATGCGTGATGAAAAATCAGGACTTACAATTAACGATATATCGCTCTTTTGCTACAAAATCGTCATAATTAAAAAAAACTGGTGTTCCAGCAAAATAAAAATTACTATTACTGACAAACGTAGTGGCTGAAAAGGTGAACGCACGAGATATTTGTATGAAATTTTGGAGTACTAAGCATTTTTAAAACTTTAATAAATTATTTTTAACATCATTAAACAACATTTTGACAAATCACCTCGTTGAAGTTTTTTAATATTTAATAATTTAATATTTTATAAATTTATAAAAAATACCGATTTAATTTAAAAAAAACTATTTTTTTAAAATGATTGGGGCGTTTTCTTTTCTGATAAAATGTAGCATTTTGTAATCAATTCATTAACAAAAGTTTCTTATCGCTCTGAATAATTTCAACTCCTTTCTAAATATTTTGGCATATCAAAGAAAACTAAAATCGATCGGTCTTATTAAATTTTGATATTGAATTCATATCTGCATTCAACACTTTAATTGATATTAAAATATAGAATATTGATTTTAAAAATTACATATTTTATAACGCCAAAAATATGCGTAATCTCACCTGCATTGGATAGGCCCTACGATTAGAGGGCTGCACAATAACTTTTACACCCTGCTTAACCATTTTCTGCACATGAGCGGGACCGAAAGCAGCTCTACGTTCCCATACCGATTGATCTTCGCGGCGAATGGCAATAACTTTGCCATGCTAAAACACACACATACACACAAGCAAATATTTCATTTGAATTCAATACATTTTTTAATGAAAAACTTAAATATATTTCATATACAGCCAACAAAATCATATTGAACCTACATGCCGCCATCTGAAAAATATTTTGGCAATATTACTGCCAGCCGGTAATGTTGCTTGAGACTGCAAGAAACGCATCATATTGCAAATTATTTCTTTAATTTTTTTCACTTTGAATAATATACTTGATTTATTTAGACTTCCGTTTGCCCGCCTTAAGATCCGTTTTCTACAACCGCTGAAATATTTCTAAATTCTTACGCTCACCAGTCGAGCCCCTATCGAAAACGCTAATCAAATTTTGTGATTATTTTCTTGTTACGTATCTTGACGCAAATTTTACAAAACAACAAAGAGTAAATATTTCCCTTCAGAAAAAACTCTCGCTTTTAACTCTTAAAAATAATCATAATAATACATATATATATATATATATATATATATATATATATATATATATATATATATATGTATATATATATATATATATATATATATATATATATATATATATATATATATATATATATATACATATATATATATATATATATATATATATATATATATATATATATATATATATATATATATATATATATATATATATATATATATATATATATATACATATAAGTTGATAAGAGGTTTGAGCAAGGAGACTCGCAAACAAAATTTCCAAAGTTGTTGCGCGCTGAAGTGTTGATAACACTGATCCTATACAATCATGCTATTACCCACGCTAACCATACGTGTGTGCGTATATGTTAAACACACAAGATTATCACTCTCCCAGATAAGTTGGTGATGGCAAATTGAGATGGGTGCGTGAGAGCAAAATGATCACGTGTTCCCAGAAATAAGGAAATTTTTCAACCAATTATTTAACAATATTTCTTATAATAATTTGTTAGTTGGTCTTTCTTTGATATTATAATTCTTTATTTTGAGTATTCAGTTGTCGGAGAGTAACATCCTTGCCTTATACTCATTAAAATATTAATATCATTACTATACCAATGATCTCTTTGAGACAAGTACCATCACAAACAAATTATTGTTTAAAAATTTCACATGTGTTTTTCAGTCTGGACGAAAACAAATCGATAAAAAGAATTCTTATCTCTTATGAAACACTAAAGAAAATTTCGGAGGCGCCGATAGAGATAAAATATTGTAGCTTCGCCACTATTTACATCCTCTAATATCTTTTGTATCTTGTGTTTTTAGGGCATCTAACAAGAACACATTTCAAAGATATTAATTTAAACATAAATTTCGAAGTTGGAATAATTGTTTTTTTTTCAAGATAAATACTTTAAACTATACAAGCCAAGTGACCTCACGTATTTTCTTTTTCATTTGGTAGTGCGTAAGACATTGGCTATTTTCATTTATCTTCTCTACTTCATGCAAAGAGATGATATTAGAAAATATCATTGGCTGTTACATTTTCTTAAATCAGTGTGTAAATAACAATTATCCTTATGAAAAAGGATCAATATAGAAATTGCGCTATTACCTGGATAATTGTATGCATGTAAATAAAAGCAAACAATACAACACAATTAACAATCATACATTCAAAACGATATTATTATCAACTAGAAAAATTAAAGAATGAAGAAATTAAAGCAAAGATCTTGTCTCAATTAGTTGGCTATAATTTCAATAATATAACGATTAAAAAAATTACAAAATCATCAAAAAAAGGCTGAAGTTATAAATTCATTGCTTTCAAAATAGAAAAAGTTATATACTCATATTTTCATCTTTTTTGAAGAACAAGTTGACAATATTTAGTTTGAGAATGGTTTTTTACTCTTAAAGGATGATTTTTTAAGAGCTTCCGGATTTGATTTGAAAAACACATGAACTTTAGAGAATTGTGTTTAATTTTTATTTGAGTCGATAGGACGATCTATATAATTCAACATTTAAACATGATTTTATGTAAATGTTGATTTCGGCTACGCCTCAAATGGTTCATACCTTGGATTAATTTTTGACATGCTCTATCCATCATATCGATCGGTATCTCACGAATAAACTCTTCATTATTGGCTTCCAGTGCGTCAACTACTGCTGGCTTATCCCCTACAAAAATAAACCTTAACATAGTCCCACAAAAAATAGTATAAAGGCGTGAAATAAACTATTGACCGAACTCCCCACTCAATTGGGCAATTGCTTCGCGTGCTGTGTAACATGTGGCACTGTCTTGTCATAACTACATATCAGCCAAGTTCAGCTGTTCTATTTTTGGGCAAACAAATTTTTAATCAACGTACAGTAGTGCTAGCCATTCACAGCAATGTTCCTGCCTTCGTCGTGTTTGATAAAATACAGTCCAATGATGCCACCGGCCCATAATCCATAACAAATAGCGCATTTTTCGGGATGCTTCTGGCTGCTCTTCACACCACCTACGGCAATTTCGCTTGTTCACGTATCCATTCAACCATAATTGACCTTCGTCACTGAACACAATTTTCCAATAAACACACGCACACAAGTTTTGATAATAAATTTAAAAATGATGCTAAAAAACACCTTTTACATGCCTTTAAAATTACATTGCTGTTTTCAAAAAAAGTTAATATGTTTATATATTAAAATTTTAATTTATATTAAGGCATTAGCCTCTACCGATTTTATGTGCGGTAAACTACGCCAAGTCGCAAATTTTTAAACACTTTTCAAATCAGGACTGTTTTTCCCCTATATCGGGGGATAAAGGGTATTGAGTCCTACATAAGCAATATAGAAAATCAAAAATAACGCTAACCCCAAAAACTTTATCGTTGAAAAACGATAAAAATATTTGAATGACCAAACTTTCGTTGTTAGAAGTACTAAAATCTAAGGACACTATATTCTTAAATATCCTGGCAAGGCATATTTGGATATTGTTGTGGAAAATACACAACTAGGAAAAAAATTTCATATAAAATACTCTATTGAATAATTTACTTTAATTTACTTTACATTCAGTATGGGATTTAGATTAAATAAAAAGAAATATATAGACACGGTCAGGTTGGAGAAATATTTCCATCAAGTAAGATTGTTCATTGTTAAATATACAATTTTGTGGCCACACTGCGCATATTTCTTTTTCAATTTGATTTGTTCATACAACTGTCTAACAACGTTTATGGCAAACATTGGGAAACATATTTACTATGCGGTCACACTCATAGAAATATTTGCTGTGATAAAAAATATTTTTAAACTGTAGAGAAAATTAATTTGCGTTTTAAACTAAAGTATTAAATGGACACTCGTATATTGTTTAGCAGCGGAGTGGAATGGAAATGGAAGTGAACTTCATCCAAAAATTCTATATGGACTAATACTTAAGCGAAAAATATATTTTATATATACTCCTATATACGTAAGTATGTGTGTGTGTGTAAATATTTTTACGATTGAACTAATGACATAAACTAAGTTAGTGTCTATTACACACTAACATCTATTCGTCACTTCGTTCTAAACAAATGTCTGCCACTTATAGCTTTTCGTTTTGGGATTTATCAATGAAATTGCAGCTCCTTTAATGTAAATCGCAAAATTCTTTACAATAATTAGTAAATTTAGAATCAATACTATATGATATGTATGATGTTAAACTGTATGATATTTATTCTTAAGTCTTTGATAATTAGCCTTGTTCCATTGCGCAGTGCCGGTGCACCGAGATTATGTCTGAACAAGAGCTGTCACTCTGCTCTATGTCTTATGTCTGTTTTCACTCTGCTTAAGAAACTAAGTATTTCTCACTTCTGCAATATTTTGCAGCGATATAAATTTCAAACTTATGAAGTATTTAATGTTATTGATTCTTCACAAAAATGCCCGATAAGTCCCTTTTTGGAGGGCTATAACTGCGTAAGGATAAGTAGCATTGTACTGATTTATTCATCGTTATATCCGCAAACAAGAGCCACATATATATGAATAATTTAATAAAAATCCTAATTGTGAAATATGTCATGGTATTATTGGGATAAAAAATAATTCGATATTATCCATATGAAGAAGATTCCAAAATTTCTCAGAATTACTTCCTTAACGAATGGGAAAGGTTTAAAATTTTTATATGTAATTTATCATAAAAAAAACTAAAGTTAAACTTCTGTGCAAAGAAAAATCAACTGTTTTTACACAGAAGTTATTATGGTTCTCATTGCTAGTGGTAAGAGAAATTATCGGTTGGTTTAAATATAAAAAGATCCCAAAAAATGTGTTTTTTTACAAATTAAAATCCTTTTGTACAAAAAGCAGTTTGTGTACAATTAAATAAAATATATATAACAAAAGTGCAGCATAAGAACGTTCATTAAAGAGTCACCAGTTGTGGTTTTTATTTCAAAAAAATAAATTTTATAAAAAGGGAAGTAACATTTTACTTTGTTGTGGTGCATAATGCAATGAAAGAATAAAACAAAAAATTAAAATTTAGAAAAAGCAGAAAAATAAACCTTGAATTAATTCGGTCGGTAAGAAGAAAAAAGAAAAATGAGAAAAATACAATTTTCCTTTAGTTATATTTGCTCCAATTGCAGCAATTAAAGAAACATTTAGATGCGCTTAGAATATGCTGAAAGCGTTTTTCTTCTTTTTTTTGTGCATTTTTTGGGGTTTGCTTAGTTTTTGTATAATAGACAAAGTACTTGTATCATTGTGCCAACAAGTGGTGTACAAGTAGCGGCAGCCTTTAGCAACACATTGTTTTTAATATTTTTCCTGCCAACCTTGGCCTGTGATAAGCACGTCCATTGTTAAATAGTAAGAGGGGGAAAATGTTTATGTCCTAAATATGTAATGTTGCAAAAATAAAAGCAAAAAAGCAAAACTTAATAAAGTTAATGCAACATAAGATGTAGGGCTTATACATATATACCTACACATACACTTGTATTTATACATATAAACATACGTAAGCACGTATATATTTGTACATATTAGTGATGCTACGTATGTTAATTTTTAGATGTTTGCGAATACAAATATTAAGCTACAAATTTGTAAAATTGGAAGATTGCCTAAAGATGATGATGGCATTCTGATGGTCTATGGTCTATGGCACCTTGGGTCTATAAAGTCGAAGCTTCAGTAATAACAAGTAAGAAAAAAATTACTTATATGTGTAAAAAATAAGCATTTTTCACTCACGTCAGCAATGGGATTGCTTAAGAAATAGAAAAATATGATCTATTCATAGAAAATTTTTGTGACAGGTTCTGTACCAAACAAGAACTTGACCCTCATTTAAATCTTAGTACTAACCAATAAAAACAGAGCTTTAAAAAAAGTGACGAAAAAACTGAATTAAGGATACAGAAGAAGTACGAACTCGGATCATTTTCTATGATCATTATCATTGCAGGACATTCTTTATTTGTGTATACATCCATTCGCTAACTCTAACTAATACGTTAAGAAGAGTAGTTTTGTGAAAAAATTAATACCATAATGAATTTATTATTATTATATATTTATAAGAAACGTACAAACTGGCAGGAGTCACGTTTTCTTTTTACTCATAAGAAAATAAATTTATCTCGTGTTGGTTGAAGAAAAACAATGCTTTAATATAAATTTAAGGAAATAAATATTTCTTCATAAACAAAAGTACTTAAAAATCGAGTTTTACAGAATTATAGAACCAATTTGTATGAGTACCTTTAATTAAAATTTTGTCATCTTGACTTCATAGGAAGTTGAAAAAATGCATTTGGAAGCAATGAAACTATTCTTCTTTTAGAATAACATCCTGTTTTCCTATTGGGAGTGAACGGCCGAAATGTTTGGATAGAAACCTGACCCTATTATTTTTTTGTATGAAACTTGAGCTGTTCATTTTCAAACCTTGTTCTATGTTGAGCCATTTTAAACATTCCAACATGAGTTGAATAGATGTACATATATCTGCTACATCTCAATATCGATCCCATCGCCCTATTATCTGTAGTCGTTTCATTTGATTCGTTGTACAGCACATGTATAATATTGTTAAACCGTATTCAAAATGTGTGTTTAATTATAGTGTTGCATATATATTTATTGCTGTTATAATCGAGATTTGTTTTCTGGTTCCCCTGAAGAATCTAATTTTTTGGCGATTATTTTTTTACAAATAATATCAAAGTGCTTTTTAAATTCTAAATCTCTATCAATTATGAACCCTAAATATTTTATGTGATCAACTTTCTCTATAACTTGATTGTTAAATTTTAAAATATTGTTGCTGTCTGTATTTATTTACATTATTTTCCCCAATTAATTACATTTTGCATATCCTGTCTCAGGTATTCAGAGAATTGTTCATATGATTTTCCTTCCATGAAAATAAGTGTATCATCAGCATACATAACATACCTATATACCCCGTAATATTTGTTATTTATGTTAGATTTCGTGTCTTGTTTACTTTGGTAGTTTGTTTCCTCTTTGTTAAATAAGATTTAAACCATTGTGGTTATTTTTTTCTAACTCCAAATTTATACGAAAAAATATTGTTATAGAGGCTGAAATCTTAAATACTATAAATGAATTCTACCATTTTAAACCTTTCTTCAGATATGACTACGTTATTTTAATGCAGCAAAACATTAAAGTCAAAACGAAAAAAATATAATAAACCTCTGGCATAATTATAGCGGCCCATGTTCACATCTTCCTTTTGTTTAAGTTTTTTTTAATAACGTAGTCATTTTTATGGCAAGTAATTTTATTTTTATTGGCCAATACGTAAATATGCAAATGGCAGTGAAAATTAAAAACAAAAATAAACATTAACAAAAATCAATTACAGCACTTCAGTTAACACTCACATCGCACATTATAGATATAAATGGTTTGGAATTTTTCTCTTTTTTTTTTTTTTTTTTTTGTTCACATTAAAAGTTATCGATAGCAAAGAGGAAAAAAGTCTTGCAAACATTTATTTAAATAACAAAATATTAAAACAACATGAGCATGGAATCAAACAATGCACATATAAATATGTGTGTAACTAGTTATTCACATTAACACGCACACATTTACAACGTGGCCAAAATTTAATTTAACATCACTCATACGTTGCGTGTATCTGTGTTGAAATTAAAAGTGCAACAAAACGTGTATTTGCTAAAGTGCATTCATTAAACAGGACACCGTTTAAATAATTAAGAAATAAATACAAGCATATATTTATTTATTTCGAATATATTTGCTTTAAATTAAAAGTTAAAATGGACTCGTTTTGTAATTAAACAAGGTTTGATTGATTTACTGAATCGTATGAAATGTCATTAGGTTTTCAATGCTGAAATATAAAAATATTTCTCACAGGATATTTATAAAAATGTTAATATAAAGTTGCTTCCAAAATGGCCTGCTGTCTTGAAAGAGTATTTATCAATATGTTCAAGATTTGCGAATATTCAAGACTATGCCTAAAGAGCTAAGGAATTTTCTTGGAAGGTATATTTCGCCAAACTAAGTATCTCTCCTCCAATTATGGTATTTTTGTTAACTTGAATGTAGATATATTGATAAAACTTAAAATAATTAGACTCACTTTGATGTATTTTATGGAAGTAACATAACTAATTCTCCTGGCCCAGATGAGATTCCAGCATTGCTCTTGAAGCCAAAATATTAACTACATTGTACTATGCTGACGAGTTTTCATTGTACTTAAAGGTTACTATAATCCTCCAAAAAGAGAGAAGGAGAGAGTAGCAACGCCAAAAATTACCGTCTAATATCTATTTGTTCTGCACTTTTCAAAGTGATATAGAACATGGCAACAGCTTACCCAACGACCGCTAGTATGGTTTCCATGGGAGGTACTCTATAGGTAATCTTGTAGAAATGATCTCAGAATGATACTGTCATTCCATTCAACATTTTGGCGAAGTTAATGCAGTAGCTCTAAATAACTCCATAGTCTTGACAGTGTCTGGCATGAAGCCCTTTTGTCAAAACGTGTTGCTTTTAATGTCGGCAATGACTTCTCTCGTTTTATAATTTCCTCAAAGATCGCTCTATGAGTTGATTTCTGGATTAATTTATGGGTACAGAAAATATCCGCCCAATCTCCTACCATATTTGTTATTTTTCTAAATAATTTTCTATAATAATTTCCACTCTATCTATTCTTTTGTGGATAACAGCTGCAAAGCCATTTTTATTTATTCAACCTTAGGTCAAGCATGTTGGAAATGGGGGTGAAGAAGGAAACCATGGTTGACTTGCTTAATCATGATCTTGCTATGGTCAAACTAATTGGGTCAATTTTAAAGCTCCGCAGATATACTTACACTTAGATGTCTGACCGAATATGCTGTTCCATCTATAATTATGGCTGTTATAAATATTAATGAATCAAAATCTCTTAATGGTCTTGGTTTGAAAATTTGTTATAATATTCGATAGGTGAAGCATATTTTCTACGTCGTTGTTCCAATGCCTCGATTTTTTAAGACGTTGTAAGATATACTTCTGCCTTTACACCTGCTATGTGTGGCGTGGTGCTTCAAAGTCTATTTCGATGCTGTTCGACGGAGTACAGGTGAGATCGATGACAGTAATGTAGCCAACTCTATTGACTCACTGAAGCATCGACGAAACGTACTATTTTGCACTCTCTTGTCGTTGCTATTAGTGAATAACCTGTAATGAAATCGCTATTATTCTCAAACAAAACGTTCTTCATTAAGGGTATATTTATTTATGGTCAATATACCAGCCAATGCCAATACGCATAATCGAGATAGTGTGTTCTTTAGTCAAACGGCTCATATATGTGAAACAAGTTCCCTTGAGATGTCTTTCTTATCATCCCCATCGAGAAGTAAGAATTCTTTTATCCTGCTTTTTATTATTTATTTTTCTAGTGACAGTAAAATGTTTTCCATAAGTAGGGATCATCCCAAAAAAAAAATGCAATTAGAATTTTTAAGACGCTGGGCTTACATTAGTTTTTATGTACAACTTCGGTTCAGTAACTCAAAAGTCTTAAATTTTTTGAGATAAGGCCATGTTATACAAAAACCCGATATAATAGTCAAGAGTTTTAATTTAAGGATACACAGTAGATTTTTTTTTATTAATTGTACCCTCTACTGTAATCATTTACTTATTCGTCTTAAAATCTGAATAAAATACACATATCAAAAGACATTGCAACAAATAAAGTTTAAAGACACTTTTATGTATTTACATAAATTAAAAAGCGCACAACTTATTTAAATTGAACACTTCATCACAAACTCAAACTCCTATTGAGGGTTTCTTATGGACTACAATTAAGGACTTTTTCCCATAGACAATTGAAATGTTTCAAATAGGGTAGTGTTTTGTTTAATTATTTCACGTATCTTGGCATGCAAGTGCATGCAAGAATATATATCACATATACTAACACACAGCCACCCACACACACATACACACACAGTTTATGTCCAGCTGTGCATATTTTCATGACTCTGGCTTTACTTGATTTACATTTTAAATGATCTGACCGCAAACAATCGTAATATTATTTATAACTCTCATTTTTGAAAGGATTGTAGTCGTATATTTAATTTTTTGGTAAAAGGAGCTTCTATGTGTTATAATGTGATTGCATGAACATAAAGTAAATGGTTGATAAAACTAAAAATATTCCTTTTTCTATATGAAATATTCATGAATTTAAGGCTCGAGGCACAAGTATGGATGTAACATATACACAAACATACTTAAAAATAACTACAGTGAGGGGTAAAAATATTTGGATTAAAAATATTTGCTATAAACATAATTGATTTTTATTTATAGACAACTCAGTTAAAAAAAACTTTTTTGTCACAAGAGTTAACATTTAGAAAATAAAATAAAAAATCAATAAGAATTTTGCCTCTGAAAACAGTGCTTATAGATAGACTATTAGAATGAGAAATTTTTCTATCCAAAGTCTTGAGTTTATTAAAGAATGGGGGAGAAGCGTATAAAGGAGACAATAGATTTTTTTTTTTTTTTTTTTTGCTTAGAAACAATTTTTTTATACCGTGTTTTATATATGTGTGTGTATTATATGTTTGATCAACAGCAGAACACACAATTTGTAAAACTAATCTTTCCCTGTCTAATAAAGTTTTTAATGACACGTCTCTTACATCTGATTTGCAAAATTTCACACTGTAAAGTCTATATATGTCATTTAAAGGCTTTGAAATATTTAATCTAAAAAAGCCAGGTACAAAACCAATTGGAAAATTGACAATAAGAGCGTTTTCTATTTTCAATTGACAAAGCATCTTACACCAACGGTTCTGTCATAACAAAAATCTCTGTTGGTGAAAAAATCATAAGAAATAATATTGGAAATTAAAGAGACTTTATAAATGTTTTGTGGTTGATAAAAAATTAATGACCAAATTATGTGCTGTAGGCAAAAAGTATAAACTGCACTTTAAATATGCAGCTTTGAACACTCTGTCAGATGTAATTAGACATATACATCTGCAAGTAAAAGTTGTAAAATGGCAATTTTCACAGAAACAGAAAAACACTGCCTAGAAGTCATATGTAAGAAACATGCCTGTGGAATCACAATAAAGACAAAATGAAATGTTAAAGACATTTAAGCAAAATTTGTCAAAGTAAACTTTGCCTGTCCAAATATTACCTTATATTCAGTCACGTTCCTAAGAATAATTGATATCTGCCTCTTCTTTTCCTTGAACAAATGTTTTAGGTTTTGCGATTTTTAAACAAAATATAACGCCATTAGCAAAAAAAATTATTGTGGATTAAAAAATAGTTTATTTCGTAAAAGTAAGTTACATGTCATCATATTTCTTATCATATGCGAATAAATGGACGAAAAAGGGCCGCAAAATAAGCCCACAGACTTGGTGATCGTGTAATTGTTAAATGAGTTTTCCGCAATTTCCGCAGGAAAATAAGGACTATCTGACTATATGGTATTGCAAAAAGGATAGACTAAGTGGAACATTCTTTATATATAAAGTTGAGACATCCTTATTGATTCTATCATCTCAATTATTATTTTCAACAAATACTTTTTTCAAGATCGTTATTTGTAAAAAAAAAATAATTTTTATTAAATCAACTTAACGAAATTATTCCTTTAACATGTTCAAAAGCAAATTTTAGACACTTCTTTAATTCTAATATAAAAGAAATATTATCACATTAATATATGCTATTTAATACATTAATACTTACTTCACTTTTAATTAAATCATTAATGGATCTACTTAGTAATTTGAAAAAAACTTGTAACCAATCATCCATTCAGTTTTATTATAGAAGATAATTTTTTTAGTACTACTCGTATACTCAAAATGAACTAAAAAAATTAAAATGATACAAGTCGGCAAAATTATATCCTTTTTACAAGCCTTTTCAACAAGGTTTTCTTTCTTCAATTAATCTTTGGTAATAGAACTTTTTGTTTTTGTTTTTTATTAAACTGTTTGCGAGTTTGCAGGAGATGATAAACATTTTAGCAATTTTAATTATATTTTATATCACTCCTACGGAAAATTTAAACTTTTTCCTCCAGATTGCTCTTGATTTTTCACCCACTATAATACACATTTTCAACGCCTTTATTTTATTTGGTCCTGCATAAAAATATTAAGAAGCAGCAAAACTCAATATCCACAACAGAATATAAAATCTAAGAAGATTCATATGTAAATTGCTTAAGGGACCAAGAGATCATACAGTTATTAATTCAAACACACACACAAAGATACGGACACATACATGCACACCCACTCTAGAGTAAGAAAAAAAATCTCTAAAATATTAAATATTCAACTGTATAAAAATTATATAGGAACATCCTCTGTAACTGATAAACGTTTCATACACATAAATACACACACGCACACGCACACACACACACACACACCCACGCATTTGCAATGAATACATATAATCATTTGACTTTGCTGCAATGTGCGTATGAGTAATGAAATATTAATATGTCACGTATACCACCAGGCATCACACAAATGGATTCAAATATATAAATTTAGTATGTTTGTATGTATGTATATAGTTTGATACAACAACAACTTAATTAAATTTCTTTTAATGCACTAATAGTTTTTGTCAAAGCATCTATTCTCGCAGAAAGTCATACACAGTCTAATTCGTTTAAGCGGAAACAAAAAATTGTGAAATTTCTATTTATCAATTAAAATAATTTTCAGTTAAAAGAACTTTGGGAAAATTGTGAAACCGTTTCGTTTAAGGAAACTCAAAACCTTTAAAAATGTTCTTTGAACTGAAGACAGAAAATATGATACATAATAAAAATAAAACAGATGTTTGATTGAATATGAAACAATTTTCATTTAGCGTAAAATTTTTTATGTTAACAATTTTCTGTGTTATTTTCCTTATTTCTTTTTACATATAATATGATTAATATAATTTTACATTGAATGATTTTTTTGGCACTAGATTAAAAATTTATAAACAAAATATGCTCCGCTTTCATGGCTCTGCTCCTGGGTTTCTCCTTGCTTTTTGACATTGATCGAAAATTACAATTTAGACCATTTTTCTCAGTATAAATTTTTTAATTCAACGTCATTAAATTAACTTAATTCAATTGTATAGCTGAACTGCATAAAGTTTTCTGAGAATGTCGTTTAGCGACCAATGAAATGTTGGCATATGAATAGCCAAAGCCACTACAAATAAAACATTTTCTAAAAACTCTAATTGTTTTAAGAATTAGTTGGGGAGAATTTCTTAAACTAATAAACTTCATTCTTAAGTATACATAACATATTTAAACCTAATTAAAACCTATGCTGGATAAAAGTTCTTCATAGAAGAAAAGGCCTATAGAATATCCAAGGAATATATCCATCATGTGTTAACTTCTTCAGAAATATGTATGGGAAAACAAAGAAAATCGCAAACATTATAAATTTTCTTTTGATTTGTACAAAAAAAAATCAATTTCGAAGGTTTTGCAACAACAAACAATAAAATTTATCAGAAAATTTTTCACTAATATGACTGAAGTCCATTTTTGAGACGAAAGTACCATTCGATATGCAAAGTAGATGTATAAAAAATTTAAAATTTAAATGAAAAAAATCTCATGACATTAAAATCACCAGTATGTCTATGTGTTGCATTCTTCTTAAACAATTCTTCATTCAGGAACTTCAACATTAATTATATTTGCAGAAATGAAATCTCTTTGTTTTTTATTCCAAATACTTTACAATTGTCTATCGATCTACCTCCTGTAGAGCACAGAAAACTATGCATTGAGATCATCAGCATGGAATATCACTACATCTGGCTAAACTTTCAAATTTATAGTATTTATACGCTTGTTCACTTATAGAATATCTCTGTTGAATTTTTGACCCGATATAAGCTCAATCTGAATTTTAGAAGCTGTCACACATTTAAAATGTAAAATAGAAGATTAATTATTATTTCTATAACCTTCATTTGAATATCAGATATTATATGTGCTATAAGACTATTAGTATGGCCTACAGAGCAAAAATATTTTCCCATATAAAAAATGACACATATGTTAGGAAATACCAAAATTTTCACCTGTGACTCAGGATATGAACTCCTCCTTTTTTCTTTTCTGATTTTATATCCATTATCAATAAAGTAATTTTCTATTGTTCGAGATGTAGTATCTACGTCCAGGAACTTTTCCATGATTTTTGTCCCATGTAAAGCATTTTTCTCATGATTTTCCAGGCTACCCACTGCTCCCTTACTTCTACAAACTTAGCTAGATATAATAAATGTTTGCCAATCAAAATAATATGTTTTTTTTTTCATTTTGCCTATTGCCTAACTAATGTTATATGTTCAATTTTTAGCACTTACAGATATGATTTAGTTTATTATATAGTAACTCTTATTTATTACGTATATTTTTCTGCCAACTACCCGAGAAATATATAGAGCCATTACATTACTTTCTCTAAAATGTTAAGTACAATGATATCATTTTCCCTATGGAAGCGCTGTTATGAAAACCGTACAATCATGCTTTTCAATGCTATTGGGCGGTGATTTTCCGCGCTCTCTTTTTTTGGATTGGCGTTATATTAGCAAGCCTCCAACTAAGGAAAAGTTCACCAGCTTCGTACAATGAACTGAAAATTTTGGCTAATAGACGCGCTTTTTTCGTCTTTAACTAGACGAGTCCCGAATACGGGGCAAGATCCTTAGCACAGACCTCTTTTGCTCTCTTTTTGCTTTTACGACAGATATTGAAAGCTTCCTCTCTAGGTCTAGCAGTATTTATGCTGCCCTTCTTAAACCAAGACTTTTTTCTGAAATTAATCAGGATTTGTTCTGATGAAATAAAGATGTTCATTCCCATCAAAACATGCGGTGATAATCACGTTACCATCGAGAAAGCCTTACAAATTAAATTGCATAAAACTTAACTGTGATCTGCCGGCGAGATTTTTCGTAAATGTTTTTTGATGTCTTGTAGCTGTTTATGAGATGAAGCATAGAACCAAAAATTATATTGCCAAGAGGTCCATTAATTCCTACTTCATTCAGTTGCGGGTGAAAAAAATGATCTTTGGTTCCTATTAATCCCCAAAATATAGCCTGACTCATTTACTTAATGCAAAAGGAGGTTGTAGTTTGCTAAAAATTCAACATGTCGAGCTTGTAAACCTGGATGACTTAATAGGCAAAGCCAAGGTGAGCTGCGAACATATTAATCACCAGCAATGAAAATTTTAATATTCAGCAGCTCTTAAAGATCTTATATATACAATCGAAAAAGGCATATGCATCAAAGATTTGGGAAGAAATATCATAAATAAAAAAATATAAATATATAAATATCTTATTGGTGCGGATAGATAAGAGAGACCATGTTGAATATCCAAGTCCCAATTATTTGGAAGAATTTGCAATAAGCATTAAGTAGGATATCCTATAAAATTTTCATAAATAATAGCCCAGGACGATGTGTTTATAAAAGAAGTAAATAATTTTTCAGCTTAAAGTCGTTGGTCAAGCATATCAAATGCTTAAAGAAAAAAATAATAAATCAGTCAACATGCCATAACGTGAAATCTCCCCTGAAGCGAATTCGGTCATGGATACATTCCAGTAAGCAATCCTTTTAATATTTACATGTATGAAAAATAAGAGGGAATATGTGTTTGCCCAAAAGCTCATGAACGGAATGCCTTATAATATTTTATTTATTTCTAAGCATTTTAACTATGAAAGTGCTTTATGCTGTAGTCTGTATGCTCATTCGCAAATACATGGAATATAATCCTTGCAAAACGTGAGTGATAAATTTTGAAGATTTTTTATTAACTGACCTGTTAATGGTATTTTAAGAGGTTATCATATTTTTAAATTAAATTACAGTGATTATAAATTATCGATTGGTATAAGAAACCTGAACATCTAAAACTCGGTCACTTAAGCCTTTTTAGTGGCACGAACACGTTATGCGAGATATATAAATAATTAACTGACAATATACGTATGTAGTCATGTGTGTATTATTGGCTTCCGAAATTCCATATATTTTTTACGTTTTTTTTTACAGTTTTGCTACAAGGTATCCCGATTTAAAAACATTTTTAAACCTGAAAAAGTGACTTAAGTTGATAAATGTTGCTATATTTCATTGAAAGAAACTAATATTTCACTAAATTGCGTCTTCTTTTAAAATTAATTTTGAAGAATTTTACTTATTATTTCCAATTTTTCATTTTAACAATTAACTTTTAATGAATTATATATTTATTGTTTTTGTTCAATCAAGGATTCTAGTGGAAAGGTTGGGAATATGGTAGCAGTTTAATTCTCTAAACCGACGCATATAAATATTTGGGTGGCTCCAGGTGTATATATGTTGCAAAACCCCAATAGGATAATCAGGCTAAACAAAGAAGAAATAAAAAAAACAAAAAATAAGTTGTGTAGGAAAAAATATTATTCGGTTGATAGATGAACAAGCAGAAAAAAGCAATACTAGAAAAAACGGAAACAACCTGTTAGAACTTTTGACCCTTTGACAGTTTCTTTTTGGCACTATTTATAAAAGAGGATGAATAATATTCAGTTATGATATATGAAACAGAAGGGAAACCTCTTGTGTAACGCTGTTGTTGATGGCAAATGGTATATAAGACATTTTGACGTTAATAGTTTTGTTTAGTTTTATCAAATTAGTTCGTAGTCTCTCTCAAATGAAATTTCCAAAATGTTGACCCAAACCAACGCTATTTTTTCTTGGTCAAACAATCAATTACATTGTATAAGTTAACTTCCATTTTTGATATTAATTCAATTATTTTTAGGTATCCAATTATTTGCGATATCTTTCACTGTTTGAATTTTTTTTTTTATTTTGATATGATTTTCCACTGCCTTTTTATTCAAATCAACAGTATACTCGTTTATAAAAATATATAAATTTTTTTATTAAACAAAAATATTGTATTGGCTTAAAGAAATTTTTTACGTGGAATAGTATTCATGTGAATTTGAAAAAGTTTTAGTCGACTTTTTTATTCTATATTTATTTTGCATTATTAATGCCTCCTGCAATTTTTTTCTCAATAAACATATTCCGTGAAATTGCTTATATATATATATATATATATATATATATATATATATATATATATATATATATATATATATATATATATATATATATGGCCCCAAATAAATCCCTAAGTGAATATGATATGGCATTTTATTTTTAATTTTTTTTTGTTTTCACTTAACATCACTTATTTCAATATCCATTAATTCAATTTGTTTGTTAATCCTTTTCTATTTCTCAGTTTTCTTAGTTTTTTTTCTTTTTTTCAATTTGGCATTTATTTCTAGTCTAGAGAACACTGTCGGGACTAGAGATTGAATAAAAAAACAATCAATATGTTTGTAGCGAACATATGCCGTCAAAAGCAATCGCCTGGAAAATTGTTTTCCACCTATTTTGTTATCATAGTTTTTCAATCTATTTTCCCGCTGTTGCACGTACACATATTTGTGTCCATGTGGGTAGTGGTTGCAAATGTGTGCGTGTGTGTGTGTGAATAAGTTTGAAACTCAAGTTTATCAAACACTTCCTTTGTCTAGTTGTCCTATCTCAGATTGAGTTTAATATATTGGCTAGAAAAAGAAATTATTTCCGTTATATTTATGTAAAATATTAGAATGTCTGTTTTTTCACTAATGAACGCAATATATTTTAAGAAAGTTTTTAAAAGGTCCTGCACAAAATTTAAAAGCGCTAAAGACGTTATAATATTAATTAACAAAATATAAAATACATTAAGTCTATTATGTACGAATATATGCAGAGTATGTATATGAAGAGCATAAAAACCTTGTTCTTAGCTAAACGGAGATGAATGGTAAGAAGTAGTTCAAAAATTAATTACATTAGCTTTTTCTGTCTTTTCCAATCCTGAAGAATATAAAAAATAAACATCTTTCTACAATTAAGTCTGACGAGATTAAAACTCGAGTCTATCAAGGATAAAATAATTAAAACACCCGCTGGCTGCTCCTGACATTTTTACGTCTGATATGAAATATTTAGAGTGTTGCAGGATGTCAAAGAGACAAAGTTCTCTTTGCTGCCACATGTAATTTAAGTAACAGTGAGTTTAAGTAACAGAAAGTTTTCCCTCATTGTGTTTCAAAACAAATTGTTTTCACAAATCTCATTATATTTTCAATAAAAATGAGAAACTCTTTTTTAAATTCTAGCAAATTTTTCAAAGCAGATCATAATTCTCTTGTAGTATTTCTTTTCCTCGCTTTTTAGTTTTTTTAACATTCGTTATTCGTATTCTGGTAATTACTTACTTGAGATTTTTGCTTCTTTCTGAAAATGTAATTTTTGATATCTCAATTTTTTTTAATTTTGGCTTAAAAGTGCGATTTTAATATTCCGTTCAATTCGAATATATGTGACGGCCTTGTACGGAAAACGTCATCCAAATATTAGAGTGGTAACTGGCATTCGTAGGGGTTGTGGATATCTTATGCCTACACGGTGCTAAGACCGCTAAAGGGTTAAACTGTCCCTCATTGTCAGGTGCCTTTTGTTCGCAGTTGGTTGTTTGAAGTTCCTTGATTTTGTAACATTATATTAGAAAGAAAATTCGCTCAACCTTAAGCGATTCCTTAAAATGAGGTTGCAACATAAAAATAAGAAATACTGGGTGAATATTGAACAAAACAACACTTTTAAAGTAAATTTCGTAATTTTTAGTTCAATTACTGGATATATTTAAGACGTCTATGCTAAAAAGAGTTGCAAAATACGGATGACCCGTGATTATGAACATCATGCACGGAATACTTAATATTGTTTTATGAAAAATATGGAGTAAAAGACTCTACAAAAAAGGAGATTACGATATCAAGATCTTGAACTTCTCAAAACGTTGTGATTGCATTTTTTCAATGTTGCAACAACTGACCGAAGAATTTGTAGAATACATTGGCTGCAAAAATATCTTCTCTTCGTGTGAAATTCAACTTATTTTAATATTCCAATCTTACTTAGCTGTCAATATCTCTTTCTCCCAACCAATATTTATTTAATAAAAATATCAATATCTTCAAAGAATTGAATAAAAGTCTGGATTGTAACAATATATTTTCAATCCTTTTTCTAAGTAATCTTGTTCAATAATATTTTCAAATAAGTCCACACAAATTTATAAAGGTGTAAGTGTATGTTTGCACAGACTCAGTTATCGGGATAAAGTTAAACTGATGCCACACACATACAAGTGGTAAGTATAGGATTTATTATGAAACAATGTATAGCAAGTTTAAGTAGTAACATTTAGGTTGAATAACTTTAAAATATTTAAAGTTGGTTCGAATGCCAGACAATACAATCATTTTTTTTTAACCATTAGAATAGAACTATTATTATTTTTTGTAAAATGGAACAAAAAAAAACAGTCTACCTCATCTGTTACTAAATATGATATTCATACATTCGCTTAGAAACATTCCAAATTCAATTTGAACTTTTTTCCTCTTTCTGTACGAAAACAACCCTTTTGCAATTGAATTTGATAAATCAATTCAAGTCAAATCTATTTTGATTCTACCTCTTGTTACGTCTGACATTTATAGATGATTGCAAATGATGAAGTAAGAAGGTGTTTGCGATGTGCCCCGTAAAATACACAGTGATTCGCACATACGAAAATAATGTTGATTGGGAGGGAGAAAAATTTTTTGATAAGTTAAAAAAAAAAATTGTTATTCAGCTATTAGTAATTACAATGTCCTGCAATTGAGGAATCATCAAAATTGTTTTGATATTAGCAAGTAAATCATAAGTTTTAGATATATGAACTTTTTTTTGAACAGAGAAATGCAAATAAGCAAGTTATTGGATCAATTCGCCAAATGTAAAATTCACTTATACACTGATTGTGTTCAGCATACTGTAGTCCATTAACCATCATAATCAGACAAATTGTGGTATTGTTTAATTTCTATTTTTAGAATCAATAAAACATAAAATTTAAAAAAATATATTAAAAATTGATTGGTGGGGACGTAAGTTGGATGTACTTAATTACGTACAGCGTAATATAATTATATTTTAGTCATCGAATATGTAGTTAATGTAATAAATAATTCATTTCAATTACAGAAAACTCTTTAATGGCAGAAAATGCATAGCAGCATTTCTCAGTTTCATAGGGTGGTAATATACCCAGTATGGACATAGTCCTAGAAGGTGTACCCACACCTTGTAATAGAGCATTGGAATAACAGCTGATATTTCATGCTGTTACATGTCTTCTTGGGAGCAAGCGCCGGACATTTGCATTCGCCATATCTATTATGTATGTTCATAATAGGCACAACCATCTCTTAATGCGGCTGCATACTTCCAAAGTGAAATAGACTGATATAATTTATTCAATCTATCCTTAAGCTTATTATTGGTTAGAGAGATTTTATGATCTTTGCTCCTTTCATCTTACAAAGAAATTTTAATTTTCTTTATCAAACCCTTAATCATTTGCCGCGTGATCCTCTTTTTCATTCCATTCAAGCGCTCGTGAGTGGTCTTCCAATTACAAAGTAAATGTTTAACTATTCTGGACCTTAAGTCAAAAGCTTAGCAATATAATACCGTAACTTTCTAATTAATATATTCTCGAAATACATATGCTACAGCCAACTGAAGGAATTGTTTTATAAATATTTCAGCTTATATTCGGTAATTCTAGTAGAATTGTGGTCGAAGTAAGACCAGAGGTGCTGCGACTTTGCTAAAAAAATATATATATATAAAACGCGCAACAGTAGAGTTATAAAAAATTTAAGGTACACCATCTCTACACTATCACTTTCAAAAAGAAGCAACACTTTAAATGGAAGACATTAATTGCTTGTTCATGAAAGAATCTTATTTCGATATGTGTAAAATTGTTCTTCCCAACAGTTTATTTTCAAATTTGCGAAAAGTGAATTGTAAGACCGCCAGACAATACAAAAGAACACCAGATCATTTAACAACACATCTACTATACATTCAAGCGCCTTGCAGGTCTTAAATTGATGTCGGCTCAGATCATCCCGAACTTGTCTTCAACCGGTTGATTACTTGGAAAAGGTCCGATTTGGGGGAAAAGGTCTGATGAGTCAAGAAAAGTAGCTCTGCAGTTAACAATAGATGAGATTTCTAGATATTGTTTCCATTTAACAGAAACCATTGTAGCAGCTGACTGGGAACTATATTAATTGGCTCCTTATTTTATCTAGTGGAGCTTAGATAAATCCAGCTTCTCAGTAAGAAACAGTAGCAAATTTCCATGCAGCCATACAAAAGAACTGTCATGTGTATGATGGAAGTGTAACTGATATGCGATGATGGTGATGGACAAATTAAAATCCACTAAGTTGTAAAACCATCATCAAAAGGATCAATCTTCAAGTACAGACGGCCGAATAATAAAGGACAAACATGGTGGACTTTATTCAAATGCGAGGGGATATATTCCTCCCCTGATCATTGAAGATGAGTTTTTAAGGCTTCTGACAGGACTAGCTATCTTGGAGCTATATTTACTGCGAACTTCGAATCCTTCTGGCATGTGGATCTCATTATATTTAGAAAGAATTAAGTGTGTTTTCCTCATATACTCTGGTATTTTGTTGCATCGTAGCGTAGGCTTTATAACTAAGGCAAGACACCAAGCAGATTATTAGATCTCTTATGTCTTACGTTTTTCCTGTCTGGTTTGGGCTTTTCTCGCATCAAATAGAATGGCTCGCCAACATCAGCGAGAGGCAAGTTCACCGCTTTTGTCTGAGAGAAGTCTCAACAGAATGCACTCTGATGGTTTGTTTTT
The DNA here is from genome assembly GCA_963681545.1 of Germaria angustata. Classification (NCBI taxonomy): domain Eukaryota; kingdom Metazoa; phylum Arthropoda; class Insecta; order Diptera; family Tachinidae; genus Germaria; species Germaria angustata. Next base: position 38,963,475 of record OY812999.1, read on the forward strand.
GTGTGTTTCCGTTCAAAATATATGATGGTATATATGCTTTACTAACAGGACCACCTATGGGGTCTCTTGAAAGGTCGGTCTTCTTGAAAAATGACTTTGTGTGACTACTGGTATCGAAGCATTGGTTACTTTTCGATACCTTGCGTCGATAAGTCGTTTGATGGTGGTATTCTCTGTGGTGATGCAGGTCTTCCATTTTATTACAAGAGAGATAACACCCTTTACGTAAATATTACACTTAGTGTGCCCTGAGGTCTTATTGTATTGTTTAGTTGGTAGTGGGTATTTTTAAGATAAACTTGTAAGCGGTTTTTGGAAATAGAAACGGGTAGACAAAAACTATAAACGGCAGAATTATCATGTGCACGTATAAATGCAATTAAGCCTTAGGAAAGTACTTGTATATAACGATATGTAAACTACTACATATATGAACACAAACAGATACATACGAAGATATTGAATGATTTTAATGCATTTCTCTGGACGTTTGTTTAATTAGAAATTAATATTAAATTTTTTGCTTAGAAACCACAATTTCTATGATGTTTTTTCTTAACGTACCTACGAAATACTTAAATAAAAAAGACAACTTAACGATTAATGTTTACAGCAGTGACAGCTTTGCTCTAGGTGTTTTATAATATTCTAAATAATTAACATTTTCTCTTAATATCTTGACACTACGTTTGCATAATTCTTTATCTATTTATTGTTTTTTTTTTTTTATATAAAAGCAATGTTTTTTTTTTTCAAATATTTTCATTGCAATTAACACTATATACATATATAACTCTTGTCAATAATCAACATTAATTTACACTTTTACCCAGAGACATTGGATATAAGTTATTAACCCTTTTCTCTTGTTAATTATTGTTTATTGTAGTACAAATATATATAATTTTTCTGTCAATAAACAAATAAAAAAATCTATTATCAATTGTCAGTTTCTGTTAAAAGCGAAAATATACAAAACCATAAACAAAACAAAGTTATTTATTGAGTTTAAGGCAGAGCTTACGTGCTAAAATGAGAAGTGCATAGTAGGCATTATTCATGAAAGGAAGTCTACATATGCTTGTTTGTTCAAAAATATAGTAAAATATTTATACTTTATATTGAAAATTTATTATTTTGGCATATTCTCCCCAACTAATTATTAAAACAATTAGAGTTTCTAAATTTTTTTTGTTTGTGTTGGCTTTCTCTGTTTATATGTTGCAAGAAAAATAAATTAGATTCACGTTGAATATAATTGTTTATTGTGTTGTTTATGTAAAAGCATTCTAAACCTTTTGTGATTATGTATTTTGTAACAATCATATACAATATAGAATTCTTATATTGTGTTTGATTTTTATTATTATTATTATTTTTGGTTTTTTGGCATAACCATATAAAGTTGAATGTTTTCACACTGTTTGAAGTTCGCTGACAATTTGGTTTAGTGACCAATGAAATGTAGACATATGAACAGCTAAAGCCACAACAAATAAAGCATTTTGTAAAATAATATATCTATATTTTTGAACTTTTTATAATAATTTGGTTAATATAATACCATGTTTCCACGGCACCTGCTTCGCTCTCTATTCTTGCTTCACACCCCAATCATGAGCGAATCAACTTGCTTCGCCATACAAAATTTTGAGAGCGAAGCAGGTAGATTCATATTGAATCTACTTGCGAATCAAGAAAAAATCCTCTCTTCTCTAATTTTTATCGTAAGTTTATCTGCACTAGTTGTCAAAATTAAATATTTTTGTAAACAAAGCAAATTTAAAAGTGAAAAGTTAAAAAATATAATTGTTTTTTGTGTGTGTTTAATAGGCGTAATAATAAATTTGAATTCAGTGAAAAGTTAATTTATTTAAATTTTATAAAAGTTAAAAAACAATGGAAAGAAAAAAATTATAAAATCGAAGCAGGTAAATGAGTCGTGCAAACAGCATGATTCATAAACTTGCTTCAGAAAGCGAAACAGGAGATTCAAGTTGTCGTGGAAACATGCTATAAAAGTCAAGCTTGAGGTCTTATTTTGTCGTTAAACAATTTTATTCAAACCTATCGATATTTCGATACTCATTGAGTATCATCTTCAGAACAATTCTGTTTTTTTAAATAAAATTGTTTATCGATAAAATCAGAACTCAAGCTTGACTATTATATTAATAAAATTTTGTAAAATATTTATTTTTTAAGACAATTATAATTGTTTGTTGTGTTGTGATTGTACAAAAGCTTTCTAAAGCTATTTACACTTTTTTGTTTTTGTTGATTACAAATAGAAAAATATGATTGAGTTCTGTTTGAATTCTCTTATAGTGTTTGTAGTCTTTTGCATAAGTATACGAGCTTCGAATGCTCTTCAATCATGATTTGGCTAAAAGGGTACTGATGATTTGGTTAACACCAATGAAATGCAGGCATATACCCAGCTAAGCCAAAAACAAACAATAGAATATTAAAATGGTTATTTTGGAGAATATCTCGAATAACAAATTTGATAAATATTGTTATTATAAATTTTGTTTTTTCATTTTGCTTTATAAATACTTTCATTATAACCCAAGGGGCGATCTAGGTAAACAGAAGAAATGATTTTTGCCATGCTTGAGGACTTGGTTCTATCCCATGCACGGATTTAAATGAAATTCCGCTCTTTCTTTAATTTTTATCTTAATTTTTATTTTCGTATTGGAACAATCAAACGGTTAAAGATTCTCACCACCTTTCATTAAGAACAAATGTTTCGGACCACAAATATGAAAATTTTTTAGGACAAAATTGTTCCTACTTGATGTTTGGTTTGTGAAAGCTGTACAGCAACAGGTGAGATAAATGCATGCCTAACGATGCAATAAGGCTTTACCTCATTTGCAACATGCAGGAGTATATGATTTGGAGACAAGAGAGAGTCTACTTTAAAAGCAGACATGAACGATACGATCAAATTTATCAATGACTATTGTTACGAAAGATAAATCGCTTGTTAGACACCTAAAAAAGTTGTATGATCTGTCAACGTATACATATAAAGATTATTGCCCATGTGTTTATATATTATATTACCTTGTGCAGCTATTCCTGCTTTTGGATGTGGCTTTGCATAAATTTTCTACCAGTTAAATAGCCTTCCAATATGTTGCAAGTGGTTGCGAGTAATATCCGCTTTATTAAAGACCAGGCAAGCATTATTGAAGAAATTTTATTAGTATTTTCTTTGTTTGATTAGAGAATGATGTTTATTACGTTATTGTTATTTCTTATTGGAATTTACAACAACAAAAAAATATGGTGGAGGGACCTGCGCACGTTTTTTATTCACGTTTTTTATACACACCTCATCAACACCATATACGTTTTCCATTTTCATAACACTAGATTTACATAACCAAATCTGTTTCAGATCGGAATTGAAATCTGTGACATGCCTCTATATTAAAGTTATATTCATGTATTTTTTCCAATAATTTTATATAATCAATGTATTGGAAATAGGGCCTGGTAGGTAGTGTGTTTTATAAATTAGGTTAATATTTTGTATTAATCTAATAAATATTAATAATGATATTAATAAATACTATAAATATTGAATTGTTAATAGATTTTAATTAATATTTTTTAAAATATAAAAAAATTCGCTATAGCCATTTTTTAAACCAATTTAGTATCGATTATTTATTAACTATAATTTCAAGATCTTATAGTTTGTTGGGTTAAAACACATCAAGAAATTAGTGAATAAAATAAACAGAAACACGTTATTTTGAGGGTTAACTTATCCTCGCATAATAACTTTTTTATTAAAAAAACTATTTTAGTTAAATAAACTCTTGAATATCTGCATGCCAAAGGGAATTTCATTTGCATAGATCAAACTATTTTATTGGGTAAAAATCAAAAATATTTACAAGAGCATTAAACTGAAAAACAATATTTCATCTGGCAGGTGGCAGGTTATATTAATGCATATAGACACTTGCCACTAAAGGGACAAAAAACTTTGTTTGTTTGATATTATTGACCAAAAATTAAATACTTTAGTTTAAGGAAATAATGAAATAATCGTTAGCAAAATTTGAAATAGTTATTAGAAAATATTAAACAAATGTAAATATTTTTGTTAAAACATCAATAATTTTATATTTAATAATTAATGGTAAAAGAATGTTTGACTTTGCAACCACGAAAGCAAACTACAACAGGCTTCAAAAAAAGACAATAAATACTTTTGCTGAAAGTTAATATATTAAACTTTTATGAAATTTTATTTAAATTAGTGGCATGTTTTGATCAAGTTAGCAAAATTAAACAACATGTTATAATAAAATAACTGCTATTAGTTAGTTAAGTTTTCCATTTCATAAATTTTGCGTTACTTCAATATCGCGATATTCTCCTTAAAAATTTATTGATTAAATTAGTTTTCAGCTGATTTGTTTTATAAATTGGACATTTTCTTTTTGTAATATTTCTTTAAGAAAACAATTATGTTGGTTTGAAGAGTGTTTGTCTCTTGAATAAATTCAATATTGATTTAAATAATCATTCCACTGTTTTAACTGCTTGTGTATTTAAATACTTATAACACTTGTTTGTTAATATCATAAATGAAATACAAACTTGTATATTTCTTACTTTTAGCAATTTGACTTTAATCTCATTTTCTGTTTTTGACTTATTCTTCCAATACAAAAAAAAACATATCAATACAGACACACAAGCAAAACCATATAAAGAAAGAAGTATATATTACCAATGACATGAATATATAGATTCATTATAGAACAAGTCGATTGTAATTAATAGGTAGAACCATTTATCTTTGTGGGCTAAGAAGATAAGAAAAATTGCACACTATTACAAATTCCCTACACATGCATACATAATAGAGCCTTGTACAAAATATATCAATAGGCATCTCAAGACTTTTGTTTTACTCAAATTATTGTTGGTGGCATTAATCTTGCAGCAAGCTTTTACTGACCAATGCATGAATGAGAGAATGAGGATGAAGCATTTTTCATTGAACTTGTAGAAAGCGTGGATGAAATCAACATATTCCACAAGCTCAAAAATAATTATTTTAGCATATGATGAACAACACAGTCTAACGAAAAGGACTTTCTTCAAAACTTCTGATGTTGGAAAACTGATATTTTAATCTGTTGGTTGCAATATTTTTTTTTTTTTTTTTTTTTTGCAATTGGACCAGTACTCAGGGGATGACCCATATTTATGCAGTGCATTGTGCTGGAACTAGGAAAATAGGATAGGGTGAGGAGGATAGCGGGAGTAGTGGTTATGGATATCCGATTTGAATCTCTCAACGCTGGGTATGGCAGGAAAGATATCTGCAGGGAGATCGTTTCACATACGAGCCTTCTATCAAAGAACGAATTATTTCTGTAATACCTAGTGCGATTCGCTGTTATAGATGTGCTCTTAATGAGTAACGTGTTGCTCGTAAGTATGATCGGATCTCGGGAATATGTTCCCTTACCTCATTAGAGCACATTCCATTGAAGTAACGATAAAACAACGTAACACATCCCACGTTGCGACGATGCTCCAGTGAGTCAATAGAGTTGGCTACATTATTGTCACCTATGAGTATTTTCGCCCTCTCCTGTACTCGGTCCAGTAGCTTCAAAATAGACTTTGAAGCACCGGCCCATACATAAGAGTTGTATTCCATTTTCGGCCGGATGTAGGTGGTATAAATAGTGAGGATATCAGAAGGGGTGAAGTATCTCTTACAGCGTCTTAAAAAACCGAGACACTTGAATGCTTCTTTGGCGATATGAAAAATGTGTTCAGTCCATCGAACATCGCACTGAATTTTCATGCCCAGAACATCAACAGCTTTTGATTCCTCAATATTTATATCACCCATAATTAGAGATGGAGCAGCATGTACGGTCATACGTTTATGCGTAAGCATACAGCATTGAGTTTTCCGAGCATTGAAATCGACCCGATTCGCATGACCCCATTCGGAGATTGTTGCAAGATCCTGATTTATTGAATCAACCATATTTTGCCTCATAGCCCTAATCTCCAACGGACTTGGCCTATGGTCAAATGAGTAAGAATGGCTAATACTGCTGTCATCTGCAAATGAGTAAATGTTATTCCATAACATCTCTCATTCGTATGGACACTTGTGCCGAATCAGCTTTTTCCATTTGCACGAGGTGAATTTTGAAATTTCTCAAAAACTATTTATTTATTCATTAAATTCTATTTTGTCCTCTTAGATGAAACACGCTTGAGCCAGCGTTTTTTCCAATTCTCGAAGCAGTTCTGATATACACTTTTTGGTATGGCCTTTATCTCCCCTGGTATGGTTTTTACCTCCTCAATCGTCGTAAAACGCCGTTTTTCATTTTGGGAAGAGAAAAAAGTCGCTAGTGGCCACATCTGATGAATATGCTGGCTGTAGCATGATTACGGTATTCTTTTTGGCAAAAAAAAATACGAACAAGTAATGAGGAGTGAACTGGTGCATTATCGTTTTGGGATGTTTTTATTTTTGTATTGCTGTTCATAAGCGGCGCACGACCATGTGGCAAGAAGTCATGATACACCACGCCACAGTAATCAAAGAAATCAGTGAGCAAAACTATGACATTTCATCGAACATGGCGTGTTTTCTCAGTCTTGGCTGTCCTTGGTTCTTCCATTGGGACGATTGGACTTTGGTATACCAGTTATGACCCTTTTAAGCAAACCCGGATCTTCGTTAACGTCATTCAACATTTTCTGAGCGCTTTCATTCGATGGTATACGCCTCATGCCTAAATTTGCAGAAAAATTTTATGGTGACATCCTCTGCAACTTTTTTATTGTGACTCGATGACTCTATAACAATTTTCCTGACTTTCTCAACATTTTCATCGGTTTGTGATGTGATGGCGCTTCCAGGACGAACATCGTCATTCACATCTTCCCGACCTTTTTTGAAACGCTTGTACTACTTGTAAACATTTTTCTGACTCACACTAAAATCACCATATATCATTGTCAACATTTCAAGTGCTTTTGAGAACTTAATTCCATTTTTTACACAAAATTTGATGCAAATTCTCTGATCCATTTTCCTCCACAGCAGAAAATGGCCGAATAAAAAAAACGCGTCTAACTGTTATGACTCTCACAAACAAACTAAACTAAAGTTGAGTTTATCAACTAAAAACAAATGTTCGAGACAAATGAGCCAAATCGTAGCACGAGAAATATCAAAATTCACCTTTTCTACTGATCAAACTCGTAGTCATGCATATATGTAAGTATTATTTTGTTATTAGCACTTTTGCAAATCTGATAAAATATGCTGCATATATGTTGTAAAAATCTATTTTTTAAAACAAAAAATTATCTATTTTAAAGCTGCAGCAACATTTCTATTGCGAAAATATTCAAAATATCAAAATATCTTATGCAGGTCTCTAGTACATACTCAATCACTAATGGCCATGAATTTGTAGTGGTCAACTGCTTTGCCACATGTAGCAATGAAAACAGTAACAGCAGGAATCGTTCTCTGAGTGCTTGTCTGTTAATGTTGAATGCAATAAGCCAGTGACAGTTGAATGATGTCACATACGATTCTTTTTTTGCCACAGAAAAAAACACAAAGCCTTCAGGCAATTCACATCGAAATGCAGTATTTAATAGTTTTAATTCTTACTTCTTCTGATGTTCTTCTCGTTATAGAAATTTTATTATTTAGTTTCTCCTTTTTCCTTTAGCTGGAAAATTTCGTTTTCGTATTTGAAATGCAATTATATTTAGTGTTAAGTGTATCGAAAAAGAAGAAATAGTAGAAAATAAACTAAGAGTTTTCCACATGATAAACTTAATTTTAAATAAAGTTGCTTATAGCCAAAATCACCAGAAAAAACAAGAGGGTATGAAAAAATTAACAGCCAGAGATTTTTGTTAAAGACATGGACATTTTGTTTTGTCTAATTTGACAACTGACAAGAAATATATATTGCGAATCGGGCAAAAGAACTTAGAAAGCTGTCACATTTCAACTAATAAGGTCGAAACATTGAACTTGGTAGTTTAATATACAAAATATAAAATGGCTAACTCGCTCATTATTGAAAAACTTTTTGCATGAACTTAATCAAAACAAATATTGCTCTTTAAAAGGACAGCGTTTTTTAGTTTTTATTGAAACGCTTTAAGAAAATCGAGCTTACATACATATAAATGAGTATGTTCCCGTTGCTCCTACAAGTATCATAATACCTCAATATATTTGTTCCTTTTAACTCCTACAAAGAGCACAGGGCCGTAAGTTAATCAGTTCTTTTTAAGACGATAGCATGCTTAGCCTTAAGCATTAAATTTGGCAGCTGCTAACACGGCCTACCAGAAAGACTCCTATGCCCCTGACCAATAAAGGTATTGGTTTATCCACTTTCTTACTGCCGTTTACGAAGTAAATAGGTTTATCCACCATCTATAGGACAAAAGGGTAACCTTCGCACTTCTTTCACTGTATATACGCCCTTTTTGTAACTGCCATTGCACCGCCTACTTTTCATTTGTGGCCGCACCATTTGAATCAACCTCCAAGCACCCATGACACTAAAACAGGTGAAGCTCTTTTCGATTTTATTTCTCATATTGAATCAATCAGTTCATCTCAGAAGGGTTCCGGTGGAGGGTATAGCCAACCCCACACGGGTGCAAAGTTAAAATGCAATTAATGTCTTTAAGTTTCTAGTTTTAATATCGAAAACATTAGTATAGATTCAGATATAACTTTTATTTTTTCGTGCCTATAATAGAGTATTTGGGAATATCCCTTCATATATTGAAAAAATTTTGATTTCCAAAATTTCAGCTAATCTGTTTCCAATTCAAGTCTAATATTTGTCAGTGGAGTAAAAAAAATTGTTTATTATCTTTTTTAAGGAAGATGTAATAGGAAGTGCATTCATAGAACAGAATAGAACGGAACAGTATTATTTACGATGGTTACTACAGACCTTCATCAACAATGAATATTTGTCTCTTTCTTATCACTTTAAAAGTGGCTGCTGCCATTTGGGAAACATCATATATTTAACACACTTGCGTATGATGACAGAAGACAAGAAGCCAAATATATCTTGTGTCCTTAAAGAGTAATAGCAAATCGCGTTAGAACGTATTTCTTATTTTGCTGTTTCTCTTCTATTATTCCTTGATTTTATTTTATTATTAAGCTGACTTTGAAAAAGCAGCTTAACTATTTTGCTGTATTGATTAAATTGAAATTAAAGTTAGTCAGGCTGGAATTTGGCTACTACATACTTTTATCTATATTGTAGAATATTTGCTCCCACATCAAAAAAAAAACTTAAAAGATCCTTACGCACCAATGTTAAGTAACAATGTACCCAAAACTACTTTAAAATGATATCTAAAAAATCAGTTTTAACTTAAATTAAAGCTTTAACTATTATCTAGTAGTGAGAGGTTATTATTTTTTGATTTGTTGAAAAACATCACTATTTCATACAATGTGAATACTTGTGATAAATAACAATTTTATTATAATAATAGTAACAAGCAAAATTCATAAGAAATATCCAAAAAAAAAAAATAATATATATATATATATATATATATATATATATATATATATATATATATATATATATATATATATATATATATATATATATACAAAAATATAAGTATAAGTGGTGTACATATAATAAAAAATAATTGAAAAGTATCGTGTGTAATATGTTATTATCGATTTTATTTCATTTGTATGCTTTAGTGTCATATCAGAAAAGTATTCATAATAAATATTTTTTTTACAAAACTGAACAGCCGATGGAAATTTTAATCAGTTTGTACATCACAAAATATCGTGTAGTATTGCTGTGACAATAAAATTTCTTAAACCATATAATAGTTAGAATAGTGTTTTGCAACAAACGTTTTTGCTTTGCCCTAAAGTGTTTGTTAACTAATGTTTACTGTAAAGCTCAACCATACGACCATTCATTATCAAGTTTCCATAAAAAGCTCTGCTATAAGCCGAATTTAAAATAATTTTATAAATGCTGCAGTAGCAGTTTTGCATAATTCCAACGACTTTTTTTAAACTTTAAGATGTTTCATTCATTTATTAATTCTTTGTTTATGAATCGCAAAGAGACCTGAGTTCAAAGTACTTAGCAATTGTGCAAAGCAAAAAGTTACGAAACCTTTTAACATTATCAAAACGCACTTTTCAAAATATGACATTCATACGTATACGCAACGTCAAACTCTGGCACATTAATCATACGCACCAGTTGACAATATCATTGCTTTCTCTTCTACATACAAAGTTGTAGAAGAACAAAGCAAAAAAGACATCAAACAAATTATAATTTTTATATTTTATTTTACTTTTAATATCGCATGCATGCAAATGACTTTAAAAAGAAAAACTATTGCTTTGAAAATGGAAATTTTTGTATGATTTTCTGATTTTGCAAAATAACAGCATGTGTTTTTTAACAAACACATACAGAAGAAGAACTAAACCGCTTGTCTCACACAAATACTGCAACAAGAAATAATATTTAATTTGAATGTACATGCAACCATTTAACAACTTTGAAATTCTTTGACCGTATTTTTAAGGTTGAGTTGAGCTTCGCATTAAATGAATACACAACGTCACAATATGAGTTCATGTAAGTGCAATAACAGTTGATGTACTATGTGTATTTGCAAAACAATTGCACAAACATATTTACTTGCCTATTCAATAAAAAATAGGCATAAACAACTGAGCAGGATACTGTTGAAACTGTTTTTATATGCACAATAATATGAATGCATTAATACTACCCATTTTTTCTTTACTAAATAGACTATTGATGTATTGCCTTTCAAATAACATAGCATATCTATACCATATCAATTTCATTTATAGTTTGGAACTATCATTTTGAAAAAGTTGTATCTCTTTAAAATGATAAAATATGTTTTATCAATTTTGAGTTTAAAATATGTGGTGCAAACGTTTGCAAACCTTTCGAAACTCTTTCTTTTTGTACAAAATGCCCATCTGGCATAAGGATAAAATTTTTCCTTCGAGCTAAAAACCCTTCTTTAAAAAGGATTAATACACAGCTGTAGTGAAAACTTATACTCTATGCATACAATTTCTATAAGCGAATTTCAATTTATTTATTTCAATATAATAAAATACAAAAATATAATATTGTAGGACACATAAGTATACACGTCTGTGCGTACATGTTTGTAATTTTTTATATGAAATGCAGGTTAGAACTAACAAAAACAAAAGCTTTGCGGTTCTCGGCAAATTCTAATAAAAAGAATGAACCACCTGCCACAGGATAGGAAAACCATAAAAAATTCAAAAATTTAATTGAAGGTACATAAATGGGATTTCGTTATGAAAAATATATTAATGAAGTTTCGCTATAAAATAATTTCAAAAATTTAACAATCAGGGAAGGAAAGGATAGACCATTCCTTGGCTTTTTCTTGCACTACACATAGAGGCAAAAAGAAAGTAGTTTGCGTTATCGATTTATTTTGAGCAGTTTTCTCATATTTTATATTCTGCTGCATATCATTGTGTAATGACTATCTAAAGAACAGTTTGTCTTTTTATTAAAAATTCTTGATGCTTTAATCTTTTAACAGAAAACAACCAAAAACAGTACCGATCTACGGCAAAAAATAAGTACTTCTTGACAAAAAAAAAATTATTGCAAATTGTCATACTCCATTAATTGCCAATAAATAATCATTTATAAACATTTTTACCCACTTCCAAAATGCAGAAGTTTTATTTTTTATGGTCATCAGTTTCTCTGATATTTATGGATGAAAAAAACAAATTATAAAAAGTATATTGCGGCTTCTTTTACTAACCAAAATTAGGAGCAGGGAAAATCGATAGATCCCATAAAAAGCAAAGAGTGAAGGTCTTCGCATAATCGAATATGAAACTTTCTAGAAAGCGACAAAAAAATTGGTGTCTCTCATTCAGATACTTATACTTAATTGTCATTCTTTCGACTATTAATAATAGGGAATGTCTTCCAATGTGATTTGAAATATTTTGAAGAGAGTGTGTATAGACTAACGATAATTGCTTAGACAGGAATATTTAGAGTTGTAGCTCTCAGAGGATGTATTTTATTTAATACAACAATAAGTGGATAGATATTTCTTGCAAACAATTAATTAAAGCCGTATATTTCCAATGATATAAAATTGTTGAATTTGAACTTTTTTTCAAATAAACTCAATTTATTTTGAAGCTGCTCCGCTTATAGTATTAAATGCATTTTTATAAGTTATAGGAAAAATTACTGTGACAAATTTATTGAAAAAACTTAAAAATTTTAAATTTTTAAGCAATATAAAACATCGGCAACTATGATTACCTATAACATTTGCATTTTCATTTGGGGGAACATATTTCAATATGACGACCTTCTCATCTATCTACTGGTGTATGAACTTGGCTTTGATATCAACATCTTTTCTTCTTGATGAATAATTTCGATTTAAAAAATTACTACAAATTTAGATTTGCAATTAAGTTCAAGTATTCAAATACTGCCATCCATTTGATGTATGTATGTGCATGTCATGCTTCACTACTAATGCATACACATATGTATATTTCACAACTAGCGAGAAAGTTTCATTAAAATCGTTACCTTTAATTTGCGTAAAACCTTCTGCCACCAGTCATGCCTTCCATCGTAAAGGATTTACATATATATCGCGTTACGTTTTAAGCACTCATTTCGATTTCACAACCTCTTGATCTGGTGGTAAATCAATTAGCTTCCATGTATCATTTGCAAGTAATGAATTCATTTCTTCTTTCATCGCAATTTTCCACTTTGCTTGTAAGGCATTCATCAATGCTGGGAGGCATTGCTGACTCCTTGTTAGGTAGTCATAGCTTTAGCAATGAGTCCGTTATTGTTCACATGAAGCAATAATGTTATTTCCGGCAATGCTCGTTCCTTCACAACTGCATCACTATTCGCAACAACACCTTTTGCAACAATACTCCAGCATCCTTTTGTAATCAAACAAGATTTTCCCTGTCTTTTTCAGAAATCAATATTATCCCTGCCCCGTAATTTGTCTATAAAAAAAGCTCCATAGCATACAAAAAAAATATTGGATTTTAAAATTTCACTTATTGTGATAAATTTATTGAAAGAATTTATTTAAAAAATTTTTATATATTTAAACAATATGAAACATCGGCAACTATGCTTACCTATAACAAGTATTAAAATATAGGAGTAAATAAATGAAACTTTCATTCTCTTCACAACAAAAATATGTCATAACCATATAAACAAAATAACATATAACGAACAACAAACAGCAGAAACATATACTCATTGTTTACTTGTATGTATAGAGCTGGCACACACTACATTTTGCTGTCATTGATTGCAATTAAATTTACCACAAAAGTTACTCATTTCGTTGTGACTTCCCTTTGTAATTTACGATCTTTTTACCGAAGTTACAATATAGCAACATGATAATTTGAAAATCTTGAAAAGTCTTACATTGTAACGAAATTGTGTTGGCAGACAACAAGTCGAAAGACGGTGGGACGCTTTGCCCAACGAAAGGGAGTCACTGCTCCTCGTTCGCTTAAGTTTTCTTTTGACATCAGGCGACAAAGACTTTTAAATTTTTAAAAAAAAATTTTTGTGCAAATCAAAGCAATTAGCAACTAGTTGTTTTGTAGTGCATTGCGCTGGAAAGGATAGAAAAAAATTGTGCTACTGAATATTTAACTTCAAACTCTTCACGCTAGTAGTAGCAGGAGAACTCTCTGCAGGCAGGTTATTTTATATACGAGCTATTCGAGAAAAAGAAAAAGTTTGCTCTGAAATGCATTGCAAAACTCACTTATACATCGAACACAACGGGATTCTCATTTAATGATGAACTACACATTTCAGCAACAAGTTTTCTTATTCCATTAAGACACATTCTATTGTAACGTTAAAAAAACAAAAACCATGTTGCGTACATGCTCTAGTGAGTCAATAAATTTGGCTACAACACTGCCTCCAACGAGCTTCTTCGCTCTCTCTCGTACGAGGTCAAATAAATTCAAAATAGACTTTAAAGCACCGGCCCATACATGAGAGTTGTATTCCATTTTTGGTTCAATACAGGTTGTATAAATAATAAAGAGACCAGTAGGAGTGAGAAATATCACTAAAAACGTTTTGAATATTATAAATTTTGTTTATTTAATTACTTTACGAATATTTTTTGTTTAAAGCATACAACATAGTCTTAAAATTTATATTATCAGTTTTCTTAATGAAAACACACAAAATATTTCTTTTAAATTAAAAGAAAAAAAATAAACATAATGACATCGTATATTATCTGTAAAAAAGTATAAATTTCTTTCCCTCAATTTATTTTTCAAATTTAATAGAGATCATAAATGTTTATTTCGTTTGTTATTTTATCATGACATTTTTATTAGAAAAGATGTGATGATAAATTTTTATATTGATATTTTAATTTTGTAGCCGATTCAAAAACTTAATAAACAATATACAACTGGCTAGTTCGCATACATTTCAGCAGTAGTTGATTTTTATTTTAATACGTTTATTGCAACATTTGACTGCTCAAAATATTTAAATGAAAATAAGAAAGATAAAAAAATTGTATCAAGTTTTGGCTTTTGGCCAAGAAATATTTTTTAAGCTTTGAAATTTTTTTCCGCAAATATAAAAGTTATTTTCTTAAGCTTGTTCGTATTTATTTGTTATTTTTTTTACAAAACTTAAATTTTATTCTTATACCCTTTTATATACTGCAAAGTATTTCAATTATTATTTGTTTCTTTAGTTTTTCAGCGGAAACAATATGAAATGGCAGTTGGCGGAGCTTAATAGTGCATCCATCTGTAGCAACTATTATGCATAGTTTCAGAAAGCAGCACAGCATGCAACTCCATGAATGCTGAAATGAAAAGATGATTATTTATTATTTAAATAGCATCGAAATGAAAGTTTACAGATTTCAAAATATCAGTGGGATATAGGGCAACAGAAACTCATTATCGCTGTCAAATGTGTTGTTTATTGATTATAAATCACCATGATAACTTACACAAATGGACAGAATGTTGAAGATAAAAACAAGAAATTATCAGTATAGTTTAATAGTTAATGATAACGTTGTCTACTTTCAAAAAGGTCTACCAATAGTCGATGATCAATTTTGGGATTTCCGGCTATTCTACAAAGAATATATTTGCCTCCAGCGAATGCCAGTTGGACTAAGAATGCCTTCATCATTCTTGAAAAAGTGCAACTCCATTAGCGTCGTTCGTCTAATATGGTCCATATGGACTACATATAGACTCCGCAATAAAAAAAAGTCAAACATCAATGACTCCTCCTCAATCACCAATATTTCGCATTTTACTTAATCCTATTTTATTAATTTTCTAATTCTGGTAAATTTAATAAAAATATTAATTTGCTGCATATTGTATGTAGAAGATAAATACATATTTATGATTTAAATTTTTTCCACTTATGGCAAACATTTGTTTTCATAAAAGAAAAATTCATTGGAAAATAACTGACAATATTTTCCCACAATCACAAATGTTTATGTGCAACTAAAAACCACTTTAATCTAACAGCATAATTCTTTGCTGCATGTGGATTTTTGTTGCAAAAATAAAAATTTCCAGTTAAGCAGGCGGACACATATGGTTTAGCTTTTTCAACTTAATAAACTTTTTTATTTATGAATACAAAATTTTAAACAAAAAGAGTATGAAATAAAAGTAATAATAAATCATTTCTAAATTTTAATGAAAATAATATTATTTTTTATTGAAATTATCATCATTAAAGGCTGGAACACAATGTGCAGCTGAGGCGTGAGGCGAGAAGAACACTTCTCTCTGTTAAAAGTAAAATACATTGCTTCAAATGTATGCCAACACAATATGAATCTGAGGCTGACGCTGAGGCAAAGCCTGAGGCGCAAAGTTCGAACATTTTAGCTTTTTACAGCGCCTCACATTAACAGCGCTTCTTTAACATATTATGTTCGTTTACATTTTTTTACCGAATATTTTTATTTTTCCACAAAACAATATTTTTATTTTTGTACAAAAACAAAAAAAAACTTAAATTAATTTTGATTATTATGTTAACAATTGATTGATAACATATTGTGTTAACATATTATTATATCCAGAGATGCCAATAATGTTTATCATTCACACAAATTCAATACATTTGTACATAAAATTGTGATTAAGTACAATTGGCAACAATGAACGCACGCCTCGTCATTGTGGTCGTACTTCAACCTCCGCCTCAGCCGTAACTTCAGCTATTGGCTCAACTTCAGCCTCAGCTGCACATTGTGTTCCAGCCTTAAGGCAGACCTAGAGATTAATAAAAAAAAACTTGCATTCCATTTTACATTCGAGTACTTAAATTTTAATTTGGTTCAAATGGATCGGAAAAATATGCAAATATTGCTACCGGAAAAACTTCAAACCTGCTGTTGGTTAAAAATTTATAATTTTCTAAGTTTCCAAAAAAAGTCAAACACATAAACTTTTAGCAGACTATTTCGCTAAACTATTGAATGCTTATTTCGTCTTTAGACTAAAAAGCTAAAACGTCTGAGAAAAACCATGAAAACCTTAAAAAGCAGTAGTTGATATTTTAGGCAGTAAAAATATGTGAATAAAATTTCGAATATATCATTTTCATTGCTTCAAATATTCAATTAGAATAATTTTTGTTTGGCTTTAAAATAATTTTGTTGATAACACAGTCCAACGAAATAGAACTTTTTAAACATCTTTGTTAAATAAGGATTATTGACCCTGTCATTACGGAAAAAATTACTAGACAGTTTCTAGAACATTTTTTAAAGACGTAGTGGAATTTCATTTAAGCTCGGGCACTCTTATAACTCCGTAAGTTTCAGTATTCTGCTTTCATTAGCGTTTATTTATATGCTAATAGTCATATAATTCAATTATTAGATTCTGATTTAAAATTAAAGTTCTTACTATTCCAAGTAGTGCATTCCTACTAATCCTATAACGCTTTATCAAAACTGTTCCCTATAATATTTCGACAAACATTAGACTCAATTATAATGACAGCAGGCAGGAAATATGATGTTTTTTCTTTGACGAAAATATAAAGCAAATATATATGTTGCAATCTGAACAGACTAAGAATTATATGATCATTATAGTTCAAGCGGTTGATCAGAAATAGACATATATGTACATATATAAATTTTATTTTTGATCATGCAAAATCGTAGGAAACTTCGACTGTCCCTTCCGAATAGTATGGTTACTTCAACAAAGATATATTTTACGAAAATTTCTAGTTTATTCAAAAGTATTGATTTACTGAGAAAAAAGCTTTCTGATTGTAGGCAGAAAAAATCATAATCATACCTGAAACTATACCGAAATTGTGCCAAAAAGTTTCGATACAGAAGCTAATACTTTAGAAACTTTTACTTCATTTTGCAAAGTTCAACATTTATTTAGACATGTTAATTTTACATTGAAAAGCCAATATATTCTAGGAAACTGTACTATATATATATATATATATATATATATATATATATATATATATATATATATATATATATATATATATATATATATATATATATATATATATATATATATATATATATATATATATATATATATATATATATATATATATATATATATATATATATATATATATATATATATATATATATATATATATATATATATATATATATATATATATATATATATATATATATATATATATATATATATATATATATATATATATATATATATATATATATATATATATATATATATATATATATATATATATATATATATATATATATATATATATATATATATATACTATATATATGATAGAAACCTTTTTCTTTTCAAAAACTTTTAGTTTTTATTTTATTATTTTGAAATTCTGTACACCACCAAATATTTTATAAAAATGACAACTTTTCAGTTCAACTTTTCCCTTTTATACTTTTCAGGTGTACAGATCTGACGTCATACCCTTTATGACAAAATTTGAAAAACACCTCAAACTGAATTGAGCAAAGTATTTTTTTTTTTTGCTCTAACATATATATATATATATATATATATATATATATATATATATATATATATATATATACTCGTGTCATAGACTTGCTAGATTTATACGGTAAAAGAGAAAATCTTTCAGCTAAGAAAGATCCATATCCCAAGTCAATTTTTAGAGCCCAAGTTGATTATTCCATTTCAATAAATAATTATTCTCTGAAAAAAAATACTTTTTTCCAACTCATTTGATAGACTTCAAGAAAGGATTTTTTTCAAAATGACACAACTATGTCCCAATCACTGAAAAATTTTCTAAATCTCATCACCACCCACTCATAGTTTCTACACATCAAGGACTTTTCAAAAACTACTTGACAACCTCTGCTGATAGTATTTAGATAAATCCTTCTCAGTCAAAAATAGCGCGCCTTTTATAAAATTTTTCATAAAAACAATAGCATTATTCAATTTATAAAAGAAACTTTTATAAAAATCACTGCTTTCTATAAGGAGAAGATCAATGATAAATTGTACTGGCTCAGCAATGACATCACGGAGTCGGAGGAATTAATTCCGTCATAAGTAGAAAATATAAAGAACAAAAAATACATTTCTTACAATAGTGAACATAATTTCCGTCGTAGAGAGTAAAGAATCTGAGTTTTCACTACTTCCGAATTACAATATTTATCTTTTATGCCTCTTTTTTTTTAGTGGATATTTTTATTTCTGACTAATATTGAAATAAAATATTAAAACAATCATTTAACATGATATTTATTCCATTACTATCAAATAGAATTACCCAAATGTATTTGAATATCTTAATATGTGTATGTATGTAAGTATGTGTGTTGATTTAAGTAAAAATGTTTGTAGAGCCATGGTCAAACCGGAGATACGAAAAGTAAAACCATAATTAAAAGTTGGCCATGATTTTTATTGTTTGCAATTTTTGCGGTTTTATATTCAACTCATAAATTTAATGCAAACAAACGTATGACTGCATGAATAATTATAATAATTTTGTAATTAAAATACTTTGCGAAAATATGATAGGGAAATATAAATTTGAAAATAAATGTCTATACTCGAATATAGCCTCAAAAATCCACCATATGCTGCTTTGCTCATTCTGATTGATTTCTGAAATAATAAACAGAATTTATTAAGTTAAATTTTCTTAAAAAAGCACTAAAATTGCGGCGGTATGAAATAATGTCTAAAACAAAAATGAACAAAAATTTAAAGGAAACAACCCCAAAAAATAATATTTTTTTGATATTTTTTCTGAATCCTCTTTTTGTTGGGGGGGTTTAACGCAGTAGTTTTTGTTTAGCTGCATTTTGTTTGAAAACACTTTCTAGTAAAAAACTCATTTTCCAAAACAGTTATAAATAAGATGGCCAAATTGTGATCTGGGAGTAAAGGAAATTCGTATTCTTTTTACAAATTTTAACATAAACTTGTCATTGCAAGGTGTTGTCTTAATTCAGATCATATTCACTGGATTTGAAGTCATGTTCGTGAAAAAACGATTTTTTGGTAGTACTTCAAATGTTATTTTTCCCATGGTATATTATGCATTGTAACATCCGTTAAAACCCAATTTATTATATTACATTTTTGTTCATACAAATAATTTTTTTCACTGACATTTTTGCCGACTTGATCTTGAAAATAATATTTTATAATGACATATTAAACAGCCTACATGCATTTAAAATAAACACCGCACTAAGTTATTCTATGCAGAGAGTAGCTGTGAGAGAGAATGCGTTTGGAAGTGACTCTGTTGCTAGAGCTTTCAAAAAGAAGTCATGAAAATGCCAACATTTTGATGCACTTTGAAAATTAAATTTTAGCACATTTTCGAAAGACTTTAACTTTAACTATCAGCTACTCGGCATTTTGAAATGATTAGTTTAGATTTTGTCTCATTTTTCGTTATCAATTGAAAAAATATTATATTAAAAAAGCGAAAAGTTATTTATAGCTTCAATAGAAATCGAAGTTTGGAAATATTTCAAACTTGCCAACAGCCGGAGTTTAAGCAAAATACTGTGTTAAAGTAAATTTTAGAAAACAATATTTTTTATTAAAGCAAGATTTTCTCAACTTATCTTCATAAATAGTCGAAAAAATTCAGCTTTAATTTTTTTCACTGGGTTATTACTGCCTATTTGCTGTCCTTTTTCTTCAAAATTGCATACAATTTACCTTCTTAAGTACCTGCATATTTAAAATAAATTCCTAAAATTTTTGCATATACAATCTATTTTCACAGAAATTACCAGCGTGTTAAAAAATTTATTGTGTTTTGTTGGCTTGACTTTCGTTATGGTTTCATTTCATTGGCGATAACCAAATCGTCAGTAGACTTTATACATAATGATATGGTTAGCGGACAGACAGATAAGAAAATAACAAACATTATACGAATATTTTTCAACAAATTAATTGGGAAAATATCCTGAATATTTAGGCTCAGATGCATTCTGGCTAAACTGCATACAACTATTTTTTTTTTGTTGCAATTATTCGAAATCCTTTTTAGAGAGTAGTTTGTATATCAGCCCATATTTTTATATTACAAAATTTTTTTTATTTATTTTAATATAGAAAATCACTTTTTGCTGCTCATATTAAGAAAACATCGTGAAACACAAAAATCATCCTTAAACTCAATCTGGTTCCAGGTACACTTATTAACAATTTATTTTAAGTGCATTTTTAAGCAGATAAGTGCATTTCAGGTAACAGCATTTTTTACTTTTCTGAGCGTAAAAGTAACGTCCAAGAGTTGATTGTGCAGCTAAATAAAAATTACTGTCATTTCATTTTGTATTTAGAATTATTTCGCTACACAAAAATACTTGAGTTGCAAATGTAATTTCATGGGGAAGAAATAGCTTCCCCTTCTAAAAAATTTCTGCCCGACTTTTTAAATGATGAAGGCATAACATTTATCAAAAATTATACATAAATTTATTGATTTAATATAAAATATTTGATTGCCTTACAGGAATGTGTGCATTTCCTTAATAAGTTTGCTCTGAGTAAAAAACACAAAATGGCAAAATATATTAAATTTTTTTCAGAAACAATAGGACCGCTTTCGTTTTTTAAGCATTTCTGTATTGGCAACTTTTGGCAAGGCTCTTTTTACTTTTTTCTAAAGGACATATTTGTCACGGCTTTTATTTTTATTTATTTATATATTTATTTTTTTGAGGGGGATTGTTTACGCCATTAAAACTGATATTATTTATTAATGAAATTCCCAGAAACTATTTTTATTTTCAGATTTAAAAATACTTTATTGTTTTTCAGATTTATTTCATTTAATTTCGTTGAGACTTATTTGATTATTTTTTAGATCTCATTCCACGCTAATCGTGTCATTTCTTTGGGCGTTATTTCGTTCAGTCTTCAAATGCAGATAGACACAACTGTCTTCAATATAATTTTACCTTAATCTTTTCTTAGGCAGTGTATATCTCTGCTCATACGGCATTCTTCGAATTTAAAATTTTATTATTAAAAATCATAGACAATCGCGTTTATTGTATTCGATATTCAGTTACCAGCAAACAACAATAACATGCAGTGCTTAAATTAATATGATTTTAATTGGAAATTGCTTTATTTAATCATATATAATTTAATTAAATAGACTATTTGTTTAATACCGATTTTCCATTACATAATGAGTTTATTTTATTTTAAACAAAAAAATTAAATTAATTTATAAATTCTGTCAGAATTTATTTATTAAGAAAGGATCAATGAGCTTTCGCAATTAAACTGAAAAAATTCATGCTAAATTCCTTGCCTTACTTTACTAGCAAACGTATAAGCAAAACTCATGCGTAATCCTGTAAAGGAGCTTAATTTTTTTTAGTAAGATCTATGTATAAATTGATTCTTTTATAAATTAATTACCTTCATGTTACATTTTTTTTCTGAAAGAAAACTATAGTGACGGTTCACCTTAAAAATGGCGTAAAAAGTAAAAATACGTCATCTAGTGAAAAAGAAACTGCTGTTCCATCTAGACAATACATGGGTGCAATCGTGTGTTGTCATTTTGGTAAAAATCTATAATTTAGGTTACGAATTGCTATCCTAAGCAGCATACTTTCTCCACATTTAGTGCCTCTCAACTACTGTGTTTAAAAATTTTAGGAAATGTATGGATCGCTATTGAAATGAATGCCTATTTAAATGCCTTAAGGAATCTTATTTGGAGAGAATCAAATACCATAAAGAAATCATGTTGTTCTAGGAATTATTACATATTTCCTAATCGAAAGTCTAAAATTGGTCAATTGGTGGTATAATCAATCTATGAGGCAGGGAATTGTGGATTCCATTAATTAAAATAGGAAATATGTTCAATATATTTCTTGCATATTTAATAAAAGAATAAGTAGAGCTTTGTTAAATGTCACAACTAGTTATTATAGCAACGTCCAACAGCAGCCAAAACTCATCTTAGTTTCCAAAATATTTACAAAATATATGTAAGTCTCTATAATTGTTTTTCTTTTTACTCTGTAATGAAAATCATTCCCATTAACTTCTATTTTATTTATAAAACTTTTATTTCTAACAAAACTTATTTTCCTTTTCTGCTTGATAAATTTTTATTTTCTCGATTCCATAATAAAACAAACATTATGTCTCTTTAAATGTTTTTTTTCTGGAAAACTATAAAATAAAACCACAATGAAACATGGCAAGAAGTAGAATTTATGCAAATCCCAGTTGTATTGTCTGTTGACAAAGAAGACAAATGTATTATTTTGCGACAATTTTGATTTATTTTAAAATAAATTTGCTCTGTAGTCTGGGACTTTTTTGCATTCATAAAAAATGTACAAGCGTTGCAAGCACCATATGATTGTTAGAATGAATTATTTTACATAAAGTTTGTTTTAAATTAAGATGTACACATTTCTGTTCATACGCAATTTATTTAAAAGATGATTCATAGTGCACTACGCATTAAGTGAGTAGGGAAATACTTAAAGAAACTGCAATCACTAATTGGAATTGCTTCTTCTGTTTGACGGAACTAGAACAGCATTTGGCATAATAGATAATTCAGTTTTTCCTGAAATTTCACTAGTTCTCTTGTACGAGACGGGTCCATAAGACGGGGATTTTTTTAATTCGTCAGATCTAAAACTAAAAAGGCAATAGTGCTCCTGTCAAGATAAATTTGTCAGTTGGCTACGTCAATGAAATTGTTTGTTTTTGACAGCCTATGACTACCACAACTAAAACCAAGGTTAAGCTTTGTAAATACTATTAAAGCTCTGCATCTTAAGTTTTAATGGTAAAGTAATGGTTGACCGAATTTAGTTGTGGCCGTACAAGCACGGAGGATGCCAAACGTTGTGGAGGCCCAGTTAAGATCTCTATTCTCGAAACAAAACGATATGGTGTTGGCCGATGGGAGATTGAAAGTGCGAGGGATTGTGCAAGCCATGGACATATTGGAAGGCTCAAAACTTTAAATTCTGGATGATCACTGGGGTTTGAGAAAGCTTTCCGCAAGATGGGTGCCATGTTTGCTCAAAACATGGAGACCAAAAAGCCAAAGAAGGCCAAGGTGGTCTTGTTACACAATAAAATCATGGCGAACATTTTTTCGGATGCATACGGCATTATCCACCTTGACTACCTTCAAAAACGCTAAACAATCGATGGTAAATATTATCCCAATTTATTGAGTCCACCACGGGCGTGCATATAAGTAATTAAGGAAGTAGCTTTGCCTATGCTTTTCTGGGTAGAGGTGCTACCGATACCTCAGGTTTGCACGGGACCTAAAATCGGAGGTGCTTTTAACACAAGGCCGACCAGAGTTCCTATCTGGTACCACGGGAACCAGCCCCTAGGACGTGTCCTAGACTGGTTATTGGTGAGGCCCCTTCGGGGATCACGTGGTGGCTGTGGTTAAAACCCAAAGATACGCGGGAAGAGTTATGGGTCAGATGAGTGTGTCTGCAAGAGGTGCCAGTGACTGATTGTAGATGTTCTCTTCAGGCCGTATATCTCTATGTGCTGTTGCTATTCAACAGAGCTGCCCTGGTGGTTGCGGTTGGTGAGTGCCCATTAAGATAGGGAGTATCTTACTGCTGGGCCATTTGGGGTGGTAGGAGGTTAGATAGCTCCAGCACTTTAGCAAGGTGTCTGTACATGGTTCCTTTGGTCCCTGATCCGCCCTATTCTCCCGACTTAGCCACGAGTGACTATTGAGCCTTAAGAAATAGCTCTGCACAAATACAATTGACTCTAGAGATGAAATACCTATTTTGATGATCTCGATAAATGCTATTTTTTTGAAATGATCAATAAAGAAACGTTAAGCAAATTGTATAGAACTCAATGAAGATTATGTTGGAAAAATTAATTTTTATCCAAAAATCTATGTTTCATTAAAAAAGTCTTGGTGTTATTCCCAACCCCACGTACTAAAATAGTTTCATTCAAACAATTTACTGTAAAGGGTTTTGGTTTTC
Source organism: Germaria angustata (assembly GCA_963681545.1). Lineage (NCBI taxonomy): Eukaryota > Metazoa > Arthropoda > Insecta > Diptera > Tachinidae > Germaria > Germaria angustata. Next base: position 38,988,204 of record OY812999.1, read on the forward strand.
GTTACAAAAAAAAAATAAATTATCTTTCCTTAAATTGTGTCAAATTAGAAGACGGCCATTGTTGAAAGCAATGATCTAAAAATCGTAATTATATATCGGAATATAGATTGGTTGGGAAATAGTTTCAGCTATGAATATTTTGCTATTGGAACAATAACTTTCTTATTAGTAGGGAATGGGTAAAAGCTAAATTAAATGTGTGTCAATATAACTGATATTCTATCCATCCGAAATATATTTTTTATAACATCCAACATTCATTTCGAAAATTATGTTGTTATATCCGATAAGTGTACATGATTTTTAAATTCAGTTTTAATTGAGTTGGCAGACGTCATAAATTAATATTAAAAAACAAATTTCAGATTCAACAAAATTGGAAATTTAAGGTCAGAGGAAGGTTAAAATAAGGTATTACATTGTTTTCATTATTTTCATTATTTTGTTTCCTATAAACTAACGTCTTACTATTGATTTCAAACTATTTTGTGGTAATTAGTATCAATCAAATCTACAGTTGTATATGTACAGAAGACTATAAGACGATAGAGCATAATATAATAAATATTTCCTGACATCTTGAAGGAATAGCAAATCTAGTGTCCCTCAATTCATTAGCCTCGTCTATTTCTTTTTTTATAGATCATGTGTAAATTGACATTTTTGACAGATATACATGTTCTCTAAAATTACCATTAATAAGGTTGGACAACTTATGCGTTGAGCTTTACAACTCGTTAAGTTCCTAGTTCAAAAATTGTTAATCAAATCCAAGAAGATTTCAGAAATTTTCACCTCGAACATTACTTTTCATTTGAATTCATAAAAAGAGCACATCTGTAAATTTTTAACATGCCACAGAAGTGAAAGATAAAAGACTATTCAAAACTATTCTTTGTAATATTAACAAATAAATTTTTCAAATTTCTTTGCTGTGGCTTTAGCTGTTCATATGCTGACATTTCATTGGCCGCTAAACGGAATCCTCAGTGAACTTTAAACTGTTCGAAAACAGTTCCAAGTTCTTACGTTTATGCCAAAACAACCAAATGCAATATGAGATCTCTCTCTATCGAACTTAGAATGGACTTGGAATGATTGTATACAAACAGCACAACAGCCAATTATATTCAAAATGAGTCCACTTTATTTTGAAAAGTTCAAATATTTTATGGGCACAAATCCGATAAATTTCAATATTAATTATTACAAAATGATTCTCAAATTAATTGCCAAGGTGTAAGTACAAAAATATCCTCGATTGAAATTAAAGCAACTTAATTTGTGTATTTGCACTGGTATATTAAATAAAATTTAACTTTTCTCTAATCGAGTAATATTTTTAAGCAGTTGGAACTAATGGATCAATTATTTGTTTCAATCGAAAAAAAATCGATTGGTTACAAATTCGATTATCACACCAGTCGATTATCCATTTATATAAAAAAATTACTTTTATAAATATTTTTCTATCAATAGACTGTGCGATAACATTTCCACATTTGCATGTTTAATATGATAAATATATTTAAGAGTATATTACCTTAATCCTATCGATCGTAGGTTTATGAAACGAGAGTGTAAATACATACATACATACATACATAATCGTGTGTATGTATATGCTTGTGTAATAAAAAATTTTCGTATTCTTGTCATTTTTGTGGTGCTTTTGACATTTGTGATTTGAAACGTTTAAAACAGGCATTAATTTTCATACTATTTATTATAAGAAATGCAAATATTTAAATGTAAAATATTTTTTAAAACAAAATGTGGACACAAACATTTTTGGCATCTTTTGACAAATTGTCTTCTGCACACACATAAATGTAAAAGGCGTATCCTTAACGTTAATTTTACCACGACACATACATAAACGAATTTGAAAAAGCCATAAGGCTTAGGAGATGTGCCCTTTCTGAAACATATTAAATTAAAGTGGAGACCATTAAATATCACAGAAAAAACTAAGTGATTTATTTATGTGAGCTAATTACGCTAGATACTAGCACTGCTGATCTTTTGAGTGGAAGGAAGAAATTATATTGATGAACAATATGCTTAGCAGCATTAGGTCTATTCCAATTCAATTAAAGAAGAAAAGGAATATTGGTAGATAATTTCTGTTAATTGGGAAGAAAGTATAGAACTGCTAAAACTCCCACTTGCCATTAGTTAAGCTTAATGCCTTTTGTTGAAAAACTTAAAATATGTAGATGGAAATTCAATGTAAAATCTTTTGTCAACTTTTTTATTGAAAATATTTAAAAAATATTTCTTTTCATTGGTTTTAATTTCTTAAAAAAGAAATAAAAATATCGAATAATTAAAAATAAATATATTTAAAAAAACACCCCAAACTGAAAAAATAATTCAATTAATAAATAAAATCAAAAATTTATTGAAAAAAATTTTAACTAAAAAGGAAATTAATTTAAAAAACTTACCTCTAGTCAGGCCTTTTTTAACATGCCTTTAGTCCTGCAAAATAAGTTTTATTTGTTTTGTCTATTTACAATAGCAAGTTAGAGGATTTTTCTGAAGTAAGAAGGCAGTGCTATCATAATCTGTATGGAAATTTGCGTAGATTTGTATATGAATAATTCAATTTGCCACAAACGTCCCTTTCTTAAACGCATCACTTTTCCAAAAAATATCAATATGACTTCCATAAGAACTATACACCAGTAGCTCTTGAAAATGACGCTTTAAAAACTGGCCATTCAGACTGACGGTCACAGCTTTCCCGGCAATGGCGTGGCCTCGCTTGTGGAGTAGCTTGGACAACTATATCTGAATGGACTGAATAGTTTTCTAATATGCTCTAGATAGAGTTTGAAAATTTTCTAGAGACTGCAAATGGCTGTCTATTTATAACAGTGGGCCAAATGTCCTTCGAGTTTTTTCACTATATATTGTATGTGCAGCACATCGAAACTAAAAGATTTTCATTGAAATTTCTCTTTTTATATTAAATATTTTTTCAATATATAAAATAGCGTCTTGTAAGAATCAGGTCAGAAATTATCAGAATCTAGTGCAACTCTTACCCACTATCGGGACGACGCTGTTCCTTCAACAAATATTATGAATTAATCCTTAAAATATACAAATTATATTTGAGTTTTGTAGGTATATGATAAATTGAATTAATATTTAATATATATTTTGACCCAAGGATAAGAAAAATAACCTTAACGAAGCAGCTTCAATAAATTCAATCAAGTGTGTTAATTTTGCAGTTTTATTGAACGAAAATTTTCTCGGCATAAAATTTAGAAAAATGTACTTAATATAAACAACTTTGGCTAAAATTTGAATGAAGGAACAAAGTACAGCAAAACAATACTAAATTATAAAAAAGTACAAGTTTGTTACTCAAACTTGCTATTAAATATTACTTGTTTAAAACAAACCCTTTCTATGCTTAAGTCTGCAGATATGCTCTTCTCCATTTGCTGTTCGATTATCATTTCTTCATTTAGCAAATAAATTAAGCACTTATCATCCATCTCATCATCATCATCGTTATAATCATTCTCATCATTGAAATACTTCATGTTCAATATACTATTTCAATTGCTCTTCAACCGCCATCACCATCATCCTCAGCAGCTGTTCGTTTTCTTGTCTTTTCAATAATCAAGCTTAAGTATGTAAATACTAAATTATATTGGAAATTCAATCACTACGATTATCACTTTCAAATCATCTGTCATTTCAAAATACCGAAATTGGCACACATACACTTCTTTTAGGGTTAAATCTATCCCTCAATATCGTACGCTTAATTCCTTTGCATAAATTTTTTGTGTTTTGTGTTGTACTGACATGAACCAAAGCCATCCAATGAGTTCAGAGCTCAAACGTAACCACATATTTGGGGGCATGATAAGGTTTTAATCATTTAAGATGTTACACGTAAGTATGAAAATTTTGCAAAATGCTTTTGAACATTTTAGTGGGTAGATATCAATTACAGAAATTAGAATTAACATCATTTAAAAATTGCAGCACTTATATAAAAGGGAATAGAAATCAATAAATGACATAACGACTTGGGTCGGAATAACTATAACTTAAGGGTACATTATGAGAACAGAGATATTTATAATTTTGCATATTATTGTTTAAATTCAAAATAAATTAAGAATAGTGAACTCCAAACAAATGGAATAAGAAAACAAAATTGTTTATTTCTTTTTTTATATTTGCCATAGTTTATTAAAAGTATTCAATAAAAAACCCTCCTGCTGCCCAACTCATTAGTAAATCCTCATCTATCACGTTTGAGACACATTCACCATTGTATGCTTATAAAAAAAATAAAAGCCTACAAATCTATTATGGTAAAGGGCTTACTGATGAGTTGCCTTTAGCACCAACGAAATGCAGGCATATAAAATATCTCAATCTGTGACAAATAACAAAAAAAATAATCCCCCTTATTATGGTTGCCGACGTCGACCTCACACCAAGTCGACATCAATATATTGGCAATTGTGGGATCGTTATCCAGAACTATTAAATATTATTGATAGGATATTACTACTACTATGGCTTATAAAATTACAATTGGCCATCAATATTAGTTAATTATTGCCTACAATGAGTTCAGGAACTGCTGTCTTTTTACTGTCGATTTGATGTGACGTCGACGTTGACAACCATAATAAGGGGGAATAAATTGGTAGATTATCCCTATAACTTTAAATATTTCTAACAGCAGACACTAAGAAGGTTGAAAACACAAAATACTGCTTTTTAATGTGAGGCAAATATCTTAAAAATTTTTAAATTTGAGCCAACAAAAACTAAAAACTTATAAATATGTAGGGAGCTTGAGATTTATTTGTGATTTGTAAGACAGACTTATTCTGTAATTGTGGTAAAAATGTTCCTTTTGTAATTGAATCGTGTGATTTTAAACCAACACATGTAACATGTGTTGTTTTAAAATCACACGATTCAATTGTAGATTCAAATTAAGTAAAACCTTATATTTAATATTGATTAGATGCAAAAATTCAAATCCCAACCATACAAATATTCTTCAACTAGTATTAATTTTGGGCAAAACATTTTCTCTAAATCTATTCAAGACGTTACCAGGTGGAGAATAATTGCAAACCAAATAGAATTTTTTCCCTCTGCAAAAGAGAATTGTTTTTCGCAAAACTCAGAACGTATAAAAACCGACTCACTTTTTAGCATAACCCACGCCCAGTTCCTTAGTATTCTTCCACAGGACTTGAGTAAAGTGACCAGTACCTGGCACAAACTCCGACTTTTCAAAGTCATACATGTCTATTTCATCATACCAAGCTTTGACTGGCATATCGCCTGTTACCTTATCAAATCCACTACAAAAAAATAAATTTTCTCCATACGTTGAATCTGAACTATGCTCCAATTGACCTTTTTTAGCCAATTTCTGAAAGAAATATTAATGTGTGAGGAAAAGTGTTGGAAAATAAATGAAAAAATATATTTTACTTTGGCATAGGCAGTAGCAATTTTATTAAGCTTTTCTGTAAGAGTTAATGGTGGGGTATTATGCTGCTGGCGATATTGATTATGTGCATTTAAACACTGGCACTGTATGGCGCCCCATTTTTTTGAATCACACAGTGCAGCCGTCTTGAACAATTTTTAATTTTAAACTTTCGAAACTTTATTATTATTATTATTTTTTTTTTCAATTTATATTATTTATTTTCCATCTCACATTGACTCTTTGACAATTTTGAAATATGAAATAAGTTTTATTGCCAACAAACAAAGAATTCGAGCAAGAAAAAAATTCTTACATTCTTGCCATGTGCTCAACAATGATTTTGACTCATGTACTCGTATACAAGAAAGCTGTACTTATGTATGTATGTAGATGCAAAAGTATATATATATGTAGACACTTTGTTACATAGTAAACATTTTCGAAAATAAAATCTCATTGCAACTTTCAAAGTCTGCCAAAGTTGCTTGTTGTCCAAAAGGATTTCTACAATTTAAATTCCAGATATAAGAGGATTTTTATTATCTTCTGCAGACCAATGTTCTTCTACTCTGTTGTATATTTCTAAAGTGCATCTTCTAATAATATCCATCGTTGTAATATTACTATGCAACAGGATTTTCTATAATGATGCAAACAGCAATAAGCAAACGCATACATGCATAATCACTTACAGTAATAACTACAAAGGGAAACTATATATTTGTGAGATTTCAGCTTTTGTTTACAAAGTTCATAATAAAATATATGAACTTGTATGAAAGAGAGAAGGGAAGGAAGCCCAATATGAAGGCAGTTGAATGGAGTTTTTATCTATGCTAGATGCACCCTGCCACACGTAACTGTTGCACACTTCGACATAAAATCATACAACATAATACTTGCTTGAATGCATGAATTTGAAAATACTTTCTTCCCTCTCCCAAGGCAAAACACAGGCCTATTTTCTCGACGAGTACTGAAATATCCATTAATAAAATTAAAAAAGAAGAGACCTTAAACTTGAGAAAATATTCTGTATTTATAAATTAAAATAAAATGGTAAAAAAAAAACTAAGACATATAATAATGCACATATGTATAAATGTTACTAGCAACTTTAAGCACGTATGCCAAGGTCTATTTATACAGGACGTCAAAGTTCTACAACAAATACAATTACTAAATACAAAAGAAAACAGGAACAACGGCCAGAAATTTCAACAGAAAAAGAAAAAATCAAACACACTTTGACACATTGAAAACGTAAATAAAAACCATGACTTAAGTCCTGTTACCTTGGCTTATACCTCCCAAACTATGAAACGATTTTATTAGTACATAATTCTTGCTCGTCTGCAGCAAATGATAACACTGCACTCATAGCTTCGTCTATATGCTTCTACTTTATTGCAAAGGGAATTATATAAATAACAGAAATGGTTACGAAACTGGAAAATCAAAATCAACACAAGGAAGTCTTCCCATATAACATTCTCGCTTAGAAGAGAAATCTGAACACCAGCTGCTCTAAATGGATCACTAATACCGACTGTGAATAGTGTAAAGTATTTGGGGTTGTACTTAGATAAACGACTTATTTGGCAAGAATATATCAAAGTAAAACGGAAATATATTAACATCAAAAAAAAAGATGTCCGAAATCCGAACTAAGCCTGAAAAATAAGCTTATACTATATAAAGCTATTTTTAAACCTGTATGGACGGACGGAATCCAACTTTGGTGAACAGCTTAATGAAATTTTGCAGCGATATCAGTCCAAAACTCTTCAATTTATTACTCAAGCCTCATGGTTTATAACAAATTCAGCGATACACAATGATTTCAAAATCCCTACAGTCAAAGAAACAATAACAAAATTTAGTACATAATATCTTGAGACAATGAGTAGTCATTCAAATCCACTAGCCATTAGCCTACAAGATAATTCTGAAGAAGTGCGTAGGCTAAGTAGGTTACATGTTCTTCTTCTTTGAACTGCTTTGTTTTGCACTATGGGACATAAAAAAGTGTTACTTTTCATTTATTATTAAATTTACTTATTGTTGTACCAACAGATTGCAAATAAAGAATATATAAAAAAATCTGCAGCAAATCTGTATAAAAGTTGGCTGCACAATGGGAGCGTAAAAAGCAGAATATTGCATATTTATTAAAATATTGTCTTGCATATTTATTATATCAGTACCACTTGTCTTCTCCTAAAATACCCATTAGATCAATTTTTAAACTTCTTAGAAAAACAAGTTCTTGATTAAACGAAAAAATGTAGCTCTTCAAATTTAGATTGAGACAGTTTTATTCGTACATTTTTAATTAAAACTAGGAATTAGTTCAAAGTTTTAATATTTCCAAACCTCAATTTTCAGTACTGCTATAGATAACTTATCGCTATTTAATAAAACATTATTTCCTTTGCAAAGAAAAAGAAAGAAAAAACAAAAATCTAATCCTCTTAATACATTAAAGATACTTTCTAATTCAGTTGAAGGCATTAAATATATTAATTCTATAATGTAAATTAGGTCACTTTGGAATGAGCTCAAATCATATATTTTCTGTCTCAAAGTCTCTAAATTTGTATTACTTTTTTGAAGACCTTTTTACTAAGCCTCTTTCAAACGTATTCACTCTTACAGCGATTACAAATTTAATATAATTAGAATGGTTTTCATACACGTGTGTTACAATGTGAAAAATATCTTTAAAAAAAGTTGCTTTTTCCTAACGTTTCCAGTGAATAGGTTCCCAAAAAGTAACCATTTTGCAATAACATGCCAATGTTAAAATAATTAAAAAAGATTCGATTTTCATTACTTCTGGATAACAGATTGTTATATATGTATATATTCCCATCGATCCTATAAGGAGCATAAGGCCTCATTGTTACTGCATATTTAATTTTTGTTTAATTATTTTATTAAAAAAGTTGTCTACAAGTGTTGATGTTGAACTTGGAACATTTTTTATAATGCCATGCTTCACAGACAGCGCGTTTATAATCTCAGCCACATGAGATAAAAGAGCAACGACACTTAGTTAATATTGACAGAAAGCAGCTATAAAAGAAGTCATGAAAATACAGGGAATTCGTTATAAAAAATACAAATTTATCTCCTTTCGGAATGCTTTTCATACAGGTTTCTCATTACAAAATTCTTTTTTTTTTTAATACCCTCAACAGAACTATGAACTATCAAAGACATACTAAGAACAGTATATATTTTGCTTTCCTTTTCAGTGAAATAAAAATTTTAAAAGGATAAAAACTTTTTAATATTCATAATCCTTTCCTATTTGAAAGTAAAAGTTTTAGCCAATAATTTGTGAAAAGTATTGATTTCATTGCAAATTAATGAAAATAAATATTTTTTTTTTAATTCAATCAAAATTTTCTCAACTTCGATTCTTAGGAAGGTGAAAAAAAGCTATAACGAACTACTTTGAAAATAATGAAAATGTCATTTCTTAAAAACAACTTCCACTCTTTTCACCGGAGGCCAAGGGAAGCAACGTGATACCTTGCAAAAGAAAATAATATAGTGGAAAGAGACTACATTATGTGAATAAATTAAATATTCTTGGGTCTATTACAAATTTGCAAATTAACTGACTACAAAGGCACTGTTCTCTTACAACAAAATAGTTTTGTCAACCCTACCATCAACATGTAACCATCTCAGAAAACAGCTTTTATCAAATAAAAATCTATAAGTCTTAAGGAATTTGCAATAATTGATGTTAAATATAATAAAATTCATAAATTACTTCTTAACCATGGCTTAGCTTCCCCACACATACTACAGATCAAATCGTCATAAACAAACGCATGCACACACAAGTACATACAAACACACTCACACATACACACGCACGCACATACTTACATATCCTGCAAGAGATAAATGAATAGTAATAAACAACGCAAGGCATTTAACAAAAGCAACAAACAAACAAAATATCAAATAAAAGAACCAACCAACGAACGAGTGAATAAACATGTTTTATTGTAAACGGCAGAGTTATAAAATGCAAAAAATATGGTCCGCCCGGTACTTGAGCTGCAGTAACAGTTCTAAAGTCTAATAAAAGCAATAATAAAATTTCATATTTCATGGACATTTAGCAGCAAAACAATACAATAAAGTGGATGAATGGGGACTTGGAAAAGATTTTTCTATTTATTTTCTCTTCTTGCGAAAATAATTGAAAAATTGCCACAATCACTTACATGGAAGCAAAAATCAAGAAGTAAAAAAATTTTTAACTCAATATGAAAACAAGTTGTATACATGAAACAAAATTCCATAAAATATAAATTTACGATACCTGTTAGACATGTAATATCTATATGGATAAATTAATGTTGAACATAAGTTAAGGTCAGAGGTAAAAAAGCACTTTAAAGCACACAAAAAAGCACTTTATAAATTCTTTTCGCTTCAAATAGAGATTTCATAAACTTTAGTAAAATTAAATTTTGTTTTTTCATGTTTTTTGACTTTTTGAGGTGATCCAGTATTTATTTACTTTTTCTATTGCTACATAAAAGAGTCAAGTGCACCAATAGAATGCATATGATCTTAGTAGATGTTACTCATACAAATTTGGAAGCATTTAATTTAAAAATTGGAATATGCACGTAGTTTATTTAGAAGTTGCAATATAAACATCATTTATATTTTTAATTAATTTAATATTTCAAAAGCTAATAGATAGCTTTTGAGTTAAACGTGATGCAAAATTAACGCCATTATATGAATTTGAAGCCATTTTTGCATCTAGTGCCACTTATCACTGTGCTTTGATATTTACTCGGATGATGTAGATATATCGAGAATTAGTTGCCAACAAACAATAGAGCGTTACACACTTCAACAGCAGAGAATTATTATTACTTCTATTGTCTTAATACAGCGTGAATGTAATTATTGTTTTTCTCGTACTCGAGTACCATCAGCTGAGTACCTCGAGCAAACTCGGTCCACTAAAGATGTCGCAAAAAGTGTCCCGCCAATTGGTGCCCGTTTGACCCAGAATATTGGTTCTATTGCCGATGACGCCAGAGAAAACCCACAAACAATAGGCAATATCAGACATTACAGAAAGATGCTAAGCAATTTTTCCCCGCAAATTGCTGCACTAGATCTTGATCTTTGTTAGCTTCAACCGGACGCAGCAGCCGATCACACAGTTCGGGTCACGATGGAGATTTTAAGACAACAATTTCCAGGTTAAGTGATTTTGTATCAGCAGACTATTTTAAGTCCCGCACTTACCACAACAAACCACGATACTTGCAAGTCTTGGAAGCTAACATTTAAGATATTCGGATCCAAATGTTTTGCGAGCAACCTTTCGAACTTATTAGGTCGCTATTTAAGTGATATAATTTTATCCAATTAATGTCATCAATTTCATGCCTTCAAATAATAATTTTATTTATAACAAAATGGCTGCCAGTTCCAAATACGAGAATTCTTTCATGCCATCTCGTATAATTAATAGTTTTCTTTTATTAAATAATGTATTCACTTCTAAACACTTCTAATTTCGTAACTGCAAAATAAAATTAATGGCTCTATTGAATTGGATGACCTAATGTTTTCAAGCGGGTGTTGGAGGTGCAGTTTTCTCATTACAATTAGTTGAAAATGTTTGAAAAACTGATATAAAGTAATATTTAACTTTCCCAGTAAAAGAAGAGCATCGAAGCAAGTCAATATGATCCACATTTGAACATTTTATCTTTGTAACTCTGTGTGTTTAATCTGAAGTCACCCTCAGGACGTTATGAATTAACTATGTTTAGTATAAACTTTCAATTTTATTGGTCGCACAGTATATTTTACGTTTTACTTTTCATAAAAATCATCAACATTACACATTTAATTTTTGCTCATAGAATTTCTATTTTTTATTAATATTTTTGTCGACTAAATTTGAACTCGAACTTTCAGAATAATTTACAATCCTCGCTTTAGAAATGCAAGTACAAATATTTACACGGTAATTCCATGAATTCACCAAATATTTCAATAAATTATTCGATATACATATGTACATACTAATAAATATATTACTCATACACAGCAGTTAGTACATTCCCAATGAATATCCAAAAAAGTATGCCATAGTTTTTGTAAAAAATTCATATGATGGAAACAATATCACATTGAATATTGCGCATACGTCATCGATACTCGTACAAACATTTGAATGGATATGCAAAAAAATATGCTATTGCTATTGCCAGCCGGGCTTGTTTTGGCTGGATTGTCCAGTTTTTTAAGTACCTGTCCAGTTTGTCCAGCTAAAACAATTTTGCACAAAATGTTCTTAACATTTATTGGCTTAAATTTGTTGTATAAATTTCCTTATGGGAACATAATAATATATTTGCAATAATGTTGTTATTTCTATTTTCGCTTTTTTAAATCGTATTGTACAATACTGATTTCATAGTTTCTGTAACTACTTAAGTATATAGTAAAAGTATCATCTCTTGTGTTTTTTTGAACTAAACTGAACTAAAAAAAATTTAAGTTTAGTTATATTTTGCTATAATTTTATGACATATGAAAAAAATTTAATTTTTCATTTAAAAAATTTTAAAAACAATGTAAACATATATTTTTTAATAAACTTTTTTGTATAACAAAAAGTAACTATTTTTTTCGAGAAAATTTTATTTCAAAATGCCCAACTTTTTTTAATAATACCGCTTTTTTAATCCAAATATACAGCTTTTTATTACTCTCAATCTGGTGAGCCTAATGCAATAGTTTCGTTAACCATGTCGATCCCACTCTCTTGAGTACAGCCTGTTGTAATAATACAGCTCAGATGCACAGTGGTGCAAAACAAAAAAAGGTAGTAAAAAGTCGGTAACGTTTATACTACTTTGAATGAAACAAACTACGAAACAGAATTGAAGGGGGAAATGTGTACGTGTATTGATATCTAGAAGTTGTAAAAAATTGGCAATAGTCGCGATTTTTCTTTTCTTCTAAGACAATAAATTTATAAGTTATTGATGGAAAAAAAAAATTTTTTGTAGATTTAAACTGATTTCATAGCTAGATTTCATAGAGTTAGTAAATTAGCAGGAATGATTCACAATCCAAATTTACTCAACTTGAATTCCCATACAATATCAGTTTTTTAATCTAATGTTAGATCGTACTTGTGTGATAATATAGAAACGCTTCTAATGTTAAGTTTGTCTTACATTAAAATGGTTTTTATTGCTCATTTTCTTATATAACTAAAATTTTTTATATTTTTTATAATTCCCTTTTTTCATATGAGTTATAGCCAGAGTGTTTCAATAATGCTTTTTAGGAGCTGAGACTTTTTTATCTTGAAATGTTATTGTATTTAAGTAAATGCTTCAATAAAAATTCAGTATTGAAATTTACAAAATATGAAAATATGAATATGAAATTGTCGTTCTATGAGAAAAACGTCCTTTTTTCACTAGGAACCTGATAATTTATTTAAGCCGCAAGAGTTTTATTAAAACTAACAACAAAATTTGAATGGAAGTAATTGTGCTTGTTTCAAAATGGCTTGTTAGTAAATCTATGAGGACAAGCATATTTGTATGGTTGTATTTATATATGTTTGTATGCGTGTGCATGTGATTTTATAACGAATTTGCACAGTTATGCGCACTCAGGTTTCTAGTATATGATGCGATACATTTGCATTTTATATAAATTTACAATCATTTACAACATTTTCATACAAAACCAATAATAACATTTGTATTGGATTACAACAAATTCAACTGCAATAACAATTTAAACAAAAAAAAATTAGCATGAGAAACATGAAACAAAATGATAAGTCCATACACATATGTACTTATGCACAATCGCATTTGTACATGCACACATACATATGAATGTGTGAATGTATACGTAATAGAAGATTGTTATTTATGCAAAAACATTGCCGCCTATAGAAATGTTTACAATATTGTGCGTGAATTTTGATGTTGCACTCATTTACATATTTGTTGTTATTCTTACTTGGCTATACAACAACAAAAATAGGAAGTTGTTACAATGATAAAAACAAATACGACATACAAGTCAGAGCTGGATAATTTCAACAATATATATTTATTTTTATATACCAGTAACAAGGGAAGGATCCGCTATTTCTGAGCACGAACAATTTTATGCATAGCCGATCCTTAAAAGCAGGATTGATCCATTGAAAATCAGTTTGATCAGCCAGAAATTTTTTTCGTATTTTTGCAGGCACTTTTTTCTAAAAGCAGAGTTACTCTTATGTAAACGTATTCGTTACGAACCATTTAATCACTTTTGCTTAGCAGACTTGTATATAAGTACGTATTCTTTTGTAAATGCAACGTTTTGTTACGGAAAGATCTCATAAAATTTGGATTCTTCTACGCTTTTATGTATCAGCTATTTTTTTTTTTCTAATATTTGGTTATAAACAGTATGGCATTTATGGCATACTTTATTATGTATTAGAGGCGTTCAGAATTGTTACAGTCTATTATAAAAAACAAAAACAATAACAATGTTTTAGGACTCCTAATCAAATGATGAGCAATTCAAAACTCTTTCTTCTATAAGAGCACAACAGTATAACTCAGTACAATACATCTCGCAATGTAATTTGAATAAAGAAGAAAATTTCACAATATTGTGTATCCGATGGTGTTGTTGATTTTCAATGGCGTAGTAAAATTTTTAGCCCGCACTGACACTTGTTTTCGTATGGTATAATATATACATATGTTTTTTTATTTTATTATCTACAGTTCACTACATTTTATTCCAAAATAATAAAACATAAAAGGTTTCTAACAAAAAAACTAAACTGAATTCAGGTTTTAAAAAAATAAAATCTTGAAATATATTCCACTGGCAAGATCATTGTAATGTAATGTATGTAATGTAATGTAATGGGGTTTGGCCCAGGATGGCCTTTTGCACTGCGACCATTGTTGATCTATTGTGCTTCCCCTGTCCCTAGCCGTCCAATACGTTCGCAAATAGGATCAGCTCCTTCAATGGGAGCATTAGCAGATCCTCTTCACTCAGCGTATATGCATGTAGAGTCCTGTGTCTTCTGTGGCACAGTGCCCCACAATTTGCTATCAAGTATTCCATCGACTCCTCCTCCTCACCGCAAAATCTGTAGATGTCCGTGTCAGATGAGGCCATTCTGGTTAGGTGGGCTTTGCAGGTGTAATGGCCTGTGAACGCCCCCACCAGCGTCCATAGGCTTTCCCTGTCCAGTCTTAGAGCCAGATCCGCCCTCCCAGCGTCAAAGCGTAGGAATTTCTTGGTGTGACCTAACCCATTGATGTCATTACAGTGTCGTGCAATCCTGGACGATGTCCATTTCGAAATCTCCCCCTTAAGGAGACTTTTGTTGAACCCAAAAGAGGGGGTGGGTCCAATGCAGTTCGCCTCAGCCCCTCTTCTCGCACAGATGTCCGCCATCTCATTCCCGGCATGCCCCTGATGTCCTGGTACCCATATCATAGTAATCTGATTTTGAGTCGCCAGTTCATTGAGCCTGCTGTGGCATTCCAGTAATAATCTGGACCTGTATGTACAGCCGCTCAGGGCCTTAAGATCATTAAAGCCGGTGCCATGAAAGTTGTTAACAAAAGATTTAATTTATATCTTACGGTCGTTGGCATCAAAAATCTATTATTTATTTGAAATTTTTTGCAGCCTATTTTGCAAGTTTGTTAAATTTTGTGTAATTTTTATATTCATTATTTGTCCTCTTTTTAAAAATTTTTTTAGCAACAAAAAAATTCGATCGAAATTTCAAACAAAATTTTCTTGAATTGTATTGAAATTTCGATCGATATCGAATGCCGTAATTTGCCCCCTTATTTTAATAATAAAAAATGATTTACTTTTATTTCTAAAATTTTTAAAATTTTATAAAGAAAATTTAAAGTTGTTAAAAAAAACACAAAATTTCGTTTTCTTTGGTTCAAACGTATTTTTGGTGTATTTTTTTACTTCCTAGGAAGTGCATTTGAGAAAATCTTTATTTATTTTTTAAGACTTATTTACATGAGAACAGTTTTCGTTAAGTGAAGTTGTCACTTTAAGTAAAGAAAAAACACAGAAGGTCTATTGGAAAGTTTTTATCATTTCAAAGCTTAGATAAATAGTAGTATATAATTGCAGATCTTATTGACTTCTTTCGAAGTTCTTCTTTTTTGTATTCTCAAGTTCATTCATTTCATTTTGTCCAGTGTATCACATGATCATTTAATTTGGTTATCGCTAAAGATTATAATCCATTTTAAGTTTCAGACTTATACCTAAAGGTATTTAGACTTCTTTACCTAAATGCAAAAGCAATATGTCCATAAAATCATGGACTTTTCCGCTCTTTTCATTGCATACACTATAACTTTATTATTACTTTTGTTATTAACTTTTGCACTATTCTATTTATTCTAAAAACTCTATTGTTATTTTTGAATAATTAGTAAAATCGATGAAATATTCTCACATTTGATTCTTGCACTATATACGTGAATTTGAGATATTCACATCAATAGAATAATTTAAACAATACATTCACAATTTTACTTCCAAAGAAGCAACGAAAATGTCATTTCTTAAGAACAACTTCTATTTTTTCACTATAAAACACATCGTAACACTTATAAGCCCTCGACTTATTTTATGGCCTATAGAAATGTGGTTTCCATCCTTGTGTTAACATGAAAAGTCCTGAAAACTAGATAAAAGTAATATAATTTGACAATAAGATGAACACATATTAATGCGTTTGCACTTTCTGAAATATTTGTGTTCATGCATGGAAATAAACACACGGATAGACATTAAGTGCGAACTACAATTAAAATCTTTTATAATTTAGGAATGAGAAATTTTTGGCGAGCGGGCAAATGTTTACAAACCACAAGCAATTTAAATAATATAATGCTTTTGGGCATTAACTATTTCATCAAGTAGAAACATTTAGCATTTGTGAACATAAAAATTAAAGAAATATAAATGAATCGCCTTAATTTGCTGTAAATTGGCTTTAGCTGTAATTTTTATGTAAAGTGGAATCAAATCTATTTTATTTTGTAGTTTTAAAGGAGGGCATTTTAAATTTTGGTAGGGCAATCGCTTTCTTACGCAAAGCATTTTATACGTTCTGTAGCCTCAAATAAATATCAATATAAAAAATAGGCAAACAGAAACTCATTGCACTGTAACTTCGATTTAAACATATTTTCAAAGATATTTTCCTGTAAATGCGAAGCGATTGCTATGTAGCAAGTAGTCCCTCCACAAAATTTAGGAGTAGTTTTTTTTTGTTTTTTTTTTTCAATATATAAAAGAAATACAAAATACATATTTTAACTAATGATATCATATCAATAAAATGACAATTTTTACTATAGCGCTTTTCAGCAGCTGATTCTAAATAACATGACAAATTACACAACTGTCACATCCAAATAGTGAAATCGGATCATACAGTACACCGGTCATAAAACAGCCGTTCTACATCATGCTACTGACAGTCAGTAATCGCTCCTGTAGCAAGCAGAAGCTATAAAGGTCAATATCCTTCCCTGTTTATAAAAACGTAAGTCACACGAAAGCTGTCTACTCCTCCCTTGCACAGGATAATTTAATATAGAAATGTAAGTACAACTGGTGCACAAAATCTACGCGACAAACAGGATATCATGATATACTGTAGAAACATTTTGAAGGCATAGGGAATAGATGTAGATAAGTTGGCAGCCAAAGATTAATTTTTCAATTCCACTAAGACTGTTAAATCGGAATTATTTATTGTTTGCCTAAAAGCCACCATTGTTATAGTCCAAATTTAAGAAGATTTGGTCAATACAGTCAGCGACATATGGATGCCATTATTCATAAATACACAACATATTTTATCTCATTGTAATGTGATGCATGACTATTCCTCTTCAATTTGGCCATTAAACATCGTAGAGTCAACAATTATTATCATATATTTTATAGAGGCCACCAAAATAAAAAGGTTGCAACAAACTGTGTGTGTACAATTAACGTAAGTATCTACCACGAAAGTCAAGTCTCATTGCAGTGCTATGACTAGTTGGCTTTAATACACCCCTTTATTAACGACGTATCACAAATCTATTTCTGAGACTATTTTACCTCTAATCGTACCAATCATCACTATTGATATTAAGTATTACCCAGAGCGGCCACTAGATGAGCTAAAATTTACAAATAGCTCGAATTTTTGACATATTTAAATTACCTTTTTCCAACATTTATGTATGAGCTTTAGCTTCACGTTATTCTCGATTTTCGATCCTTGGAAGTTACCGACGACTCATGTAATTCTCTATGGTGCTCTGATTAATCGTAAGTGTTGTTAGGAGTCGTTACTGGCTGAAGAAGTTAACACGTTGACTACAAATAAAATTATGACTTAGAACTTTAGTTCGATCTCTATTCAGGTCAAGTAATATCGGCATCATAAATTTCTCCTATGTGTATTAGTGTGGCGTTGTTATTGGATTGTTCAAGTGGTGAAAAGACATCACTGGTCACTGAATATCACCGACAGCGATTAATATGCTGCTATGCTAATGTACATTATGGCCCATTTCTTTGGTAATGTGAAGAGAATTGTCGGCGAAGTAAAACATTTAATAAAAATGGCTTAAGGAACTTAATGAGTCTACTTGACACCAGAGGAGCTGCAACACTGCCATAAAAAAATTATTAAAACGCGCAATACCAAAGTTGCATAAGAATTAAAATTTCTCACTTTTACCACCTGTCCCCTCTCTACCATTATCCCTTTCAGAAAGAAGTAACAGTGGCATTAATTGGCTGAAGGGTGCCTCTCTTTCTGTCCTTACTACAGGATTAAACTATATCAAATTGCTGGGTATTACCGTCATTACCGAGAGTACTATTAACCATTTTAGTTCAAGATTTATTGGCATTAAGTCGTTGGGAATCACCATTATCGTTCGCTTATCAATACTGAACACTTTTATTTTAATTTTACATATTAAAAGGCACTTTTTGTTCAGTAGTAACAGAATCTTAAGAGCCTTAAGTTTTTACTCAAAAATTAATTCTTTAAAATTCGTATCCACAACATCCACTTGATTATGGATTTGCTGGGAATGAGATGTTCTCATTTGCAATTAATTTAATTTACTAGACAGTTCTCATAATAAATGGTGGAAAGAAATAATATTCACTTTTATAATTTGAAAAATTAATTATGTATATAATTGTTATCTATTACTATCAAGTTCAAATTCCTACAAAAAACTCAGCATTCAATTTCCGCAATTGTATTTCATTTACTGTGGCTGGATTCAACCCACTTTTTAAAAGAGACGGTTTTCAATTCGATATATTGATAATGGAGAAACTTTTCCATCTATATACCGATTTTGTAAATACTTTTTTTATCTAAAAGCGTATTCTTGCAGTTTATTTCCATAGCGAAATGGAACTTGGTTGGATAAATTATACGCCTCAAAAAATGATTGTCGCACAACTTCGCAATTTATGGACCGATTCTTATAATTAATTCCTTTTTTAAATCTCTCGACAATTAGATCGTTGTATTGACATCGGCTTTCTTTGCCAGAACTATAAGTTAAAAAATATATAATAGTTTATTTTATATTATGTTTTATAAATGTCCAAAGGTTTTGTTCAAAAGGACTTGAAAACAATTTGCTCAGCTAATTTTTTACTTATTTTTTATTTAGACAACTGGGCAAATGGCAGATGTGGAAAAATTATCATATGATCTATTTGCAAGATCTTATTGACGTTCAGTCTAGCATTGCAGTTTTTTTTTTTTTTGCCATTATTGGCAACAAGCAAAAATATGCAAAATAATGTCGCAAGCCAAAGAAAAAGTGAAACACTTTGATGCCTCCTTTTCTTTTTATTTCTTATCTTCTATATTTTCTATTTTTTTATTATCTTGCATAATAAGTTACAGTTTTCTATTAAAACTTTGAAGTGAGAATTTTCTTGCAAAAATAGTAAACATCTTTAGAAATCAGCTAAATAAACTCCTTCAAACTCTATACATATTTATGTTGTATTAAAGTTTATGAGAATTTTTTTTAAATTATATTAAAAAACCAAAGCAAATATAAAAAGAAAACTTTTTATAATGTCCACAACTATTTCATATTTACAAAATTGACTCTTGCATAAAGAAGACTGTCCTTTAAGCAAAAAAGTTTTGCATTCTTGTATTTTAAAACAACACTTGTAAATTTTATTTCGTTTTTTTTTTAAACAGTGCTTCAAGTTTCTTTATTTGGTATGTTTTTAAATTGGATTCATATCATAGCAGATTTTTTTTATAAATATAAATTAAAAATATGATCAGAGTGATAAAAAAAGATGAAGAAATAGTCATTTGCGCTTAATATTGCGAAGGCATTTATAATTTGAAGCCAATAGCCATCATGTGTCTTGAAATTAACGCTGCTACTTTGCAACTATAAAACTGCGTGAAGTGACTTTTCGCCAGGCTCGACTCATAATATTCGTTGAAGTGCAATACGTAGGAAAGTTAAAAGGGACTACTTTATACTCTCATTAGCTGAGATTCAATATTCGTGACAAAATGTGTCATCAAATCATGTTTGATAATTGATAACTTAGAATGCTGCTCTTCTGCTGGCATCAACTGTTCTATATGGACTTATAAGGACCTCAACTTGTAACGCACAGTGGCCAGAGAATATGCAGTTAAATTTAAATTTTTTAAGAGAATTTTTAAAGAGAAGTAACACTCAGGAAATTTATGCCTACTACTCAAGGTGTTACTTCTTTTTTGAAAAGGAAAGTGTAGAGATGACAGGCGATGAAATTAGAAGAGAAAGAGAAAGAATAAGAGTATAAATTCTTTTTACAACTCTACTATTCCGCGTTCTATAATTTTTTAATTTTTTTATGCAGATTTTCAGCGATTCTGGTAATGTGCACGCAAAAATTTTTTAAGCTGTATGATTTGTAGCCATTTTATTAAATATTTTGCTTCGCCAACGATGATGCTAACATTACCAACGAAGGAGGGCGCTCTGATGTAGTATAATAATTGTAGAAGAATATCATCAATTGCTGCCGGTACTGTTGTGTGACCAGTGCCATGCATTCATCACTTAAACAGTCCAACGACAATTAACACAACTACACACTAATTTTAATCAGAAAAACTCATAACGTTAATGACTTGTCCTGAACAGGGATCGAACCCAGGCTCTCAGTCATAAATTGCTTTGAAGTCAACGCGCAAACTACTTCGGCCAACGGCACCCTCCCAATGCAAATTACTCAGATTAAAGACTTCAAAGCTTATGTATACAAAATAAAGTAATCTGGATCACAAGCACAATAGATCAACAATGGTCTCAGTGCAAAAGGCCATCCTGGGCCAAACCCAATTTCATTACATTACATTATATTACAATCTTACATGATCTGACGAAAACCAATAAATCACTAAACTTTGTCCTTAGAATTATAAATTAATTAATTTTAATTAATTTTAATATTAGATACGAGTAGTTCATTGAGAAAAAATGGTTATTCAAAAACAAATTTTCCATGTGAATTTTTTTTAGTTGTTTCTTAATTTAATTATTTACTTTTATTTTCTTTGAATCAAATCAAATTTTATAAGTGAAATCAATAATATTTTATAATATTTTATAACGCTCTTTTATAACTCTGAACGGAAAAACTTATTTTTAATTATTGTTTTTTTTAATAAAACTAACAAAAATAAATGATCGAAATCAAATGTCTTTTTTCAAAATTTTAAAAATTTTAATTAAACTAAAAGACAGAACAGGAACATGGTTAAGTAAACAAATAAGTTAATGCCGTGCAATTCAAGTTAAAACGTTAAAGTTAATTATCGTTTAATTTTAAGTGTTTCCTTTTTGGTCCTTTTTGTTATGTCCACACTCTCATTAGCAAACAACTTGAGATGACTTGGTATTATTATTTTTGCATTATAATCAAATAAATAACTTTTATAGTCTGTCATAAACATTATTACGGGTATTAGACAAATTTTAATTGCGTTAAGCCCTAAAATATTTTAGTCAAAAGTATCCATGCACTAAGTAACGTAGTTTATATGCATCAGTTTGCCAATACAAAGTGCGATACAAACTAAATGGAAAATCATAAAAATGACTACAAATAAAATGAAATAAAAATACACATTATGCAAAATAATTTTCAAAACTTTACTACAAGAGATTTTCATGGCATGATAGAAACTTGTTATTTCCTTAACATTTTGCCCAGTGCCAGTGCCTTCTAGCCAGAACTAGTTGACTCGTTCAAATAAAAAAAGTGCATGAATGACTGACTCGTTGAAAGAAGAGGTTGATTGCTTTGCGTATTTTTGCATTCCTCTGTTGCCAGGCATTGTCCTCCGCGCTTAGTGTTCCAACCTACGAACGATGCCAACAAAACTTTTGCTCATAAGTATGCGCCAATATTAAGTTTATGTTTATTTAAGTACTTTTTTACTCCAACACAAAATAAACAGGAGGAAAAACACGCAGAAAACATAATTTTGTTGTCTGCAAACTTTTTTAATGTTACACAAATTTATGCTTAAGTTGCTCGTTCGCATAATAATAGACTTTCTTCTGGGTTTAATACAACATCCTTGTTTATTTCTATACCTTCAAGCACAGCTACAATAGCTTCAGTTTTGTCAAATCGTTAGAAACGCATACTACAATCAGTTATGAAGAAATAAAATCTAAATTTTTAGAAATCAAGAGAAATTTTTTGAGAAAAATTGTCTAGATTCGTAAAAGAGAAACTTTGGTGGAATAAAAAATTTGTTCATTCCAAAAAATATCAAAAATTTATTTTAAAAAATTTAATAATAATCGGACACCATGATTTGGATTAAAAACTTTTGAAAAAATTATACAGCTTAAGAAAAATCGTTTGAAAAACATATAAAGAGAGCGTTCAGGATGCCTGGGGGTTAGTTCGAGGTTTCACATGTGAAACCTGTAGGAATAGCAGAAGTAGTAGGAGAAGTTAATAAAGAGGAGTGCAGCCGAAGAAATATTGCACCATAAGGAATATGGAGATGAAGTATTTAAAGTATCAATTAAGAAGTATTTTATATTTTATTTCAGAGAGGCTAGTGAAGTGACTTGTACCTTTGAAATAATGGAATCGGCCATCTATCACTGCACAGAGAATTAGAATTTGCGTTTTATTTTATTCCTATTGGCGCTTTAGACCATAGATGTTGCAAGAAACTCAGCAGATTGGAAGGAGTTTTAAACTCACAAGGCACTATAATTCTAGTGTCCTGTAATTTTGCTTTATTCCTTTCTCTTATACACTAGAGGATTGGTGCTGTTAATCAAGCTTATTTAGCAGATCATCTGATCAAAAACAAATCTAAAAGGATATAATCTAACGATACTTTTCTAATGGAACATCAAACAAACTAAACGACTTATTATAGTGCAGTTATCTTCAAAAATTCCTTCTGATATTTGATATTCAAAACCACCAGCTCGTTCTTTATCATACCATGCATTTGAGATGATAGTCTATAATCACCTCTTCTTCATCCAAGTCTTTAAAATGAAAGTTTCATACGTGCAACCTTAGGAACTTTTGTGCAATTGTCTGCGTGTTTAATAACTTTTCGCTAAAGGCCTTAAGTTATTTTATTCTCTTCCGACTTAATTATCGACCAAGAAGTTCTAACAATTCTGTAGTTTTATAATGATTATCATCTTGATCTGTATTTAAAATCTGTCATATCATCTATATGACTGATTGATGTTTTGACTTCGTCGCAAACTATCTATTTGGGAAGCAAGTTACAGTGTTATGGTATTAAAATTAGTACGTTATTATGGGCTCAGAAATTCTCTAAGGATTTTGAAGTCACCGTATTTATTATCTTCATGGGTTTTGTATATGGGAAAAAATTAAATAATAATTTCGACAATTTATAAAGTAAGAAAGACTATACAGTTCATAGGCATACGGAATTCATCGTAATGTCATCAGTGATGTGTGAAATTTTATCTCTTATTAAAAACGATATTGACATCATATCTCTCCTGTGGATTTATATATCAACAAAATATTGCCTTAAATTGTATTAAGCGAAGACAACCATTTATAAGCAATATATACAAATCCCACTATATAATGGCGTTTTGGTTTCTGACAAACATCGGGTGGTCCCGATACAAGTATAATTTTAAAAATGAAATAAATTTAACTACACTTAATGTCTCAAATTATATTATGGCTTCATTAGAAATAACAAATATTACTATTATTATTATTTTTTTTTTGCAGGGGATGACTCCTATTTATGCAGTGCATTGTGCTGTGGGAGTAGTGCTTGTGGAGCTTCTGATTACTCAATATTTGTTCACTCATAATTCCAGACGGTCATACGTTTGTGCTATTATTTATGGAATACGATTTATATGTGACTGCTGTGACTGGCTTGGCAGATGAATATCAATTATTCTCGCAGAGATCGAGGTATGTTTCTGATAACGTGATGTCTTTTTGTCTGTACGATATAAAGAAAAAATACAAAAAAAAAATTAGATCCCTTTTAAGACCTTAGAAATTACTGTCAGCAGATTGACAGTCTATTTGTGATATGGTACTCTATAAGATATAATTTTCTCGATTATATTAATTTGATTCAAGAAAGGTATAAGAAGCCCTAAATTATCAATTTCTCTTGCTTAGATAACAAGAACGCTATCCAATAACTATTGAACGCTACCAAAAATTAAAAACTAAAAACTGAATTTATTGCCCGCTTTAAACCGAAATTGCATTGAGTTTTGCCTTGTATATAAAATTATTTAGTTAAAATTATTTAGTTAGTATTTACTTCTCCCACAAAGTAATGAAAATCAAGATATGCAGTTTTAACATTAAGCCACCGATATATGGACATGAAAAATTGCAAGCAACTATTTGTGTAGGATATCATAGATTCAGCGTATTCCAAAGTACCTTCTTACTTGTTTATAGTTAAATATCGCTATTGTTGGTTTTTGCAAGCGAAGTTTAACGTTATTTTTATTTTTATTCTAAGTTTTGATTGCTTACAAAAAAGTATGTACGTTGTTGTTGAAATAGTTGTGATTTTATATACAAAATTTGGTTTTTTGACAAATAGTTGTATCGTTTTTTTTTATAAATATTTTGAAAAGCAGAGAAGCTACCTTGAGAGTAAGTAGAAACTAAGGAAAATATATAATTTCATTATATTTACATATTATAGAATTTTTCTTATATATTATAGACTGTTTAATTTCCAAGTATAATCCGGAAAAGAGAGATACTCGTACACCGTAGGAAGAAGCACATGTTTGGAACAAGTTTTCATTATTATAACCGTATAAGTTCTTATGGTACTCGTCAAATATTTTATGGAAGGGAGTAATTTCTGCGAACATTTCCTGTGATTTTTTCCATATTGTATGCAACGGTTGGATTTATTTATCCATATATTAACTGTGTGACATACGAATATTTGCGCTAAAATGCGTAGTAGGATTTAGTTTCCTATTCACCAAAAATAATCTGATATTTAATGATAAATATATTTTACAACTTTTGCTGTACTTTTGAGATGTTGTAAAAGCATGATGGGCATGGGCAACAATTTTTTTTTTAATTTTTTCAAAAAAAAATTTCATTTTAGTAGCGATAAAATGATAAAACACGAATCACGAATGAATGAGAAAAGTATAATATCTCCCCGAAATGTATTTTTCATGTCTTTTACGCCGTCGCAAACTATAAATTCCATCGTCATATCCTTTAGAAGAATTAAGTTTCTTTCTCGGTCAAGTAAAGATGATTTTAAAAGAAATGGATCTTATAAAAGATGGACTTTTAAAAAATCCAATCACATATATTTGTGTTAAAACTTGAAGAACATGCAAAAAGGTGTGAAAATTTTAATAAATACCACACTTTATTTTTACGACAAAATCTTCAAGAGCTTTTGGTTTCCCAATATTTATGTTAAAAAATACCCGCAATAACTTCTAATTATTACGAGCTTCTCCTATTGGCCAGTTAATGACAATATACAGCAAAGAAAGCGTTCATTTTAAAGTTGCACAGTCACCATATGCGATTAGCATTCTGAAAGAGACTTTGCAGAAACAGCAACAGTGGGCATATTTGAAAAAAAAATTGCTATATCATGAAACATTCAAGCAGGACTGTGCTTCATTTTATTTAAATTGCTTGGTGATAAAAATTTAATAAGTAAAATTTAGCAAGAAAACTGTTTTATGTAACTGAGCTCAATAGATCCAACACTGCCTGTGCATGATAAATGGACACAACTGTTGAACAACAAGGACACTTAATGGGATATTAAGTGGGCTGAAGTTCACATCTAGCGTAAACATTATACTTTTAACTAGCATCTGAACTCTTCAAATTATGATAAAAATGATGTCATTATAATTATTACATAAAAACTTTCAGTAGCTTTTTGCCTGTCATATTACTATGCAATGTGGTCCATCCTGAAAAAAATTCTTCCATTCAAATTCCGACAACCAAAATATCAGAAAATACGCTGAAAAATTAATTATAAATTTATTACCAATTCCGCTTGCAAAAACAATTAAACTATTATAGTAAATTATTGCTTAAAATGAGATTTTCTTACATCTTGAGCCTCATAAGTGTATATCAATCCATTGCTGATATTATCTAGTGGCTTAAATTCATTTGAAATGTTTTGTTTGTTGTTTCTTTAGCTGTTCATATACCGATATTTCATTGGTCGCTAAACCAAATCGTCAGAAAAATAAAATTGACTCACTATAAGTATAATTGTTTATTGTATTATTTGTAAAAAAGCATTTTTAATCTATTATGATTATGTATTTTGTAATGATCATATATAATACAGAATTCTCATATTGTATTTGATGTGTATGGCATAAACATCTGAGATTGAATGTTTTCAAACTCCTAAAAGTTCACTGACTATTTGGTTTAGCAATTAACAAAATGTCGGCAAATAAACAGCTAAAGCCACAACACATTTTTTTAAACTCTAATTGTTTTAAGAATTTGTTGGACAGAATATCCCAAAAAAATTAAATTTCAATATTAAGTATTGATTTGAAATATTTTAATTTATTATATAGAG
The DNA here is from genome assembly GCA_963681545.1 of Germaria angustata. NCBI lineage: Eukaryota > Metazoa > Arthropoda > Insecta > Diptera > Tachinidae > Germaria > Germaria angustata. The sequence continues at coordinate 39,014,978 of OY812999.1, forward strand.
ATATATATTAAAAATATTCAAGTTAATAAGTAACTAATCCTTTAACTGTTTAAATAAATTATCATATGGAATTGTCATATATTCACATTTTAATTATCTCATATCAGGAAGAGCAAAGGTAGTAAGGCGCCGGCGGAAGCAATTTTTTTTTTTTTTTTTTTTTTTGTTCTATCAAAATCATGTTTATTTATAAAGAGAAGAAACACTCAGATAATGAATGCCTTCTACTACATATTTATAAGTTAACCGTCATGGTTGTGTTAAATTTATTCTCTAATGCCAACAGAATTTATTTTTTTATAGAATTTGGCTTTAGAATTGGAGAACGTACGTTTTATTTAATTACCGGTCTAACGTTGCAAAACTAATCACATCAAAACAAATGTAGAAAAATAAACAAACAAACGATTACCCATTAACACATTGAATAAACATACAGATGAAAAACGTAAAACAATAAAATGTCCTTCATGCAACAGCAAAATGGGGGCTTACAAATTGTTAACATTTCATACAAGGACTTTTTATGAATAACATCGTTTATGCATGTGCGTTATTCGTGACGACAAAATTGCAAATTGGTGCGAACAATAAATAAATTTAAATAGTTCATCATACCTTTTCATATTTTAAGTTTATTTATTTCTTGTGGACTTAGTTTACCTATACGTCTGATATTTCATAGCTCTGCCAGCTCCTGAGACTTTTTATTTTTCCACTAACTTTATGGAATTAATCGAACTTCGTGTGATAGTGAATGCGATTAAGAGGCAAAGTGGAAAAAAATTTATAATAACAACATTTATTAAATTCATTATAAGATATATACGTTCGCATCACAGTGCATCAGATTCAATCACTTCCCCCGTCTTTGAAAATTTAATAGAATTTTTAACATTTGAATATTAGAAATGTTAAAGATTATTAATGTTCTGGCAAAACTTGTATTCTCGGACGCTGATACAGTGTTTTAGTGTTCAATGTTCAGCAATCTTGCGTATATCATGCTACATGCTGTTATTATGTGACGAAGCTTATACTCGTATGTAAGTTGACGCTACTTGCACAAATGAAAAAGGACAAGGAAATATATTCGATTTGAACATTTACCAAATTTTATTTTTTTAACTGTCGTTAAATTGTCAAAGTCAAACAAAAACTGAGATCGTTATCAATTATTTTTCTTTCTAAGCTTTTTGTTTTCTACTTAAATTAAACTTATTTGGTTCGATTTTCACCTTAAACATATTTGTAAGGCTAAAGCCAGTATCATGAATTAAAAGCAGAATTGAACATGAGTGCTGAAGGGAGAATGCAGCGATCTCCGGAAACAGCGTTACTATATTCTGCAGTGGAGGTTAGAAATAAAGTTATATTTTCATTTGTAGACTTTGGAATATTGCCTCATGATTAATTTTCTACTAACTAAAGTATATTACAAGCACAAGCTGAATAATGCAGCCAATCAAGAGAAATTTAAGTCAATAAAAATTATTGTTTTATCCAGTTTATCAATCCGATATTTGATTTAAATACTCGAACTTTAGGTCTTTTTTTATAAAACAAACGCAAATTTATAAAATCCAATATTTCGAAACCTTTTTGGGCGCCTTTTTTAGGAAAATTTTTTTACGACAATATCAATTGAAACACTCCCAAACAGGCATCGAAAAATACATGCAATTTTTATTAAATTGGTTTTGGCTTTATAAAAGGAGACCCAAACCTCGATTATTGCAATAACATATAAATTAAAATAAACCGGTCGCAAAAGATTATTTTAATTAATTTAATGTTTTAATTTTAAAATTTTCTTATATAATTTGTGAAATTGCAAAAAAGCTCTTGCGTCATCGCAATTATTATTGAAGTGCAATCAGTCATGTTTTTGTTGTTCGTTCTTCAGGACTTTCGCCTCTAGCTCTAGCTAGTCTTGCCCAACTATATCGTGTTACATTTTCCAGCAACGAATGCATTTTTATTTGTACTGGTGGCGACCATTAATACTCTAAGAGTGGAGATCAGAATTCTATCTTTGTGGGAGCATGAGTAGTTCCTGAAGAAAGCATCCACTTCGTTGAAAAATGTGGACATCAAAACAAACCAAAATTTGTATTTAATTGTAAAATTTCTTTGACAATGCCATACAAAAGAATGTGCCACATGTAGGGATAATAAATACAAATAAATTATTTACAACATAAACCTCATTCGCAAAATATGAAGAAATTACTGAAGAGAACAGGCCGAAAAAATTTTTAATAATCAAACTAATAAACTTTATTTTATTTTTTATTAATCTTAAGGTCTTAAATTTTTATTTTAAATTATTTTCGATATTTCGGTACTCATTGAGTACTCAATGAGTACCGAAATATCGAAAATAATTTAAAATAAAAACTTAAGACCTTAAGCTTAATAAAAAATAAAATAAAGTTTATTAATTAAACAGAAACGGTCGAAAAATAGAACATATATTTAATAATCAAACATTATAATTGCTACTTTGTACTGAATATTAACATAAATTCGAAAGAAAAAAATTTTTTTAAATTCACTACTTCATAAGTAAGCTATTTTAAATAAGGCTTTTTAATAACCATGGCTTTATATTAAGCCATTTCTTAAAAACACTTTTTCCATTCTTAGCAGCATTTTGTTAATTTTCTTCATTTTTCAACCATCATGAAAAAGACTAAAAACATATTATAATTGATTTGTACCTGAAGCAGTATTTTGATATCATGAGAGGAGCAAGTGGAAGGAATTTTTATTTTAATTCATGCAAATTCATGCCAAAGACTGTCTATCCATCCTAAATGCAGGATAAGGTATGTATAATTCGGCTTAAGCTCAAAAAGCATATCAGCTAATTCTATTTAATTAATGTAAATTTTTCATTCCAGGGTAATGGTGAAATTTTGAACATTTGTATGTAGATACTCTCATATACACAAAAAAAATTATAACGATCTGTGTACTCGTATTTATCTGTGAGTAGGGCTAATTTTGCAGAATGTACAAATTCAATAGTGCTGACATGTATTTATACAGGATGTGGGGCATGCAAGTACACACAATGTAATGCGATAACGTCGTAAAATACAGGCATTTGTGTTTAAATGTATTTGAATGAAAATTATATTTCCGTTTTTATTTACATAGAACTCAAATGTTGTGTATATTTTATTTTAATGTTTCTTGTAAGCCTGGCTCAAATGACAGCCAGTTAATGATGATGTTGGCACAAGATGAATTATATGGACAGGCATATAGACCATAATGGATTCGATAATGGCAAATTGAGTGATAAATGGAGTCATATATCTGCTGTGCGATTTAATATTCAAACGTTTGAATACATTTCAAAAGACTTATCATTTGTTATAATTGCAAAATAATACGGGTAAAAAATTATGTTTGTTATTTATGTTTTTATGTGAACATTAACAAAAGAACTATTTGATATACTTCTTATTTATACATATGTTTAGCTTAAATAGAATGACTAAATGGAATTATTCAAGATATTCTCTCAAATAATATATTTTTAAGAATTATTTTATTGTGGGCTTAGGCTATTCATATCTCCCAAATTTCATTAGTACTAAAAGACTAACAAGCAGCATGGAATTCAATACGCTTTGGACATATGATGTATCCCTTTAGTTTGCGAGTCATTATATACACCTTAAGTACAATAAATCTAAATTTATATAGTTTTTGACACTTTGATCCTTTAATCACAACATAGTCATATATCAAAAAATCAAATTTCGTAGAACAAGATGGTAGAACTTCCCTATTTTTACATCAAATTATCTGAGTTTTTTGATTCTTAGGAAATTATTTTGTACTGTATGTCTTCGAAAAAAAAATTATTTTTTTTTTACTTTTTAAAGTATGATTATGGTGGTCCAACCATTATGCACGATGTTAATTGTCAAGTTAAACGGCAAGTTTTTGCCCAACTTAATTTGACATTTCTTGATTTCAGTGTTTAACAAATTAAGCCATGCAGAGGTACACAATTGAGTAACACATTAAGAGTGCTGAAGCCTTTTACGATAATGGGCGTTCAAATCAAAATGTATTTCGTGCACTTCATCTTCAGCGACGAGGCATGATCTCAACACAGTGGAGACGTTAACAAGCAAAATTGACGCATTTAGGCAAATTAGAATCCACGAGTGATTGTTGAAAAGTCGATGCATCCACAAAGAGTGACTGTTTGATGAGGTTTATGGGCTGGCGGCGTCATCGGGCCGTACTTCTTCGAAAATGAGGTCGGCCAAGCAAGTTGCCATGAGTTGTGTTCGCTATCGCGAAATGATAACGAAATTCTTGTGACCAGAAATTTAGGAAATGGTCTTGGTTCCAACATTATAGTGCCACTTGCCGTGCAGCCAACAAAAAAATTGCTCTTTTGCGCACAAAATTCAATGGCCGTGTTATCTCATGTCGTGGCGATTTTTATCCGCCAGCACGATTGTGTGATTTGACACTGTTGAACTTCTTTCTTTGGGGATATTTAAAAGAAAAAATGTACATCAATAAGCAAAGAACAATTCAAGAGCTACAAGATGAGATGATTCGGCACATTAACGACATTGAAACTCAATTATGTCTCAGAGTCATTGAAAATATGGACCATCGGAAACCGTGGCGAGCATTTGGCCAACATTTTGTTTGCCATAGATTCTTCCATCATAATAAAAAATATTAAGATAATTCTCTGAAAACTTTTTGTTTTATTTAAATTTAAAACTGTGCGTATTGGTTGGACCACCTTCTATATAATTTAACGCCCCTTTTGGGTGTCAATGATTGTATTTATTAGAAAATTAATAATAGCAAACAGTTGCTAATTATTCAAATGATTAGTTGTAAGCAATCCTGAAATAATAGATTTCAATATTAATTATTTAAATTATTTTTTTCTACCCTTCAAAGGTACATCCATTTTCAAACAATAGATGAATAGTAGTTATTTAATAATACGTTTTCATATGAGTATTTTGTGATAAATGCGAAGTTGGCGCGCAACAATTTCTCGGTTCAGGAACACCCCATAAAATATATTGTTTTTTGTAAACAGTATGTTTCTTCTATGATTATACATCTTTGGGTCATACATTAATGGTCATTAAAAATACAAGGAAATGAAGTTTTTGATGTCAAATATGGTATCTTAAGCAATAATAATAATAATATTGTTCTTTTTAAATAATTTTTTTTTTTTTTTTTTTTTTGAACATATAAAATTGTTCATTCAATACAAACGTGTGTTTTCCAATATAATTAACAGAACAAACGTGATATTGGTTTCAAAAATTCGAATACAAAAACAGCAGGAAACAGTCTTTTTAATTTGTAATGGAAACGTTGCTTTAACATTTAACGTTTTTCAAACATTCAAAAATATTTCAAGTGCTCTATGTCCCTACACAACTAAAGGTTTACTGATGATCTGGCTTAAGTAAATGTAATAAATATTAATAAAATTCAATGAGTTTCAAGCGTTATTCATTTATTAGTCTAGCCATGGTGAAATAGCAAACACAAGTCATATGAATCTCTCTTTTCTACAAAAAAAAAAGGAATTTGAAAAGAAATCACCCGTTACCAGCATAAGGTCAAACACATAAACTAATTAACAGCAGCAAATAAATAAATTATATATATTTATTGCTTATTCAACTTGCAACAACTAGTGAACTAAATAAATATATGTTTGACCTACTAATTTAAAAAAAAATCTGATTCTAACATTTTAAACTGCATTGTTCAATCAATTGCTTGGATTCCCTTATAGCCATAATTAATATCGAAAATTTAAAATTAAATTGAATTTATTACAAACCAAACAATTTCATTAAAATATTTTTTTATGATATATTTGTTTAGAATATTTGAATAATTGTGTTATTGAGCTTTTACCTGCTTAAATAAACTCTTTTATGCAATCATCACACATTTTATTAATTTATTTGGTTATTACATATATTCTTGTATACATTTAAGAAATAATAAGTATTTGTATGAAATATTTCTCAAATAGAAAATTAATGCACATATTTCTTTTGCCAATAAGGAAAAAGTGATTATGTCTGATTTTGTTGTCTTATGGGAGAGAATTTTTAAACTTTGAAGTTGATTTCTAAAAGTGTATTCACTGCATAAGGTAAACTATTATTTATACATGATAGTATATTATATTAAGAATAAATTAAAATAAATTTATATGGAATAAACACTTTTCTGTGCAGTTTGCATAAGTTAGTTTTTGTATAAATATATGTGATTAGATGCTTACAAATCAGTTGAAGTCCTGATGACTTGGTTAGAACCAATGAAATACCGACAAGCTCACAACAATCATTAAGTATTTAATAAACTAGTATAAGCAACATCATAAATTATTTTACCAAACGATATTGTACATCGAAATAAAATAAGCAAAATTCACTACACTATAATTTGCTGAAAATTGGGCATATGAACGGAATGAACATTCCAATGAAAGGTACTTTCGTAGAAAATCACAATCATTTTAAGGTAAAGCCGAGGTAAGCACTTATCCCTTATTATCACAGACTTGTTTTATATTCGATTATTTTAATTAGATTTACAGAGTCTGTTCAAAAGAAAAGTGGAAATTTAAAATTTCTCGGGCTACGTACATTCGAGTAGCTATTTTATATATATTGGATTTTGGTGTTGGCTCTCCTGAGCTCTCCCATTGGCACGATTGGATTTTGGCTTCGATGTCATAACCATATACCCATGATTAGTCCCCATTTATGATCCTTTTAAGCAAATGTGGATCGTCGTTAACGTCATTCTACATTTCCTGAGCGATTCCCATGCGACGGTTGTTTTTTTCAAAATTCAACTATTTTGGCACGAGCTCCGCTGGTACAATTCTTCATGCCCAATATTTGCGAAAAAAAAAGTTTATGGTATGAGCCAACCAATATGTTGATATCCACTTCTACTTTTCTAATATTCATTGGACGTTTCTCCATAACAAATTTCCTCACAAATATTAAACATACTGAAAAGTCTACAAAATCGCCTGGTGTTGATGGCATAAATAACAGATGATTTAAGCACTCCACAAAAAAGGCATTAAATTCTTAACAAACATAATAAATGCCTGCCTTAAGCTTTGCTTTTTTCCACAAAAATTTAAAGAGGCTAAAATTATTCCAATTAAAAAACCGGTTATTTATTTATTTATTTATTTATTTATTGGTTTACTTCCTGTACAACAAGAATTGATCTTATATTTATAGTACAGGAACGGAATGCGTTATACATAAAAGCGTTTGCAATAATTAAAAAGGTACTAAAAAATATACTTATATGTATAGTACATAGAAAATTGCACATAATGTAAAAGAATTAACTACAAAATTTTATTTAAAAGAGTTGACTACAAATTTTTTGAAATTATTAGCATTGCTGTTTAGTTGCTGACATAGTGGAAGATTATTCCAAAGTCTAGCAGAATGTACATAAAATTGCCATTCAGAGACTAGGCATTGATGTCGAGGTATGATAATGTTTCGGTTTCGTGGCGATTGGAAAAAACGTATATTTTCAAATATGTATTTGGGAGTTTGAGTATGTATTATTTTATGCAAAAAAATCAGAGTGCGGATTTTTAATAGATTATCGAAACTGACTCCATAAAGTTTTTTAGATACGGAGGAAACATGATCGGAACTTCTCAGTCCGTACACATACCGTACAATATTGTTAAATAAAACATTTAGTTTATTTCGACTAACAGAATCACAGTTAGAAAATAATTCACACCCATACAATAAGGAAGGAACCAAGTAAGTCTTCGCAAGTAGGATTCTAATTCTGTAGGGTGTGAAGAATTGTGTATACCAAAGCGCTCGTAATTTAAAATACATTTGGCCAACCAGTGAGTTTACATGATCTGTCCAAGTCAAATGATTATTAAAAATTATGCCTAGATTTTTCGCTCTATTAACGATTTCAATTTTTTCCCCATTTAAAACGATATCCCCAGAAATAAAAGGAGTCATACTTTTTTTGCAGATTACAATACATTTTGATTTTTTAGGGTTCAAACAGAGTCCATTTGCACTAGCCCAGAGATAAATTTGTTTTAATTCATTATTTAACTGTGAGACACCTGTGGCAATGTTTTCAACTGCGGTATTTAAAGTAAGTTGTATGTCATCTGCATAAAGATGGATGTTACACTTTGAAAGCATTCTTGGCAAGTCATTTGCATATATTGAAAATAGAAGCGGGCCTAATATGGAGCCCTGAGGCACTCCTCTTTTAAGGGTCAGTTTATCAGACCAAACATTGTTTATAAAAACCGATTGTGTTCTATTTGAAAGGTATGATGAAATAAGGTTAATTGATGTACTCGAGAATCTGAAAAAATATTTTAATTTGTTAATTAATGTGGCATGGTCTACCGTGTCAAATGCTTTGGAGTGGTCAAGAAGTACTAAGAAATTTATGTTCCCATTCTCCAATCCCTGCCGTATGTGTTCACTTACTTCCACAAGAGCCGTAACGCAGCTATGATTCTCGCGAAAACCAGATTGTTTGCTATAAAGCATGTTGTTAATATTTATATGTGAAATCATTTGCTTATACAATATTTTTTCCAATATTTTCGAAAGAAAACACAATATGGCTATTGGTCTATATTCATCATTACCTTTGGGTAATGGAACGATTTTTGCATGTTTCCAATTCGAAGGAAACGTAGAAGACATAATAATATTGTTTAAAAGGTAAGTGACGTATGGGAGAATTAGAGGCATAAGTATTCTAATAAATTTGGGATGTAAGTTATCAGTTCCAACTGCGTTTGATTTTATTATTGAACATGTAGACATTACATCAAATTGTGATATGCATGAGAAGCGAAAATAATTACCGTTGAATTCATTATCTGTATTTATTGCGGATGAGGAAAAATTATAAAAAGACGGATTTGTTTGGATCACAGGAGCATTAGTGAACGTTTTATTAAGCATATTTGCATCTACATTTAAGTCAATGTTGTTCAACTGCCTGCCAATACCTATTTCACGAATAGTATTCCAGGTTTGTCTAGAATCAATTGCAGTGCTGAAACGTGTGGAATAGTATTCAGTTTTAGCAAGTCTTATGCGTTTATTAACATTTTTCCTAGCAGTTGTGTATTGCAGTTTCAGGTCAAAAGTTTTATACCTTTTCCACCTGGCATATGCTAAGTCCCTTTGATATATAGCTTGTTTTATAGTGTTTGAAAACCATGGTTTATGTTTATGTGCTATTTTTTATGTTTGATTGGTACTGTTAAATCAAAAAGACATTGAATGTTGTGTTCTAAGAAGTAAGACTGTTCATCAATGGTTGGCATAAAGTAGATATTATTCCAGGCAATGTTTGATGAATATTCAGATAAACGGGTGAAATCAAGGCTGTTAAAATCACGGTAAGTGAAACTCTGCTCAAAATCATGAATGACAAAGTTGTAATTTAAAAATATAAGGTCATGTTTGGAAAAACATGACGCAGATATCTGGTCATATAAATTAATGTTCGTAATACTAGACACGAAGTAAAGGTCAATGAGGGTACTAGTTGTAGATGTATGATGTGTCGGATTTTCAGTATTAGCGGGAAAAAGTCCAAATGACAACATATTGTCAGCAAGATTCGTCTCCATTAATATATTGGAATTAAAATCGCCAGTAATGATAATATCATCGTATTGTGGGGCAAGAGTTTCAAGTATAGAATACAGAGGCGAAAATTGTATTCTTTTATTAGGCCGATATACACAACCCACTAAGAGTTTTTTGCCAAATGACAAAATTTCAATGATGACAAACTCAATTCCCAGTTCATTTGAATTAGGTGCAAAAGATGATTTGCAGCATATTTTGCAGGAAATACTGCTTTTCACGAATATAGCCACACCACCACCATGGCTTGCTCTATCACACCTAAAAACTTTAAAGCCATATGGACATATCAAGCTATCAGGTGTTGATTCTGTGAGCCATGTTTCCGAAACACAAACTACATCAATGCCAGAGTTCTCAAAAATAAATTTAAATTCGTCAGTTTTATTATTAATGCTTTGCGCATTTATATGCACAACTTTAAAACCTTTTTTATATTTAGCAAAAATCCTGACCATATTCATTGTTATGTCTTTGGAACTTCCACGTTCATTACCATTAAATGTCATTAAATCGAATTTTAAGAAGTGCAATGCTAATAGAAGCAAAAATTGTAGTACACAACGAGTAATTAAAATTTAAAATTTTTAACAATGAAGTATTAAAAGAAGAAAGGAAATATAGTAGTGTAGTCAAACAAATAAAAAAATTTAAGACAATTAAAAATATTAGTATAAAAAATAGATATGCCACCTGATTGTATCAGTTCATACCGCCCAATAAGCCTACTGTCGAATAATGTAAGTAAAATTCTGGAAAAGGTAATTAAAATGAAATTGACTGGGTTTTTAGAAGCCCATAATGTGATTCCGTTTTACCAATTCGGTTTTCGTAGAGAACACAACACAGTTCATCCACTAATAAGAATCAGGAATTTAAACAAAAACAAACTTTAATCAACAAAAATCCACAGGAATGGCCCTTAGACGTTAAAGTTGCTTTCGATTCAGTTTGGCACGAAGGTCTCGTGTTCAAAACGTGGATTTTCCTTTATCGTTGGTGAAAATAATCCACAGTTTTTTAACTTTTCGTTCCTTTAAATTCCATATTGGTTCTCATTTCTTTAGAAGTAACCCTATAACGGCAGGATGGCCGCAAGGGTCATGCTTATCGCCTATCCTTTATAACATATATACATCTGATTTTCCCCAATTAGAATACTGCACGCTGTTAATATTTGCTGATGATACAGCAATTCTTAGCTCTGATATTATGGCGACGGGTATAATATCAAATATAAACAGAGCATTATTGATGTCTCCTCTTATTTCAATAAATAGAAGATCATGCTAAATTATGACAAAACAAAAGCGATCTATTTTACAAGAAAGCGTAAAGAAAGTTTCATTCCACATTCCCATAAAGTAAAATATTTGGGTGTTATGCTTGATCCAAAAATGAAATTTAAAGATCATATACCTTATATAATAAATAAAGTAAACACTTTAACGCGTATTCTGCACCCTTTTATAAATCGTAAGTCAAATCCTAACATAAATAATAAAAAACTTATTTTTAAGTCAATTTTTCATGCTGTGATATTCTATGCGGTTCCCGTCTGGTCCATCAGTGCAAATTGCCATATAAAGAAGTTACTGGTGGCTCAAAACAAGTTACTAAAATTTATATATAATCTGCCCTGGCATTTTTCCACCAGCAGTCTCCATGAAATTGCGGGACTAGAGCAAGTACCAGGAAAAATTCAGAGGCTAACACAAAATTTTAATATCAGATGTCAAGTTTCTGATTTTTATCATATATATATATACTAATCCTAGATTTTTTATCTAGTAGAATTAGTAGTAGTGTAAATAGTTCTAAAAAAACTCAAATAGGTTTTTGCCAATTTTTCCTCCAACAACAAGAATGTATATATGTATATGTAATAATTGTAAATACATACCAATAATTAAGATGAAAAACAAATAATCTTGAACACTTAAATATGCAATAATAAATTTTAAATGTAAATGTACATATTATGGATAAATAAATTGAAATTGAAATTGAAAGAAAATCTAACAGAAAACATAAATAAGTGAATGTAGTTCAAATAAAAATGTAAGGAAATAAAAAAAAACTTTGGATCTTATAAAGACATGTTTATATGTTTATAAAATCATGTTTAATAGAATTATTAAGGCAAACATTCATGATATTTTGCAATTGTTATTGCATTGACAATGTGTTTCCTTTGCTCCTATGGAATATTTTGTAAATACAAAATGATCACATTAATGCGCATATTTAAATATTTAACTATATAAGCATATCGGACGTACAAGTAATTATATGTTGCTTCCGGTATTGAAAAACCTCAAAATTTTATCGATCAGTTTATAAAATAATTTATTTTATCGCTCTAATTTAAGTAATTTCGCTCCCAAACAAGATCGCACGCACTTTTTTAAAAGTTCGTGCTAGTTAAAAACCACTTAACGCCATTCTTTACATTGAAAGACAAGAAAAATTTACACTTTTTCCAGAACGAAAACGCCATTATTGTATTAATATCAATCATACCCATGGCATCCGCCAATTCCTTGCGAAAATTGTTTATACATTTGTTTTTGAAACTTTTATGATTGGTAATATATGTTTTTAATAATCTATATGTATATATTATAGAAGTAAAAATATGTATAAAGTTTTCTATAGAGATTACTTTACATAATTATAAATATGACGCACACAGAGAATTACAATGTTTTGGAAATAAGTTAGCAATTTCTTAACTGCTTTATAGATAAAAATCTATGAATATAATAAAAGAGTATATAATAGTAATCCTTCAAGCCTTGATGCTTGGCTTTGAACATCAGAATTCCCACAATAAACGAAATATGGCAAATCGCTCATGCATATTTTTCCAACACTTACCAATTTTTGTTTTCTCATTACACTTGCAGAACTATATGATTATAAGGCTTTAATCAATATCTGTAAAAGACTAGCTTACACATCCAAGGTATTGTATGTTATTAACAAATTTATATGTACAATTGCCAATATTAAAACAAATTTATAAAAGATTCTACAGGTTCTAGAGGTTGTTAAGTTTTTAATTTATGGCTCTGAAACTTGGAAAGTAATGGACGTCATATGCAGCATACTGCAGATATTTATCTATAAATGCCTGCAAAGAATATTCCATATATATATATATATATATATATATTGGCCTTTCATGGTATCAAATGTATAGTTGCTAAAAACCTCTGGCAGTTAACCCATAAAAACCTAAATACAACGACAGAAATGGCGTTGGATGGGGCATACGTCTCGCAAGACTGAAAAGGACATAGCGATAATGTCTTTTGAGTGGAATCCGCAGGGTTCGCGACATCAGGATAGAACTAGCAGTGCATGGTTTAGATCTGTTCATGCAGAATGCAGAGTAACATGGCAGCAAATTAAATGACTGGCTCAAGACAGATACCAGTGGATTATATACGTTTCCACCCTATACTCCGACTAGGAGCTGTAATTTACGAAATATGTGTATATACATATATGTATATATTAGTGCTTAATCTCTTAAATATAATGTATGCATGTATGTACATGAAAATTACGAGTAAATAGAAAATTCTTTTTAATTTATTTTTAATTGTCATCATTCTTGCACTTGCAACGAGATTTTTTTCATGAAACTATAACTTTTTTCCATCGCTTTGAAATTTTTCTATTGTCGCCGGGATCTCAAATAATGGAAACTCGATGGAACATGTATTTAATGAATAGTTTAAACTACGATATATTTAGTTCTTCCACCAGAAAGGATTCTCATCAAAAGTGTCTTATTAAATTATAATTATTGCACCTTTAAACAATTAATTGTTCCTTTACACGTTCAGCATTTCAATCAACCTCTTCATCTTTTATTCATCAGTTTTTGATGTTGTTGCAACTTTCTATTCAAATGGGAAAAAATGTGCTGGTACGTTTATATCTTTTATGTTTGTTACTTTTCATTGTTACGTGCAGGCATGAAGACCTAGATATTTCTAATGTTTCACGCCTAGTAATGAATCTCCATTAGTGTTTGCAATTTTTCGTTAATTTTTATTTCTTGGGAATGGGAAATAAGAAACTAAAGACTTTCCCTAGAACAGGATATCGAAAGTTATGAAATTCAGTTGATTCCTTGTAAATACAAGAAGGAAATTTCGGAAATTTAATTCAAAGTTATTGACAAAAACAGATTTCTTGATTAATGTGCGAAATATTAAAAAAAAAGCTGTAATCGTTAAATGTAAGTGGATTGTTTTAAAATTTATACCACATTGGTTTAGGTCTAATAAAGAGCCATCAAATAGTAAATTAAAACACAAAAACTTTAACTGCAATACCTTGCAATACCTCCTTTTGCCCGCTCGCCAAAATGTTTTCAAACAGTCCAACCGCTTGAAATCAATTTATATCCTTGATATAGTGGATCAGCCCCATTGACTTAATTTATTTTACTGTTTCTGTTTTTAATCATACTTCAAACAAATAACGCCTTATAAGTTTTTTTTCTAAAGGCCATAAGGTTTTAATTAGATCCTGAGGAAAACCTGACATATTTTTAGTTTTCCGTTAACAGGGAACTTTGCTTTCCTAAGGCCCAATCTCTACCGACATATTTCTCTTGTTTATATCAATGTATGTGTGTTTGTGTGTGAAAGCGAGAGTTTCTTTAGCTTGGTTCACCATTTACTATTTACCTAACCAATCGTACGAGTATGTTGTTGGTGTTGTTGTTTTATTTTTATTTGAAATTGCAGCCCTTTCTATTATTGTTGCAACAGCTATTGCAATTGTTAGCTGTTTTGTTGTTGGTTTTTTGCTCTTGGTTTTGTTTTTATGATGCTTGATTTTCATTTTTAGAATTTCTAAGGCAATTTCCGCTGAAATGCATACAATGTTTATATATAGGCTTTTTATTTGCGATAGCGTAAGTACACACACACACACACACACAACTATATGTTGTCGTGCAGTAGTGTGTGAGTACAGCATTCGTTTGCTTCTTAATTTTTCATTTTACACTGAAGGTAAGAGTTTGTAGTTGTGTGAGCGCCTGTATGTGTTTGTGTGGCCATAATAATGTGAATTTCTATTGTTGTTCGCATAAAAAGAGAATAACGTGATTGTCGTTTGAAAAATGAAATGCCGCAACAAAAAATCAGCGCAAAACATAAATAAAATATCTCAGTCACTATATCGTTAGAGAAACATAGAAAAATAATGAAATTAAAACTCATGACTTAACAGCCACAATGTTTGACAGCAACAAAAGCAGCAGCAGCAGCAACAGTCATTTATGTGAATATTTTTAGATTTCATAATATTACAAGTATTATTTGGGAGCACTGTGGTGTCCGGCTACTTTCATCTTACGCCTAATATGAACTTTTCCCTGAATCACATTCCCATAACACCTGTGTGTAAAAAAAAACTTACGGAAATTCAGGTGCAGTTCAAAAGAAAAGTGCGCTTAATTTTTTTTTACATTTGTTGCCTATTGCTGAGATGTCATAATAATTAGTGTATGCAGACTAAAGCAAAATTTAATGTGCCTTATCGTGTTTGGCGAAACTCACCTACTACAACTTGCAGTCAAAAATCACAAGGCCAGGAGAAGACAAGGAGGGAAGTTCAGACAATGGCTGGGTCATAAAACGTTTACCATTTTGCATTATTAATAAATTTTTTAAATACACAAACATATTGACAAGTTGTTTTTTTCATGTGAAAAAAATTAAAAACTCACTCAACGTGAAATTCAGAAAGAACTACGCACTATGCTTTATAGATTTAAGATCTGACTCCATTTAGTCGATTCATCTGGGGCACAGAAAGAACAGACTCTGACACTTTCAGAGCTTTATTGTAACGGGGTATGATTCAATTCAACCTACTCGCGTATAGCGTAGGAATATAATACTCGTAGTAGGTGGACTTGCATTCTAAATCTAATATCGCGCTATCGGTGCAAATAGCACAATTTTTATGCAAGTCAAAAAAAATTATTTTTCTAAATGTTCTTAGTAATTTTTTCGTTAAATACTGTTGGCGCATTATTAGCGCAATAATATTTATTTCGATGTGAATGCAATTCATTGCACTTTCTAAATGCATTCGCTACTTGCATCAAGCATAAATGGTATCAGAAGTACGAAGGGCGTGTTCATAAGCCAAGTACGAAATGCTTAGATCAAGAGCAGATTCAGTCTAGATCTTTGGCACGCGAAAAAACATAGTCCAGAAGGGATAGAATCAAATTGGAACAGAAATGGTCCAAGCGGTATTAGCAGCCTTCTTTTTTTCATTCCAGAAATACTCTAGACGTAACAATTTTTAATACCTATGTACATTTATAAATATTTCTTCATATACATGCAATGAAAAGCTTGAGTTGAAATTCGCTAGAAATTATACGACTGTGCAACACTTCCGGTTTTCTATACCCACATTCTGATCAACATAATAGAGTCCTTTAATAGTGAGATTTAACTACATTCATCTGCTATATACTAAACTATTTAAAGTCAGAGTCTTATAGCAACAAGTCCATGGACTACGGGAGGATATTCAAAATTGCATTAGCAAAATTTATATGCATCTATGCAAAGCCATTTTAAGACATATAAGTATCCCTTTTAATTTATTGCTTCAATTAGAAAACATCAAATTACGAAAGCTTTATTTTATTCATATATTATCTGAATTTTGTAACCCCATTTTACATATTGCAATAACTTTATATCTTGGGATACATTCACCATACTTTTAGCAAAAAAAAAAAAAAAAAAAACAATTACTTTATTATGAGCCATTTGCCATATAATTTTTCTAACGAATTATTGACAAATCGTTTGTATACCCCCAATCTGAAGCAGAAAATGTTTACTTGAAACTAATAGCTGGCTTAAAATTTACTATTTTACTCACGTTCTTATTTATTCCGTCAAATAACATTGTACTACAATAATATGAACAAAAACTTCAAACAGAAAAACAAAACAAAAACAGTCGGGGCAGACCAACCAGCAATAAAAACAATATGTGTTTATCACAAAATTTGTTTACGAATGAAATTGAAATGAAAAAAAAAAATAAATACTTAAATTAATAAAGTACAATACATTAAATGACTTCATATGAATCATACATTTATGAACAGTCAATTATGCATTGTGACTTTAACTCATACAAGATAAATTTAATTAACATTATTGTTGCTATTGTTGTCTTATTTTGTTTCAAATTTTCATTCAATTCTACTAAAAAAAATTATTTGTAGGCTAAACTCAAATAAATAATACAGACAAATGAATTTTTTATTCATTTTGCTTTCAGTGCTTAAAAATAATAAATAAACAAAATAAAGCCAAACAAATTACTTTTGAATGCCTTAAAAACGAATTCGCACGGATGCAAAAATAAAGAAAACAAATGAAAATATTATATATTGTAATACATAGCAGTAGGAAAAGGAAATTGGAATAGGATATAAGCGATACCACGGTACCCTACACATGTTTAAAATTTTTGACAAAATTAAATTGTATTAATAGAATATCCCATAGAAATCAGTGAATAATAAATAGTGCTACCTCGCTTGATGCAGCTAATACAAGAAAACTTTGGCCAGTTACCATAATCAAGTTTTTTGTAGGAAACGAGTCACAAAACTGTTTGCGCCAACTGTAGGTATGAAATATTGTTTTCTTCCTCTAGTTACGTATCAATCCTATTTAAGGGCTTATTCCAAATTTAATTTAAGTTTTTTTTTAATCTTTCGCTTAAAATTGTTTATTATCTAAACAAATCTATTTATTATAATACGAGTATAAATAGCCCAACTATTAAAACTTTAGACTCATTTAAATTCGGATATTTAGGTTTAAGCTGATTGCTCTTCTTGCAAAATTGATTTGTACGAGTATGTAATAAAAAGATGTAAATTAAATGAAATATTTTTTACTGTTGAGCATACTTTTACTTGAAGTAAATTTATTATTAACGAATTAAGCACAATTTTTCTTATGGGCTCGAGCTGAAACCTCATCAAATTCCATTAAGAGAATACCTTCTATTAATTTTTAATATGTTGTATAAATACAGATGACAGGAAAAATAAATTTGTCTACTAGCTCGAAAAAAATGCGTACCACACACCGCATCAGCACGCGAATCTAACTAACTTCATTACTATTTAAACTTTGAATGACTGGAAGGAAAATACACATATTTTAAGTTATGAATGAAGTTTTTATACTCTACCAAAGCTTTATCTGCTTATTCTATTTTATTTTTTGAACTAAGATTTTTCCAATAATTTTTAAGAACCATTAAGTCATTTTTTAATGTATGCAATCGCCATTAAATACGGCGAAAAATTTCTAAATTAAAATTAAAGAAACAAAAAGGTATCGTGTGAACACCCTTTCAAAAGTTTCACCTACCCACATATACTTACACCAAGCTACACCAAGTGTTATGTTACAATTATAGTGTAATTGTTAATGACAAGCTGGCTTTATATATGAAAATAAATATATATCTTTCCGTACCTGATGATACAACAAAAATACTGGTCACTCATTAAAAGAGTGAAGAATAATGCTTGTATTTCTACTTTGGAGATGACCAAATATTCACTGCCCCAGTTGATAAAACTAACTTCCTTGCTGAATTATTTGAAAGTAATTCCCACTTGCGGGAAAGAACTTAACCCCTGCCTGAACTTGAAAGAGCATCAGTAACTATGCAATGAAAGTTGTTCCGTATATCCAAAACTTTGGCGAAAGTAAGCTGATGGCTCTAGATATTTCCAAGGCATCTAATCATGTTTGGCTTGATGCACTTCTTTCGATGTTGTAACAACATACGAGTTTTAATAGATGAGATCTCAACAAATGAGTTCAAGTTCTCCTACCCTATTTCTTACTTTTCTTAATCAACGTTTTAGTCAAACTTCAAATCTTGTCTTGTATTAAAAGTAAGAAATATTAAAAAATTATAATTAGATTTGTTTGTTTGTTTTTAACAAAATCCATAGAACAAAATGCTACTTTTGTATGCACATCGCAATTTTCTCTAAAATGAAGCACCGTCCTTTAATTGTAAATAAAATGAAAAAGTTTTACATCGATTTTACTAAAATATAATTTATTTTATTTGACACATTTGTGACTATACTTTTGCAGAAAAAAATTATATTTTTGTTGTATATTCATTTATTAAGAATTTGTTAAAAACAAAAATGTTTATAAAAAAATTCTCTACACAAGTTCATCGATACGAGGGCAGGTCAACAATTCAGTATTTTTGAATTTTCTACCTCTTAACAAGAAAAAAAAAACACTGTTTGCTGCTTTATTTTGTGTTTGACATTTAGTTGACGACCGCGTGATTTTATGAGAAAATGGAAAAAGTGAATCGTGAAATTTCTCAATAATTTTTGCGAAAAAAAACAATTGAGATTGAAAGAGCGAGAGATTGTGGAAGCCATTATCTCAAAGATTTAAATTATAGATGATCACTTGGGTATGAGTAGGATGGGTCCTGCGTTTGCCCACAATCGACCACAAACGCAATGTTGTGACAACCGAAATTCCGATGAGTTTTTACGGACGAAACGTAGATCCACCATTACAAACCAGAATCCAAATGACATAATCATAATCCACATTGACTACCTCCAAAAAAAAAAGGTACAACAGTCACTGGCGAATAGTATGCAAAGTTATTGGGTTGATTTAATAGGGAATTGGAAAAAAAACCCTATGTGGCCATGAAACAAATTCTTTTCCACCAGAACAATGCAAGGATACATACATGTGCAGTTTTCTTGGTAAAATTCCATGAATTAATCTATGAATTGCTCTCCCACCCATCCTATTCTTCTGGTTGAAGCCGTTTCCGAACCTGAATAAATGGCTCGTCGGAAAGAATTTTAACTCCAACGATGAATTCATCTCACATGCAAACATCTGCTTTGATGACATCAACAAATCTTAGATTTTGTAAGGGATAAAACAAATTAGAGTAACGTTGGGCAAGGGACGCTATGTTGGATTCAAATTGAGTTGCTCCAAACCAAAAGTTGACTGGATTTTGTAAGCTTGTGTAGTTGTATTAAATATTCGGTGTGGAAAAATGAATTTCAAAAAAAAATTTATTGCGAAAAATCGATTTACCGAAAATTCGATTATCATACATTAGTGTAAAAAAAATTTTAGTTATTTAATAAAAACATATCGAGGGGATAAAATGAATTTTTGCTTAATTTTTTTCATATATTCACTCTTATCATTAGCGTTATTGTAAGCGTAACCTACACCGGCATCAACTAGAAATACCACCCAACCACAAATTATGTAGAGAAAATGTGTACAATATTCGTTCTTATACTTCTTATCAGCACAACAAAAATGATTAATAAGACTATATTAAAGGGAAATGAAGTGCTCAACGAGTTTTTTTATTCCCTACTGTCATACAAATCTGCCTTTTTTAATTATATAAATAAAATGAGTGAAACTGAAAATTACAAGACACATTAACTGAATAGAATTGAAACGAAATACAACTAGACATTAGTTGAATGAATTGAAAAATATACACACAATAAATCAAATAAATTCCCTTAAAAACGAAAGTGACAAAAAATAGTAAAATTTTAAATTGATTGAAAAAAGACATCAGAAATATTGGCAGAAAAGAAGTTTAAATTTGAAATTAGATTAAAAATAAACGTTTTAATATTTCAATAAATTTGTTTTAAAAATGTTTGCTTGGTGCTTCGGACGCCAAACCAGCGACGAAGATGTCTACCGTCAAAGGCCCAAGACGCGCAGTTCCTTGATTGCAAGTTCAGATGATGCCACTCCTACAGCTGCCGCAATAATAACGGGATCTCAGGAGAGCAATGAGCCTACGACAAATATGGAACAAATGCAGAATGAATGTTTGGAAATGCACAATAAATTACGAGCAAAACATGGTGTCGGTCCATTAACGTTAAATAAAGAAATGTGTGCCGATGCAGCGAAATGGGCAAAAGTAAGTAAAAAAAACTACGTTGTTATTGTTGTTATTGTTTTCATTGCAATTAAAAAAAATTAACGCGAAAATCAGAAGACAAATAACCTCGACCCGATTGCAATGAAAGAAATAATGCTGCAAATATAAATAAGAATCAATTAAGATTGTAGTGCGTTGCAGCCAGAGTTGGCGAAACGGGAACAGTCATTTCAGTATCGCCAGAAGAGTTTCCCTTCAATACCCAAGAAACTAATAAGTCAAAAACTTTTTCATATTAATAAATACATTTGCGTACACAAATAGGATTAGAAATTTCACGATCTTCGAATTCTTTTTTGAATTCTGGTCGAAATATTGTCGTGGCCTAAATGTACTAAAATTTTATAACAATGTGTCAAAGTTTTCCAAAAAAAGTGTTAATATACAACCCAATAAGTATACTAAGTATAATATTTAATAGCTAACGTTATTGTGAAACAAAAATTTTAAACTCAAACTTATTTTCATATGAAGATAAATGTTTATCGAAAGGCCACTCTTATTTCATTTTTATATCGTAGATAAAGTTTTATCTCAAATCGCTTCTCATATTCTTGCACTTTTTGCGCAATGAAATACATTTTAAGATAAAACTCTTTTAAAAATTTTATTTTCCTAAAAATTTCCTGGTATTACCCAAGAAAAAAATGTAAATAAAGAATTTTAAGTCAATGAAAAAGCCCGTGCGTTTCTTTGAGGGTAATGAAAATTTCGCTAAAAAAAATCACTTAAAGAAAAAAATTTAATTTTCTCTAAAATAACTGTGCGTAACTTTTTTTAATTTCATGCACAGGGGGGGTTACGCTCTATTGCGATGCGTAAGCTAGTTCAATGCGTTTGATGTTTTGTTAGCGCAAGATATTTGGTTTTAACGAACGATTTTGACAATTACAGAGTGCATTGATGCCAGATTTGCGAAAGTGAAAAAATCAGATGCGCGTAAACTCAATAAAGGGTAACAATTATCCGATTATGTACCATTTTTCTTACGCATCGCAATAGAGAGTAACCCGCAGGATCATCAAGATATATAAAATTATTAACTTAAATTTTATCCTACATACTGTATAAAAATGCTGTTATATAAACACGGAATATTTACACTTTTATACTGACCTTCGTAGACTAGTAGGTAGTGCAGTAGACTCGTAGTGCGAAGGTCGCAAGTTCGAATCCTGCCGCAGAACTGTGGCAGTTGTATTTGATAATTAAAGGGAGCGCACAACAAGCCATCACTGGCTTAAGTGTATGTCGTATGACATGGGCTATCACACCCCTCCAATCAACCTAACCTAACCTACACTTTTATTGTTTTTTAATGCTCAAATTAGTTCCATAATTAGCACACAAAAAAATTATTAGAAAATTATGACCAAAATTTTAAAATCAGGTCACCAAGTAAAATTTATATGTAGAACACAAACGAAATTTATAAAATGTTTTTATTTTCCAAAAAGGAGAAACAATTAATAATAAGCCTTATTCTGAGTGTCATAGTCGTTGTTAAATCAAGTCAGCAGTGAAATTGATGAGAGTTCTAGGCTTGTTGTAGGCAACAGTTTACTATTCCTTAGTTTGATGGTAATAGCCTATTAATAATACTTAATTGCTACCGGCAGCGATTTTACAAAGCTTACGGCAGTGGAGTGCGGCTGTAATGAACTATATGAGATCGGTTAATTTAGTTCAATATACACGAAGTTCTTTATAACCAGAGTAAATATTAATATTGTTTCAAATATATAAAAGTAATCCACATTGAATTAGATTATATTTTATATATATCCACCTCGTTTTACGTTTTCGATCTTACACAGTTTAAAAAAAAAAAATTATAAAAAATGTCTAATGGCTCGCTTATGTATTGCTATTAGGCAACCAGGAATTTTTAGTTGCCAGTAGGCATCTACATTATCATATTGAATATTTTAATCATAATTTTATGGTCTGAATCTTAATTTTATGAATTATATTTTAGCTTTTAGCACAGTCACAATATTTTAGACAACTGGCAAACTAGCTGAAGCTCGATGTCATTACTTTGACTTCACTCGAATTTATTTCCATTTAATAAATACTCTGGAAACACTTCAAATCAAAATTTTAGATTTCAAGCAATAGAGTGAATTTCAGTATTGTATTGTATAATTATGTTACATTTTCGTTTTCGTTTGACACTACCATATTTTTCCATATAAAAATTAATTTTTCGGTGTGCACTGCTTCATCGAGCAACTAACTTCCGAGTTAAGCGGGGTATAGGTGTATTATTATTTTTTCTGTTTTAAAGTCATTTATATTTGAAATTTCAAATACTGGCAAATAATTATTTTAACCGCTTAGAAAATTAGTGGAAAAATTTTGCAATATTATTTTTTTTTTTATTTTAAGAGTAAAAATTGACAATCGGGTACTTTTAAAATAGAATAAACTTTGGTTATAGGCGATAGTTTGCTATAATTTATGACTTTATTTATTTGTATGAAATATTTGCCCAAAACTGTTGGGACCGGAGATTTTGTTCGTTATAGACGATAATTCGTTATAACCGCGGTATATTCTAAGCGAACTCTACTCTATATTTCTGCCGACACGGCAAGTTAAAAGGAAATTTTTGTAAAGATATTTCAAGCAGCACTTCTTTTATTATTTATTAAAATTGTTTCAAACAAACACTTCTTTCAGCACTTGGCTAGTAACAATAAACTACAACGTCGCAAAGGTAATGTGTATGGAGAAAATCTCTATCTTGGCACAGGCATGGGATCCCAAGCGCACGAATTAGCCGTTCAATCATGGTATGATGAAATAAAACATTATAATTTCAATAGGCCGGGATTTTCACCAACCAATGGTCATTTTACACAAGTCATTTGGAAGACGAGCAAGGAATTGGGTGTGGGTATAGAAATCAGGTTAATAGAATTACACAATTGACGTTAAAATATTGATGATAACTTATGCCAATTTTTTGTGCTTTAGGGACAACCGAATTTGGGTGGTATGTTTCTATAATCCCGCTGGAAATGTTATGGGTAACTATGAGCATTGTGTTCCTCCCTTAATAGAGGACACCGTAACAAAAGTCATAGACAAAATGAAATCTAAAGCTGCTGGAAAGAAAAAAACATCCATTCATGCTGATGATGCAATTCCATCCACTTCAAATAAAGATGTAAAGCAGTGGACGGAATTTCAACTTGAATGTCGTGATAGCCACAATAATTATAGATCCCTCCATGGCTGTCCACCAATGATACTTAATAAGAAATTGAGTGATTTGGCACTGGATTGGGCACAGGTAAGAAACGTCTATCGATTTGAAGTAATTGTGAATGGTACTTGAGGTTTTTTTTTTTTTTTGTTTAAGCAATTGGCCAAACAAGGTGTTATGAAACATCGCCCAAACAATGAATATGGCGAAAATATTTATTACGCCTTAAATTTCGATCCAACGGCCGAGCAGTGTGTGAAAAGTTGGTATGATGAAATCAAATATTACAATTTTTCGAAACCTGGATTCAGTTCGCAGACGGGACACTTTACTCAAGTTGTTTGGAGAGACTCTCTAGAACTGGGTGTGGGCGTATGCAAACTGTGAGTACACATACATACATTCCTGTGTTTGTATTTTCAGCTTAAAGAGAATTTCACTTCATTCCATTTCATCAAGCAACAATACGACGTTTGTTGTATGTAATTATTCACCTCCTGGAAACGTTCTGAACTATTTCAAAGAACAGGTACCTCGACCAGGTAGTAAGCCCACGACTAGGAGCAGCTTAAAATATAATACTAGTGCTGAAAAGCAACAGTCATTCGAAGAGCTCTGTTTGGACAGTCATAATAATCTTCGTGCCATACATGGATCTCCGCCCCTGACATTAAACAAAAACTTAAATTTCTTTGCCAAAGATTGGGCGCAAGTATGTACAACACAAATAAACTACTCCATACGAACAACAAAAACCACAACAACAGCATAATTCATCAATTTATTACTTTTTCTAATACACATAAATATAGATATTCGTAATTATAAAAATAATAATTATTTATACCAAAAAAAGTTTTTAGCGACAAACAATCAACTTGAGACAAGAAAAAACAATCGTTTTGGAGAAAATATTTATTGTGCAACCAACAGAGCCGTAAATGGCCATGACCCAGTTCAATATTGGTACAGTGGTATTCAAGACTATAATTTCAATAATCCAGGTTATAGTCCAGCCGTAGCTAACTTTACTCAGCTTGTATGGAAGAGTTCTAAGCAGTTGGGTGTGGGCGTTGCAACAGCGTAAGGGTTTTTATTTTTCGAATTTTAGCTTCATTTTCACTGCTAAATTAGACTGCATTCTACATATGTAGTGTGCAATTATGATCCCAAAGGAAATATTTTGAATGAATTTGCTGAAAATGTTCCACCAGTAGGAGGCTTATTAGCTGACAAACATCGAAATCCGCAACTCGTAGACCAGTTTACAGCTGACATGTTGAACATCCACAATTTCTACAGAGCCAATCACGGTTGTCCACCTTTGAAATTGAGTCAAGAGTTAATAGATTATTGTTTGGTCTGGGCAAATGTAAGTTTTATTTCTTTAATAAATTGACCTTGTTATCGACAGCATCACCTAAGTTGTAAATAGATGTGATAATATTATTACTTGAAAATTTTTTAAGAAAATGTTTTCAAAAATATTACAGTGATCGAAAATCTGAGAAAATATTTAAAAATAAAAGATGTCGATAACTGCCAAAGTTTATCTGAAACAAAGCATTTTCCAAAATATATTTTAAAGCTTTTAACAAAACAATAACCATTATTATATTGAAATGGAATTAATCAATATGAAATTTTTTAGAATTTTTTTTTCAGTTATCGATAACTGATTCTAATAAAAATTCAATTTGGTCATATATTTAAAATTTCTACTGGAGAACAAAATTTGTTCAATAATTTAAAATTTTTCGAATAAAACTTTCAAAATTTTAAAGTAATAGAGAAATCGCAAGAGTTTTTACAGCACCAACTTATGGTTTGTTAACGATGACTGTTTGATTTAATCTGAGGAAAACTCACAAAATTTTTAAGTGGCATATTCCTTTTTAGAACTGTAGTCAATAACTGAGGGAAATCTATAATCAGATATAACTGCTAAAAAAACTAAATAAAATATTAATGCAATAAATTTAATTGTATTTTTCCGGCTGGAATTCGATTACTGAATTTTTCAATTCATATTACGATCTTTAAATTTTTTTGTTAATGAAGAAGAATTATTAATGCAGTATTTATATAAATACACAGTTATCAAATATGAACAAAATTAAGTCATCGACGATTGGCTGAAACTTTCCCACAAATCTTTGGCAAACTTTTTTTAAAAGGGAAATTATTTCTAAAATTGTTTTTTTAGTACAAAAGCTAAAAATAAAAAAAAAAAAAACTTTTAAATAAACAGTCGGTCCATAAATAGTCTAAAGATGAAGTAGTCTAAAGATGAAGTCTTTATAGTTATCGATAACTGTAAAAACTGACAATGTCTGTAGATATCGTATTATAATCTTAAAACGTAAATACCTGCTGTGATCGTTATGATTTCACAGCAAATATTTTGTAGAAAAGAAAACTTTTGTAGAGTTTGGAAATTCAAAAAAATCTGCTTATTATATTAACTTTTTTTTAAACTATGCCAACTGAAAATTATAGCAATCAGAAAAAAATTTAATTACTCAAGGTTATCGACGACGCATTACTGGAGCTTTGAACAATTTATGCAAAATAATTTAATGCATTTTCATAACTATCGATAGCTTCAATTAAGTCTTTATCCTTAATTATACGTGTTTGTTTTTGAAAAGCTTTAAAAATTTTCCACTTTCTATTTCGCAAACATTGTTAATTTTAATCTTTCATACATTTAGAAAATTTTAAATAGAGAACCATTAAGCGATGCTCCGGAATATATTATTACTTCAATCGAGTTTGAAGGCGCCGTGCCATCACCTGAAAAAATTGTTAGCAATTGGTATGATGAAATAGAAAATTATGATTATAACGACCCGGGATACAGCATAGAAACAGAAAATTTTACACAAATCATATGGAAAAGAACCGAATACATGGGAGTTGGCGTTAGTAAAAGGTAAAATATTATAAAATAAAGTAATTATTACTGTGGGCCGTATAAAAATGACATGTTCAATTTATTTGGGTACCACTCTCAAACACCATAAATGCAATTATGATGCCAAATTTTGTAAGTGTTTGATACCAAAGTCACGTCTAACTTTTTTAAACTCAAGGGTGCTTCAACTTTGTTAATATGCCTCGTATATTAAATTGAAGCAATTTCGCTGTCATTCTGCTTGTATTAAAAGTTAGTTTCTATTAATTTTTAGGATAGTTTGACCGCCTTACGTATTTTTCATCTTTATAATTTTATTATTAATTTATTTTTATCGTTTCACATAAAGAGTTCCAGAGAAGTGTGCTGGTGCAAATAAAAATTTACTCTTGTTTTGCTAAGATACTCGTATAATAAGTGTAATGGCAATAATGAAAAAGTTCCATTCGCCTTAGTCATTCGGTCGTGAAATAAATATATTATTATATGCTGTACCTACTGATACCTTTGAAACTGGTGCCATATTAATTTCGAATTTGTAAGAGACTATTCCTTGATTCGGTATGAGGTTACTACCTCTCCCTCTTTTCACAAATAGATCAAAATGCGATCACTATAGCAGCAATACCAGCATTGTTCACTCTCACTGTCACAGTAATCCAGACGTTAAACAATTACATATTGATGTGTATGGAAGATAACATTCAGTTCAGGTAACATCCTGTTTGTTTCTCTCCAAATTACGTGCAATAACCTCATTAAAAACCGTCTTACAATTATATTAAGCAACATGTAAGTTGATTAAATTTTACTTTGTATGAAAGGTGACCCAAAATAATTTTATTTTAAAAATCACTCCACAATTGACGAAAAATCGCTTTACGTCAACAATAAAAAACATACTATTAAACATATAGCAACCTCCTATTTTTATGATGGTAAAAAGAAATTTAGTGCAATCATACAAAAGTGTTTAATTTTTCAAATTAGAGCAACAAATGTATTTTTCTTTTATAAATAGATCAAGAAAATGTAAATTTTTTCAGTAATGAAAACGCACTGAGCACTTGACATAAATGGAGTTTCATTTTCTGCAAAAGAATGCGTTGTTTAATTGATGAAAAAAATCCATTTAAAGCAATAATTAAAAAAAAAACTATTTCCTTCCAAGAAAGAATGTCTGCTCCTACCCAATGTGTTTGCCCTTGTTAAAGTATGTCTCTCTTTCAAAGAGCAAACAATGTTACACTCTTTTTAAGAAAGAAAGCGGCATACAATTGTGCATGTTTGTAAAATCGTTATTGATTTGATTTACTTCACCACCGTCTAGACTCTGAAAGTTTTCTTGCAGAAAGTTTTACTTAAAATACAAGAGGGAAAAAAGATACAAGCATAAAAGTATATGAAATTCAGATTGCTCTCTTTTTTAGAAAATAATATGACGTAAAATTATACATGAATCTCTGCCCTTAATGAGTCATCTTCTTGACAGTGAAAGTCTTCTTTAAAAAATAACAAAAAGGCAATACGAATAGAACACGATACATGCCTGCAAGTACTTGATATTTTTTTATCTCATTCATATCGTTATCTCCTGTGCATATAAAAAACACTTAAAGAAATATTAAAGCAAATGAAAATTTGGAGAAGAATTAAATTGCTGCAAGAAAACTTTTATTACTGAGAACAAGAACTAATTTTCAAATGGACCTTAACAAACAAAATGGTGTATCATGGCCGCCAGTGCTAGTAACCCGCTTAAGCTCCTCTCTTGTTTACTCTTTCTTTAACTTGGGCAATGAAAGCTTTCATAAGTATTTCATGATTACAATAAATACAATTTTATTTATTTTGTAGAGACCAAAAGACTGTAGTATGCTTGAGCTATGAGCCACCTGGTAATATGGAAAAACTCTATGCGGAAAATGTACCACCAGAACTTTAAATTGATTTATTTTGAAAATTGTAGTATGTACTTTTTGTTATTTTTTTTTATATTTTAATAAAAAATAATTTAACTAAAAAAGCAAATATAACACTTCTTTATGAAATATATTTTTTGTTAATTGGATTTTCGCATAGTCTTATTTTCGTAAACTTATGATGCCCACAAAAATAAAATATTTCTAATAAAAGAATTTTTTAAATTTTAAAATATTCTAATATGATTCCTAACTTAAAATTTGTTTTTGTTTCTCATCGAGCATAAAACTAACATGGAATTGCGCTTTTTTGGCTTCATGTATACAAACATCACCATTTAACTACTGTTTTGGATACACTTTTCATCTTTTTTTGTGCTCTCTTCAATGTTTCAGGAAATTTGACACATTTCGAATTTATGAGTTTTTGTACAACGATAAGAGTTGACAACAAACCGTGTATTTTATGGACGGGTTGTAAATGATTTAAACAAATGCTTTAAATTAGCAGTTGTAACCATATCTGAATATCTTTGCCAAACATGTGCACAACATAAATATGAAAATGTTAAAAACTTTTGTATGTCTACTCATAAAAGTTAAAAAAAAAAATAGTTTGCAATTCATTTAAAATTTCACGGTTGATTATATATAAAAACATTGCTTATCAAACATACTTTTATTTAGGGGATTTATGAAAAACTATTTCTTTTTAAAAAAGTTGAATGAATTCAGTATGATTTGATAATTTTTCCGTAAATTGCACAAAAGTGCTCTTTTGCTGCAAATATGATAAATACGAGAATATTTTAAAAAATTTAGGTTTTCCACTGGAAAAATATTTAAAATATTTTCGTTTATTAGTAATTTAAACTGGCAAATATGGTTAAGATATGCATGACATCTTAGAATTAACATGAATTTATTGGATGAACTAACTACCTCAACCTCTAAATACGTAGACTAATTGTATTCACTGGATCAGTTATAGTACTATACATGCATATGCACGTTGCTAAGGAGCTGAGACTATTTGATATACACTGAAGAAAGCGGATCTCTGGAATTTCAACAGCACACAAAGAAAGCACCTGTTGGGTCAAAATTGTTCACTATTACTTTTAATAGATATACATATTTGATAAGTATTTTTCCGCAGCCAAACCCATTATCCAACAACGCGCTTTCCAGATCGCTTTGCCTTGAAACCACCTTAGGGTGCGTACAGAGTGGCCGCTTGTTGCCGAGCCGAGCTGACTGACGCTTATTGCAAGAACTTGTTCATGCGTGCAACAAGTTTGAGTGTGCATAGTGGATGCGAGAATCAGCGCTGATATTTTATCTATTATTTTTGTTTTATGTGTGTTTGGATGCATTTGGGTTTGTTGTTCATTCGTGTTTGTGAAATTGAAGTGAAAAGATATGGATTCGGCTATTTTTCTGATCCCACAAAGAAGGCCGAGAAAACACTTATTAATTGTTCTATATTCATTTTAAATAAACCAAAACAGACGACTGTTTTTAATTTTTTATGTTTTCCAAACAAGTTGAAATCATAACAACAACATAAACAATGTTTGCGACGCTGAAATAAGCTTTGGAACTGTTTTCTCGAACTCAATCAGTTTTGCGCTCTGGCCAGCTCGGCGCCTACTATGACCTGTTCGTGCTTATTTGTACTAATTTGTATTTTACCAGTTTTCTCGCATTAGCTCTCGCAATAAGCATCAGTCGGCACGGCTCGGCAACAAGCGGCCACTCTGTGCGCACCCTTATTTGGATTAGCTTCATACACTTTTTACGAGCAAGAGAATTTTTGACAGATAGACAGCACTTGACGTGCTGACTTAAGTTCTGTCGTGATTTGCATTTGTTTTAAATTTTAAATATTTATAATTTTAATAAGTATGTATGCGTTCTAATTCTTTACCGTTTTATTTGAATTAATCAATTTTAACTTATATTTTAAGCTTAAGGTTAATTTTTTTTATTTGTCGATGTATTGCTAGTCTATAATTTTCATAATATTTATTAATTTTATATAAATCTGAAATTTATATAATACACAAATATCCTGAAGATGGCACTCGCGGAATAAAATAAAATAAAATAATAGAGATCTTGAGCTTAAGAAATAAATTGTAATAATTTATATTTTTTATAGTTTTCGTACAAGTTTTAGTAATAATAATAAAATTACAGTACAGTTTTTGAATAATTTATTAAAATGATAATTATGAAAATTATATAGTTCAAACATTTAAACAAATATATGCATAAAAAATAATTGGCTGCCTATAAGTCTAATACTTGTTAAGCTCTAACCAACTCATTAGTAGACTTCAACTTTCAACCTCTTATGCTTATTTAAAAACGTTTCAGAACAATATCACAATTCTTTCATATGTGAAAAGTACAATAATATGTATTATAACAATATTTATAAAATTTTTTATTCGAGATATTCTCCAAAATAACTATTTTAATATTTTATTGTTTGTTGTCGGCTTAGCTAGGCTTATGCCTGCATTTCATTGGTGCTAACCAAATCATCAGTACCCTTTTAGCCATATCATGATTGAAGAGCATTCAAGCTCGTATACTTATGCCACAAACTACAAATACTATATGAGAATTCAAACAGAACTCAATCATATTTTTCTATTTTTAATCAACAAAAAAGACAAAAGTATAATAGCTTTAGAAAGCTTTTCTACAAACACAACACAACAAACAATTATAATTGACTTGCCTCTTTCTGTTTTTCTTTTTATGCCTTAATACAATTAATCGCCCTTTGGGTTGGTTAGCGCCAATGAAAAGCAGGCATATTACTAGCTAAGCCAACAACAAACAATAAAATATTAAAATAATATGTATTATATAAAAAGAATAAATTTTTTAAGCTTTAATACAATTAACTGACTGACTACAAAAATGGTAATAAAAAGCTTTTTAGGGATCCATACTAGAACATTAAATTCGTAAAGCAAATATTACCTTCAGCAACATTCTCTCGAAATCAGGTTGGGCTTACATAAATAAAAAAGGCTTCAAAACAGATGTTTACTAAAAGCTTATTATATTTTAGGTTGTGTCCCACTGCGTATACGTTATATTAAGCTTAATGTACAATAGTAACGAGTAAATATTAAACATACGCATAAAGTTGCATAAAATCATTTCCTAGTAAAAACCTTTGACACCCTGAAGAGCCTTGTATGTTTCAACACAGTGTTGCCATTTTGGTTATATTTTAGCAAAATTGGTTGCCTTTTTTCCAAAGTGTAAATGTATACATTTGTATTGTTTTAGGTAAGCTTCTGGGAATACAAATATGTTTAAAAAGTTTTGTTTTTCAGTTCATTTTATATTTTAAAATTTCTAGAACTATTATTAATTTAGAGAAAGTAAATATCACTTAACGTAGAGAGATATTTATTAAGGAAGAGAAGCCCCGAACACCGATTTTTAGGGCGGGAAAAGACTTAATAAAGTAAAGTATTAAGAAAAATTATATAAAATGTATTGTTTGTTGTGGTTTTAGCTGTTCATATGCTGACATTTCATTGGTCACGAAACGAAATCGCCAGTGAACTTTAAGCGGTTTGAAAACAATTCAACCTCGCATACTTATGCCAAACAAACAAATACCATATGAGAATTCTATATTGTATGAGTATTACAAAATAAATAATCATAGTAGGCTTTTATACAAACAACACAACAAACAATTATGCTCAACATGAGTCGATTTTATTTTTCTTGCAACATGTTAATAATTGAATTGGTCGTTAATAATTGAGTGTAATCAGGCAAAAATTAAATCTTTATTTTAATTAATTAATATTGAAATTGATTATTTTGGGATACTTTCCCCAACTAATTATTAAAACAATTAGAGTTTTTACAAAATGTGTTGTTCGTTGTGGCTTTAGTTGTTCATATGCCGACATTTAAAATAAAGAAGTGGCATCACAAATTTACAGAATAATCAATTCTGCAGTAGCCATAGAACTTAATGTAAAGGTAGTTAAAAAACTCTCTCTTGACTATCGAGCTTTTTATGCTGTTAAGACACAATATATTATATCTCATTTAACATGCATATTTGCACATGGTAAGACCGACTCAAATTTGGTCAATAACTTGCCATTAGAATTTCTCGACTTCCATACTTTGAAAGAAAAGCTTGTCTACATCAAACTAATATAAATGCTATTCTTCAAATTTTAAAAGTTGTATTTGGTCACGTAAACAATTTTAATCATTATATAAATATGAAGATATTTTTGTATATAATATACATTAGCAAAACTGCTCTAAACTAGCTCTGCTGATTTACGACTCTTCTTCGTACAATTCATTATTTATTTTTCAATTTTATATTTGTTTATTGATATCACAAAGAAATCGATAGTTTCATCGGTTTGTTTTATTAAGAACAATTTGTTGTTATTTATTCTTTAATAAATAATTTTGAATAAGGCCGTAAATTTATGGCACATAAGCATTAGGATGAAGTAATTTGCTTTGTCGCCTTCAAGTCGTATTCAAATGAGATTTTGTAAAAAATGCTGTACAAAAATCCAATTTGCAGTTACATTTCGACTTTAATCCTTTTAAGAGACTATAAATTACTTAAAATAATTATCATCAAAAACAAGTGGCAGCTTTGATAAAAATAACTAACACAAGCTTTAAAAAAAATTTTTTTAATTCGTACTTTATAAGAGTAATAATTCCATCTTGTGTCTCTTGTGTACATCTAAGTGCACACATGCAAGTTTTGATGTTGATATGATATTGCTGCTGCTACTGGCCTTTGTAAAGTCATGCTGTCACGTAAAACACACAACATATTCTTCTACGTTCACAACAGCCAACACACACTGTTGCACATGCGGCAGCAACATCACTTACATTAATGTTAATGGTATATACATATATACAGACATACATACATAAAAGATAATCAAGAAAAAAGGAAATAATGTAATTCTGAGCAAAAATAGAAAACAGTTGCAATAAGCAACACGTTCCAAAACGCTGAAACCGCAGTAAATAATTTTTGAATGTTTTTACACAAGTCCTAGTAAAAAAAAAAACAAAACAAAACAACAGGGGAAGGGGAAGGGGAAAAGCAGAAAAAATTTTTTTATTTTTTCATACGTATGTAGTATGAAATAGAGTTGAAGCATTTCTGCACACACACACACACATAGATCATTAACAAGTCACTGTGTATGCCAGCAAATGTTTGTATGTAGTTAAAAGGATAAAATTACATCTAGGAAAATAAAACGCCAAGAAAGGACATGAACAATATTGCATACTGTACGCAAACATATTAACAATGCAAAATATAGTATATGTAAACATGTACTTTATCATTGTCATCATGTCCAACAGTCAGAGCAAACCTTTGCTACTTCGAGTGCCCATAGTGCAAATAAGATTAAGTAGATTTTTTCACCAACATAATCAAACATTAACGCCCAGACAACAGATTCGTTGTAATAACCAAAATTTTAAACAATCTAATATTTCTAGCTGCTTGCACTATTATATTTGATATTGGATTGAAATAATAGAATATTATGGTCAAGGCGAATTCAAACCAGGGGAGATTGATAGTGCATTATTAACTAATTACAAAATTCATTAATTAATTACACAAATTTAGTTACCCCTACTAATTTGTTAATTAATATCACGAAATTTTAGTTGACATCAATTAAACTTTTTTTTTCTAAGAATTATTTTTAATAACGCTTAATATTGATAAAAGTCCTCTGTATATAAACAAAATTTCATTCAGAATTTTAAGCAGATTGTACTTTTCTGTTTTCTAGGGACATTTGAACAAACTGTTGAAATTACACAACAACATGGCTATAAAAACTATAGATGGATGTTGTACAAACTAAAATACATACACAATCGTACGTACATCATATTGCTGATGATAATGGCATCACATTTGCAACAAACATGCCTGGCAAACATGGCTAGTGATGAACCACTACGAGTGGTAAAATTTAAAATAAAAAAGCCAATAACAAGAATAACATAAAAAATGTAATATGACGAAGCCAATGGCGATAGGCGAAAAGCAGCAATGCCTGTTAGTTATAACATGCTTCACCGGCTGCAAAGGGATAGTTAGCATTTCAATTTACGCGATATGATGGAATTTAATTAATTGTGGAGGAAAGAACAAAACAGAGCGCAGGAAGGAAGTTAAAAACAATGATATGAAAAAAAATTAAAATACACTTCTACACCCACAAACATTAAGAGATAGATACAGACATGTACAAACATGTTATTATATTAAACGTGATGATGGGAATTTCGTGATTTTAAGTAAACATTTCATTACTGATATAAAGAAAAATGCCAGTAACGCTTTTATACGGCCAAACATCCAAACATGGCCTCAGCTAAATGCTGAGGATAAAAATGAGTAAAACTAGTGGTGCATTTGAAAAAAAAACACCACACAAACAATTCTAGAAGAAATATTAACTTTTTCTATTGCTTACAATTCACGTGTGATACACTTTCTGCCATCTGCCATCTGCCATTCTTTGTAATTGTTTCACTGGACTATCAGAGTGGACACTCGCAGCTGCTGCTGCAGTTTGTTAACAGGGAAATAATGTTGAGAAGAAAATTAACAAATTACTCGTATCGCTCCTGTGATCGATATAACTTCGGCTTAGCTTCGAATATAATTTTTATTTTATGTCCAGTAAATTAGCAATTTTTATTTTTTTGAATATGACTATATTGCGTTAAAGAAGCGATAAAAGGCCAGGAGTGTTATTGAAATAGAGCTGAAAATATTTTTCAAATTTTAAATTATGCTTGTCTATTGCGTCCCATTTGCCCCAAGGACTCAAATCCTTCTGGAAACAACGAAAATCTCACTTTTAATTTCTTATTCGATAATAATTATGAGCCTGTCTACTTTATTGCGGAATGTTTTTTATATTTTTATTTATGCAAAATTTGTGGTCAATATTTACACGTTCCATATTTTTTTTTACTTTTACTTATAATTTTTCATAATTTTTGACTTTCAGCAATTACATTATAAAAGAATACATATCCTTTTAAGAATTTTTTTGCTTCTTTGATTTCTATATATAGATAATTTCTT
Organism: Germaria angustata; assembly: GCA_963681545.1. Classification (NCBI taxonomy): domain Eukaryota; kingdom Metazoa; phylum Arthropoda; class Insecta; order Diptera; family Tachinidae; genus Germaria; species Germaria angustata. The sequence goes on from OY812999.1 coordinate 39,051,012, forward strand.
GGTGTTTTTTTTATAAAAATAATTAATAAATTAAAGAAATTAAGCTGCAACTATTTCAAATATTATAATCAGTTAATTTTTTATAAAAAATATCCTTCTTATTTTTCAGTCTTAACTTCCATTTTCCAAATATTTTTTCCCATTGGACCAGTACTCATTGATGACCCCTATTTATGCAATGCATTGTGCTGGAACTAGGAAAATAGGATATGATATGTAGGATAGAGGGAGTAGTGCTTGTGGACATTCGATTTGAACCTCTCCACGTTGGCTATGGCAGCAAAGAGAGCTGTAGGTAGCTAATTTCATATACGAGCCGTTCGGCCGAAGAACAAATTGTTTCTGTAATGCGTATAGCGATTCGCTAATATATCGACCACAAATGGATGCGCTCTTAATGAAAGACATGTTGTCGGCAAATAAGACCGTGTCTCGAAAATATATTCCCTAACTTCAATAGAGCACATTCCAGTGTAGTAACGATAAAACAGCGTATCACATCCAACGTTGCGAAGATGCTCTAGTGAGTGAATAGAGTTGGCTACAGTATTGTCACTAATGAGTCTTTTCGCCTTCTCCTGTACTCGGTCCAGTAGCTTCAAAATAGACTTTGAAGCACCGCCCCATATATGAGAGTTGTATTCCATTTTCGGTCGGATGTAGGTGGTATAAATAGTAAGGATATCAGAAGGAGTGCAGTATCTCTTACACCGTCTTAAAAATCCGATGCATTTGAATGTTTCTTTAGCGATATGAAAAATGTGCATATGCCAAGAATATCAAGAGCTTGTGATTCCTCAATGTTTAAGTGTATCACCTATAATTACAGATGAAGCAGCAAGTATTTTCATACGTTTGTGCGTAAGCATACAGCACTGTGTTTTACGAGCATTAAAATCGACTCGATTCGTATGATTATTGTAAGATCATGATTAAGCGTATTATCCACATTATGCCTCATCGCCCTAATCTCCAATGGACTTAACCTATCGTCAAATGAGTTATGCTGCTGTGCTGCTGTCAACTGCAAAGGAATATATCGGTTTGAAAGTTTTACCTAACAGGTCGTTAAGAAAAATCGGAAATAGGGTAGGAGATTGGAATATTATGAATATTTTCAAATCCCAGAAAAATAAAAAAAAATTCAGTCAACATTAATTCATGTCAAGTAATTATAGCTATAAAATCATATTAAATTTAAGAAAAGCTTAAATTAAAATGAAAGAATATATATGTATATATTCATATAGCAGGTCATATTATTTTGCATGCTTCACTCGTTTCCAACTTTATTCACAATTTTCATTCCAACGAGTGGCTGACAAGTGCTGTTTTTAGATAAATAAAATTGCATTTCTAACAAAATTATAATCAATATGCAATTGTTTCCAGCTTTTTCCTCTGAATTTGAACGAAAATTTCGCAAGAACACTTAGTTATATTGAAAACAAAAATTAAAAACTCAAACTATTTTATACTTTCAATAAATTCAAATGTTCTAACGCTATTCATGTCTATTCAAAAGTAGTAAGTGCGTGTTATTATAATAGAGCCAAATTAGTATCAACTTAATTTGTTCAACATTCAGCGCACAATTGCCATACACATAAGGGACACAACACTTTAACATGGTGATAGATGGTCTAGGACACTAATAATGGTTTTTGTTATTATTATTGTTTTACTTTACCAAACTCAAACTGCAAAACTTTCTACAGAATTAGTCAGATTCTTTGGCAAGAAAGGTGGCTGTTAACCTTATACTACCTTCTTTTCTACGGGTCAGTACCTTGTCTGGAATACTTGGACTATTTTTTTGATAGAGTAGCAACAGGTAAAATATTTGCAAAAGTAAAGTTTGTATTTATTTTGTCCCATTTTTTATATGTGATTGATGCGAGGATCTATATTGTATACAGGTCATCACAAAGTCTAATGTATGTTGTAGTCAGCTGTTTTTAAAAATTGGGGGTAACAAAATGCTTGTTTTTATATCTCACGATCTTGTACAACTAATAAAAACAACTTAAAATGCTTTTTAAAACAAAAAGCTTAAATATTTTATATATTTATATATGCATATATACATATATATGTAAATGTAAATAAAACAAAAATTTTTCAGAGAATTATCTTCATATTTTTTATTATGATAGAAGAATCTGTGACAATTCCAGGTGAAACAAAATATTGGCCAAATGCTCGCCACGGCTTCCGATGGTCCATATTTTCAGTGACTCTGAGACATAATTGAGGTTTCAATGTCGTTAATGTGCCGAATCATCTCATCTTGTAGCTCTTGAATTGTTCTTGGCTTATTGACGTACACTTTTTCTTTTAAATATTCCCAAAGAAAGAAGTCAAACGGTGTTAAATCACATGATCGTGGTGGCGGATTAAAGTCGCCACGACATTAGATTACACGGCCATTGAATTTCACGCGCAAAAGAGCCATTGTTTTGTTGACTGTGTGGCAAGTGGCACTATCCTGTTGGAACCACATATCGTCCAAGTCCATTTCCTAAATTTCTGTTCGCGATAGCGAACACAATTCATGGCAACTGCATGACCGACCTCATTCTCGAATAAGTACGGCCGCCAGCCCATAAACCTCACCAAACAGTCACTCTTTGTGGATGCATCGACTTTTCAACAATCACTCGTGGATTCTAATTTACCAAAATGCGGCAATTCTGCTTGTTAACGAATCCACTAAGGTGAAAGAGTGCCCGACTATGCTGACCAAAAAAATTACGATGTGCACGAAATTAATTTTGAATTGAACGCCTATTTTTGTAATAAGCTTCAATAATCTTAACCATGAAAAAATGATCGCATCACAATTTTATAAAAATTGTGGTTATACTTATTTCATCAAATACCTGCTACATCTGACACTGCCTTAAACATGACCTTCTGATAATTCAAAGAAATAAAAAAAGCAAATGTTTCCCCTTAAAACCCCAAGTTCCATTTAAAATAATTTAAAAGTGAAAACATCAGTTGCAGCAAAGAAGCAACTGTCAACAGTCAACAAACAAACTTGTTGACTTGTCTTAATGACTTCTCAACCAAAAAGAAAAAACTTAAAATACATAGAATGTTGGCCACAATAAACCCTCAGTTTATTAACAGTTTGCAACGTCACAAAGAAAATGAATGAGAGACACAGAGGAATAATTTACATTAAAAGAGAGAACAATTTATTTGTAATAAGATCCACTTGTCGTATTTATCTGCCAAGTAGTTGTTTTCCATAAAGTTTTATACTTGAAAGTTCTCAGATTTTATAGAAAAGGTTGTTTTACTTTAAGACTCTTAATAACTTTATGTTGAGTGCTCTGTTGCCTTTGAATACAATTTTAAAAGGAAAATTAACATTTCAAAAAAGCAAAAAGATAATAATCTGGAATGTGTAAGGGAATAACTCCAGTTTAAATGCAGAACTATTTAGAGTAACCAAAATGATTCGGAAGCTTTCAAAATGATATCTATAAGGCTATGTGGGGTTCATTTGTGTCCATGATTAGATCCCTAGCTGTGATAGAAATTAGGGAATTGAAAACAGAAGATAAAGAGGACAGAAAGCACAGGCAATCAGGGTCTACGGCAGGGGCTTCCGTCATTCAAACTATACGGCAAAAGTATTGCCATAAAAATGGGGAACACATTTAACATTTTACCGACATCCTCGCAAATACATACATACACCTTTAAACTCTCAATAGAGCAAAAATGATTGCGTGAAATATTTACGGCAGTATTAGCTTTGAAATTTAGATTAATTATTAAACATCTTAAAGCTAAAAAGCGTTTGTTTAAAAAAAAACGTATTTAAAATACTATTTTAAATTTCACTAATAAAATCGCAATCAGTTGATGAACAAATCACTTTGTAGCTTATGATGTACAATAGCGATTACAATTTCAATAGAGTAGTGACATTGAGAAAAATTATTCCTTATTTCGAAGCAAAATAAATTATTTTCAAAAATTTAGAGTTTCTATCATGATAGCAAAGATTACAGATGAAAATAATCAGGAAAATATGATGAAAAAAACAAACTTCACGTGATTATTTTTGTTCGAATAATGGTAGTATTCGCATACCGAGCATTTTGCCTTTACTTACATTGCATGGAGATCACTAACATATTTTTCGAATACATAATCACACAAAAATATATTTTTTTCCTAATATTGAAAACATATTATTTTGAGATAGTCTCCCCAACTAATTGTTAAGACAATTAGAGTTTTTAACAATTAGTTGGGGAGAATATTCCAAAAAAAAAAATAAATTTTCAATATGAAGTATTTAAAATAAAGATTTTATTTTTAATTTTTTTTTGATCATTAATGACCAACGGATGTCTAAATGTAAACATGTTGCAAGAAAAATTAAATGGACTCATGTTCAGTATAATTATTTGTTGCGTTGTTTTTATAAAAACATTATAAACCTATTCTGATTATGTATTTTATAATGATCATATACAATACTGAATTCTCATATTGTATTATATTCTTTTGGCCTAAACATACGAGGTAGAATGTTTTCAAACTGCTTAATAGCGATTTGGCTTAGCGATCAATAAAATGGCGGCATATGAACAACTAAAGTCACAGCAAACAAAACATTTTTTATATCTTTTTACTTTAGTATTTCTTTTGAATTGCATTTTTTTAATCCAAATCAGTTATTTATAATTTCATTATATATTCTGTTATGTGAAGAATATAATAAACTTTTTCAAAAAGTTATGATTTCTCGCTTTAATGATACCACATGAATGTTCTATTAAATGAGATGTTTAAGATAAAGAATTTATTTTTGAATCTACAAACTTAAAATAGACTTAAGAATTGTCCTTTCGCTTTTCGGAAAAAAAAATTATTGGACCAAACTACAACAAATCCTTTCAAACAAAAAATTTTTTTAAAAGCAGTTCACAAATGATAAAGTTATCCAAGTTATAAAAGTTAAAAAAAATTCATAAACTTCCCCTTTTTTGAAGTCGGTTAAAAAAGGGTAGTATCTCATCCTGAAATAAAGTTCAATGCCAATCAGACTACACTTTTTATTTGCGAAGTATTTAGAGAAGAAAGTATTTTTTGAACTAAAATTTTTTAAAATAGAAAACAAAAACGTATTAGGGGAAAAATATATGTAACATTCAAATAGTTCAGAGTTAAGATCGAGCTATTCAGCTATTCAATTTAAAATATAGCCCATAATTATAAAGCCAACTAATTTATATGAGACATACCTCCAACAATTAGGCGTCCTAACAAAGAAATCAACTTTGAAAACTAGAGGTTCTACTATCAGGACGCACCCTCTTGATGTTCTTGGCATTAAAATTCAGTGTAATATTCTATGGAGTATTATATGCCATTTAAGTGCTTCGATTTTTAATTCGTTATAAAAAATATTTCATCCCTTGTTATAATCCTTACTATTTATATCACCTGCGTACACGATATGTAGAAGAAGCTCGTGCTCGTCGGTAACAGTAGTGTAGCAAAATATATAGACTCACTGCAGCATGGTCATAGTGTGGGATGACTCTTGTTATTTTTTCGTTACTTCAACGTAGATGAGATTAAGAAAATTGTTCTAAAGACCCGCTCCTTTTTTGCGAATTACATGTTCTTTATTGATATCACATCCATTCGTGGCCGACTCATTCATATGTGAAATAAACTGCCTAAAAAAAAGTTTTCTGTCATTTTCAACTTGCAGAGGTTAAAATCGATTGTCCACAGAAACAATACTCCCTCTATTGCCCTTCAAATAATCTATTTTCCTAATTCCAAGACAATGCATTGCACAAGTAGGAGTCATCCTCTGAGTGTTGGTCCTTATTGTTTTTTTTTTTTATTAAATATCGGTAGAAATTTCAATATATTTCATATTACAAATTTTCGAAAATTTCGTTCGACATTAAATAACACCTTATAGATATTTATATAAAAAAACATTAATCAATATTAAGTAAATAGAAAAAACTTCTACCTCATTTTCATCTAATCCTCCCTATTTCCTTTTAGTCAAAAGTTTTAAATCCTTTAAATTTTATTGCAGAATATACTGAAAAAACCTTTAAACTCCAAAAATTCAATAAAATGTATTAAAATCTATAAAAGTTGTCTAACAAAAACTGTACTCACATTTATTGTATCAAGTTGCCGTTTATGAGTTCTTTTTTAATAAACATTTTATTGAAATTCAATTTGCAATTTTCTGTGGCAAACCGAAAAAAACGATACTTGTACAAACATGTTATTGGTAAGTGTTTTTGCTGATAGTTTTTTTTTTTTTTATTTTATTAAACACCCTTATAACCATATTTAATACTCTAGCAGCCAATTAAAATTAATACATTTAACTTTTTCAATTGACCTTGGGGGCAATGAAAGTTTTGAAGCGCACAGTAATAGTAGAAAAAACTAGTGAAAAAGTGAGCAAAAGGAGAAAGTTATATAACTTGATATTTGGATTTTTTTAAAAAGAAATGAACAGAGGGATGGTAGGAGGATAGAAGCATATACCATAAGCATTGATTGTAAATTTAAATTGTTTTGAACTGATACAGCTTTGTTTTAAAAAGCTTATACTTATTCTAGGCTACATTTTTTCAAAACTATTTTAAAAAATTGTGATGATCCTCTTCTCAGAATTTCTCGGTGTTACTGCTTACAGAATGTAGTAAAGGTTTGCTTCTTATTACTTAAGCTGCACGTAGCTCAGCATATCACACTTTGAAAGTGCCAGGATAATAATCAGGTCTTTCGTGAGTTGCATGCATCTCATAATTGAAGGAGTCCTACTTTGTGCTACAACTATTAGAAAACGTGTGGATCATGATTAGGACTCTATACGTTATGAGTATAGCAATAACCTAAATCGCGAAAAGAGCAAACTTTAATGTTTTTATTAAATTGCTTGTGTTTGTGTTTGTGGCAAAAAAAAAACAGGGACTTCGGAGGAAGCTGCTAATCATGCTACAACCTTAGAGGTTCCACCAAAACTGGAACACGCGCAGTTGACTTTATCGCCCTACAAACTTAGACTAAAGCGCAAGACCGATAAAGAAACAAATAGAAGGTGTGTCTAAAAATTGCTGCAGGATCTAAAGTCAGCTAGTTATGGTTCTGCTTAAGCAGATGGGATGCAACCTCTCTATTTTGCGTGAGTATGGGACAGATATAAATACTAGTTTCTGTGTTTATTGATACAGATTTTAGTACTTCAATTATATTAAATATTAAATAAATAATAATATACAAAAAAGTTAAAAAGGGGAACACCATTTGCATTACAATACTATAAAAATAGTTGCCATATATTGAAATGTATTAATTTTTTTATAAAATGTTCAACCATAGAAAAATATATCGTGCCCTTTCCCCCAAAAAAATAAAACGTAATCGACATAGTTTTCGATTTTCACTTTATCACTGCAATCGATAATTCACCATCATTGAAATTATTTTCTACAATTGTTAATCATTAAAATTGGAATAAAAAAACTTACAGCAAACTGAAATTTACAATAGCCTTACAACTTCGTGCAAAGGCAGTTGGTAGAAAACACAGCTTCTCCAATAAGATTATGTGTTTGTCACTTACGTTTTTTCAGGGGTAAGGCTTAATATATTAATGAAAATTAAAACAAAAGTCTTCCTTGTATAAACAAAGAAAGAAGTGCTATCTATTCCTGAAACGAAGCCTTATGTGCAACATTTTTAAGACCAAAAACGTTCATTTTTGCACTGCTAATAAATTTTTTAGAATTGAACACAAACATACAGGAAGGGCAAAATATGTGTAAAATTTTTATTAGAAACTAAAAGCGGCATTAGTAAAACAGATTATGGCTTTCATAGAGCCGCTTTAGGGGAAAAATTATATCGCATATAGAAGTATAAGCAATAATACTGCTTTATCTGTTATTTATTGTATGTGGTATAGATGTTGAATATTCTAAAGTTATATACAATAATACAATTTAATAGACTGGATTTATTGGAACAGTACATCTCATCGCATACAGAATATATCTTTCATGTATGAACTGCTGCCCTAAGTTCTACTTTGAGCTTCTTAACAACATAAGGGAGAGGGCAAGGAAGCTCATATAGAGTATTATATCTATTTATTTACTGCAGTCTGATTGTCGGAGTTGCAACCAGTACATCCTGTGTTAGGACACCATCGAATTAGGTTGCAACTTTAGATAATAAGCATCTCATACACCCATAACTCACTGGATGTAATATGATATATGCTGCACTGTGCTATTGCTACTCTATCACATTTTCTAAAATGGGTCCAACCATTTATGTTAGATTAGTCATTGAATTACAATGTGTACTACAGCACAAATTACTTTTTCTTATCGAACAGTTTGTAGTTAAAACAAAGTCTCTGTAAAAGTCTCTTCTGTCATATTTTATTGTCTGTAAGTGCAAATATTTCTCTCTCTACCCTCCTTCCCACAACATATTTCAGTGACAAAAAAATGAAAATGGTTGAACGATTTAAATGTTTGATAATAAATAAAAGTGTTTAATAAATAAACTAAGCTTAGAAAAGTCAGTTTTGATATTAAACGGCGTATCTATAAATGTTCTTATGGAAAATCTTTCATTATTTATATTATCTAAATCCTAAAGGAACTGGTTTCATTGTTTTGATCGGTTTGCCTTTAGATTCAGAAATCGCTTTCGAAAAGTTTTACTTTTCGATTCAAAACACGCGGTAGCCTTCCAACTTAGGTTAGGTTAGGTTGATTGGAGGGGTGTGATAGCCCATGTCATACGACATACACTTAAGCCAGTGAAAGCTTGTTGTGCGCTCCCTTTAATTGTCAAACACAAACTGTCAGAGTTCTGCGGCAGGATTCGAACCTGCGACCTTCGCACTACGAGTCTAATACACTACCTACTAGTCTACGGAGGGCAGTAGCCCTCCAACTTAAAAATAATAAAATTTGTAACAAATAATTAAAATAACCATTTAATTGTTTTTTATTAAACTTATGGCTACTCTGCCTGCTAATAAAAAAACAGAGGATGGAATACTCGGAACATAAAAGGACATATTGATGACACAAAGGAGTAGCATATTTATTGCAGATTTGTTATAAATTGAGTAAAGCTGGCTGACGGAATAAAACTCTATAATTCTTTCAAACAATATGTCTTTTTAACAAATCCTGTAGGTACATGTGCAAGAGGATAGCGCAAGGACTAAGCATCCTATACGATAACTTACGACATTTTAACTTATTTATTTATATTCACGTTTTTAAATTATCTCCATCAATAAATATTATATAGTTATTAAGCAAACTTATTTTGGCTTTCTGGTTACTTTAATATTCAGAACATTTTCCGTAGCTCGTTTTTGCTATTAAACATTCTTGTGTGAGCAAAGTACCTGATGAAATTTTGTTTGTTATTGACTAGCATAAATTGTATTATAGTCCTTTCAAAATAAATGTTGCTTTATTTCTTATTTCTATTCCTGTTAAAATAGTTTTTTATCAAATTATTCCCTTTGCCCTCACATCCCTGTGAAAATTTCATTTGTTTTTTTTTTTGCATTTATTACCGCTTGTGTTATGTATTTATTTAAATGTTGTAACATTTTACCTTTTCGAACTATTCGAAATTGTTTTGAAATGTAAATGAGTAATAACCTTCAGAAAAATACTGTTAAAGTTGTGCATTATGAATTTAAAAGGATGATATCGAAGTGGTAAAAGCGGAAGGGAAAAAGGAAAAGAAAGCTTAGAAATGTTTTATGTATTTAGCTGAACAGAGAAATCTTTCAAACCAAAAAATAAAAAAAATAAAAATTAAATTTGGGTTAAATTTGTTGAAACCATTTACTTGTTAATTTATATTTTACAAGCTGGAGGCAAAGTACGTTATTCGTTATTGATCGAAATTGTATTTGAATATAAATTTGGAGTGAGAGCGAATGTCGTAATTTGTTCCACTGGAATTCCGTATCAAATTTGTTCCACAGGATTTCTTTATCAAAACTTTATACTAATGGATCAAGAATGATCACCAGGTTTGGCACTGGTGCTCTTCCAGCAAATCTTGACATATGGTACTCATATCGTCTTTCCAGTGAAGCAAGTATATTTGTATGTAAATTTAACCATGCCTATGTAAGTTCCATCGATTCAAAAAAAAAAAAAAACTTGAGTACCATTCAAAGCCACTACTAGTCTGCAGCATTTCAAATTATATAGGCCACATTCGGGTGTGAAGGAGATATATTCTTGCTCTTAGTGGAACACGTGAGGTGTAAAAGAAGTTACGTCTGGCATTGGCTGGACTTAAATAATGTATAATTTAGATTTATTTGTTACTTACTATTTTTATTTTTAATTAACAAATACAAACAGCAAAGCTACCCAGCTTATCTGCAGAAACAGCCGGAGTCGATCCTTCGATCTTTGGACTACTAGTCTAGTGCACTATCTGCTAGTCTACAAAGGTACTCAAACTTCAAAACTTATTGTTAGTATAATTTATATCGACGATTTAATAAATAACGATAAATGAAAAAAAAGTATCATTACATGTTCATGATCGAAATATTTGAAAACATATAATTTTAGATCGTAATATAATTCCTTAGGTCATACCACCAACATGCCATTTAATAATATCAAATAATATCAGATCTACTGAAACGTACTGCGGAACCATTATGTTTCTCCTAAAATTTTGAATATTTGGAAGGCTTCTCCAAATTATAACAAATTCAAATCTTCTCAAGTGATCATTTAAATGAAGACTTCCAGATAAACACATTTTAACTTTGAAATGATACATATTCGTCTAAGCCTGCCTTATTGCAGGCGGCATCAACAACAGTTATTAAATTTATGAACTCATGGTTCTGTTGGCTGGAGTAGCTAGCGCTTTGACTACAAGCAATTTATGACCTAGAGCCTGGGTTCGACCTCTGTTCAGGACAAAGTAATATCAACATCATACCTTTATCTGATTTACTTTAGTGTGGTGTTGTGTTCTTTGTTGTTGGACTGTTTAAGTGATGAAGGCATGGCACCGGTCACTGAACCGTACCGGCAGTGTTTAATAATCTTTTATGCTATTGTACGTCACAGCGCCCTCTTTTATCGGTAATGTTAGCAGCATCGTCGGCTACTCATACAGATTAAAAAAAACTTAATGCGTCTCTTTACGCCAGATTCCCTGCAACTCTGCTATAAAAAAATTAATTTAAAAAACACAGAATAGTAGTTGTAAAAAGAATTTAAGCTGTCTCTCACCCTCTCTCTCTTCTCATTTCATCAACCGTCCTCTCTACACTATCCCTTTCACACTTTAGTAGTAGGCATTGATGGTCTGAGTGTTACTTCTCTTTAATAAAAACGTACATAAATATGTCTAGTTCCCGTTCTAATCATATAGCGACACTATATATTGCTGTACGTTATTAGTGAACACCACTGTACGAGTTTATTATTTTCGGTATATGAACAATCAGCAAAGAACCAATGAAGTTAATGTTTATTCTCATAAAAATTGTATGCCAAAAGCTTAGAGTTCATCTTAAAAGCATCTAGTTTATTTACGAGTATTTTATTTAATGTCTCGTACATAAATACGATTTAAGTAAATTTAATTATTGTTCATCAACACCTGTAAATTGTTCAATTTACACATTTTAATACATTTAATGTTCAATAAAAATATTTTCTTATATTTACTTATTTACACACAAATACTTACATATATCTATCGTTGGATCAAATGCGAAATCTTGTGTCTGCAATATTTTGAATATTTAAAGAGCAGAAAGAAACTTGATACACAGTTTCAGTGGTTGAGTTTAAAATATTTTTTACAACACGACTTAAGGAAAAGGGAAATTTATCTTAAGCGGGACTTAATAAACAATTTTTTTTTAGTCTATTCGAAAAAATATTCCCTCACATTCGGCGCGCTTTCTATTTTTTTACTAACGTATACCGAAAGTGGCCGACAAAAAACCTAGTCATGCTTTTGGGTTCTTAATTTATAATTTCTACTAGAAAAATACATTATTACGTCAATTATATTATCATATTTGCAACAATATTTTTTGTGGTAAACAAATTATTTTTAGAATTCAACTAAACCATAAATGGCAAAATGTCTGGACTGAAAAACGCATTTATCATACATTCGTTCTCACATACACAACGTATGTACTAACGTTCGATATAACTCCCATTTCATTATCTGGTAGTGTATAACTCGCTACACTAAGCCCAAGTTACCATAATGTTTAACACTTAATACATTAAATTTATTTGATCTTATGGTATTGCTGTGTACCATAAATAAGGCTTTTGTGGCAAAGCAAATGAAGAAGGAGCTCTATCTTCAGTTGCATTAATTGAACAATAACATGATTGCACCACAACCACATAATTCAATAACAATAGGTTTGTTTTTTGACTATGATTAGTTCAAACATGTTTTTTCTTTGTGTATAGAAACCACTTCCAATTCTACAACGTTCTATGAAAAAAACAAGTCACTTTTAAGATGACCTCGGAGTATGTCAATTGGCAATGATTAGATAAGTCTTTGGTGTAGCCTTCTAGTATCTCCCCCAATGCCGTTTACTATAGCTTTAATTTCAAAATATTTACTCATACGCCTCCTTTCCATGTAAAAGGATATATGTTATGGTTAGAAAAGTATCATATCCATATAGTCTTATTATTTTCTTTTTGTAGATTGGAAAAGTTAAAATCCCATATAGAGTTAAAAATTTTTTTTCATTTCCTAATTTGTATTCAATATCTCAAAGAATGGTGCCACTTTTACAAACTTCATTCGATGTCTTTATACTATATGTATTTATTTTTGCTTGCTTTCTGAACGTTTCTGTATATTTTGAAAAACTTATTTTTCTTTCGTACATTTTTAACTTGGCTATTTTGCCAGAACGTTTTTTTCCAGAACTAAATAATTTTGATTAGATTATTCTTTCTTTAAGGAATTAAATATTTATCATATTGTAGCTATTAAAATATACATTGATATTAAATATTTGTCACTGGCATGGTTTTGCATTTCAGGGTGCGCTATGTATTTTTATCATATTGAAATACCCAGCAATCCACACATTTATGGTTTTATTTTTATACGTTGATCATTAGAAAATACATTAATTATAAAAATTTCTTCAATTATAGTTCCTTAGATTGCAACTACAGAAACAACTGGGAATCAATTTTCCTGCGAAGTATTTTTCATATAAAAACATAGTTATTAACACAACATTCTTTCATACATGTATGCTGATAATGTTCATGAGTATGACACAGGGTGATGCAAAAGTTATCTCATAATTTGAATTGACTGCCAGTTTTCTGTAAACGAAAAAAAATAGTTCTGTTTTCTCAACAAGTTTATTTAATAATGCTGAATCGATGAAATTGTTTGGAAAAAATTATATTCTCAAATGACTACCTTCTGAGTTGATGCATAATTGCGCTCGTTTCACATTTTTAATTATTGCTTTGCAAACCGCCTGATCTCCAAATTGGCTATTTATTCATTAGTGATCGTTTTCAACGCTTGCACAGTTCATAGTATGTCGTTGTAAATATAAGATTTTAAAAAGCCCCAAAGTAAGAAATCCAGTGCTGTCAAATTTGGCAATCTAAACGTCTTTTTCAAATCTCCTAAAGTGAATATCATTCGACCTATAAATCGGTGTCTCAAAATCTCAATCGTTGCCCGAGCTGTGTGAGTGGTTGTCAATGTTATTGAAACCAACAATGACGAAGACGTAATGAAGCATCTTACGGGGAAACAAACTCGATTAGCATCTGCCTGTAACGCTCAAAATTTACGGTTACCGTGGTGCCACCTGTGTCTATGAAAAAATAAAGGTCAATCACTTTTTACTGCAAATGCCGCACTAAACAGTCAATGGCTCTTCATGCACTTCATGTGAATGCTCTGTGCCCCAGAAATACAAATTTTATTTGTTGATGATAAGCACTTAAGTGGAGCAGCACATGGAACACGACGACGAAATTTGCACTGCGTTAAAGCAATATACTAAAAATTAAAAAAAATAAACATTAATAATAATTTTGCGTTCTTGAGGTGTGTACGAAACTCTATGACTTATTGACAACAAATTCTTTGTATATCTACATCGGAAATCTCAAAGCACAGTGACATTTAGCACCATCTGCGAATTCAAAATGTGACATTACTTTGCGCCACCCTGTATTATTCTTAAGCGTGTTCACTCATGTGCAATTGCAAATGGACTCCACATTAATCTTAGCAAGTCCAAATGTTTAGTTATTAAAAGGGAAATCTACAAAACAATTTTAGTAACACATGCATTCTGCACTAAAGCTCGTTGTTAACAGCTGCTTAATAAAGAAATTGATATGAAAATCGATGGACGCAAAGAAGAGAAAATGTTTCTATTTTGCTTTTGCTCTTTCACAGATAATCGAAATAAAACTATGAAACTTTATTATGTTTAATTTGTATAACTTTATGCAACAAGTAGAGAAATAATGTGAAAAAAGAATAACTTTTATGTTTTTCTTTCAGACGTTACATGATTAATGAATACTCGTACAAAGGTTGCAAAAGAATTTCTTTTTGCTATTGGGGTTTCATCTAAGTGTGGCTGGGTATTCATTCATTTTGAAACATTTAATAAATTCATGTATTTATTGTACACCAGATACTTGTTTTAGCATGAAACTATTAATTAAATTTTCCTCAAAACCCAAAAAAGAAGAAGAGACAAAAAAAACAAAAATAAATAAAATGTGTTTGAAATTGTTTTAAAATGTTAATTTGTATTGCTTTAAAAAATTGCACATGTGGTTGTACTCGTATTTACTAAGCACTCAAGCAGTGTGGACAATTTAGTGGTTTTTGAGAAAATGTTTATAATGAGTATAAAATAGTTTAGCATTTCCTTACTTTTTTTCTTCATAAGAGTAGTTACACTCAGGCAATTAGTGCCTACTACTTAACTTAAGGTGTTACTTCTTTTGTGAAAAGGATACTAGGGTAAAGAGGACAGATGGTGAAATGAGAAGAAATTAGAACTCTACCATTCCAGGTTTTTTTTATAGTACAGCAGCAGCGCCTTTTGTGTTAAGGAGACGCATTAAGTGTCTTAAGCTGTATATATGTGTGGCCATTTTATGAATTGTTTTAATTCGTCGACAATTCTGCTGACATTACCGAAGAAGGACATGACGTGATATAGTGTACATTAGCGTAGAAAGTATCAACAGCTGCAGATACTGTTCAGTGACCAGTGCTATGCCTTCATCACTTAGACAGTTCCAACAATAATTAAAACAATGCCACGAAAAACTCATTATGTTGATGATTTCTCCTAAATAGGAATGGAACCCAGGTTCTCAGTCATAAATTGCTTTGTAGTCAATGGGCTAACTACTTCAGCCAAAAACACCCTAAACTGCTCCGAAGTACAATAAAACGAATCTGTAAGTATAGTAGGTAATCTTGGAAACTTATCACTCTGTTATTTACTTTAGTGTCAACAAAGATGCTAAAAAACTATATATTTTTGAAATTATTAAACAAATCATCATACACATTTTTAACAATTGGTCATTTTCTTGTAACACTTTCATTTATACAAATCTTGGGAGGAGTACATTTTTGTGTCCAAGTTAAATAAATATAACAACAAAAGAAGGATATTATTGTAAAGCATTGCAGAATATATTGCTTGTAAATTTGATTGTTCCTTTCAGGAAGCCAAACGACAAAGGCATCTGCCCCAAGGTAACGCAACAGTCTTACTAATGAACGGGAAACTCGAATATTAAAATTTATTTTTTACAACGGTGGGGGAATAAGGGTAGCCCCTTACAAAATTATTATTATTTGTTCTAAATCTGAAGAACCTTAAACTTTATGTTACAATGCAAATAAAGTTTTTATGCAAGGAAAAGCGTGGTGGTATAAGAAGCAGAAGACGGTTGTCCCCCATACCAAGAATTTAGCAATAAGTATATATCTAGAGAGGTGAAGTGAATTAACTTTCCAGAAATTAACTATATAAAAATATTAAATAAGTCTTCTTAACATAGAGAGCGAAAATAACGATTTTTGGAGGTCTATTTCGTTTTTGTGGTTCTATTATATTTTTATATAAGTACTAGCGGACCAGGCGAACTTCGCCTCGCCCTAATTTTAAGCCTTCAGACAAACTTTCTATTTTTTCATGTGAAAAGCCATTAAGGAATAATTTCAAACAAAATTTCATACAAAAACTCGATTTTCGATTTTTCCAATTTTCTGACTTTTCCGGAGGGATTTTCCGAACAACTGACAAAAAGTTTTACAGAAATCGGCCCAGTCGTTCTCATTTTATGAATTATTGGATTTTGCCACGCCCCTCCGCCCACAGACCGAAAAATCAGACTTCACAGTGTCACCCGCCCGAGTATTCTGAAGGTTCCCTGAAAATTTCGTCAAAATCGGCCCAGCCGTTTTGGACCCATTACGTTACATACATACATACATACATACATACACACATCCTATTTTATATATATAGATGTGTAATGAAATAACACCCTTAAAGTGTCTGAGAGATTATTTAATTTTTCGATTAAAATAAACTTTCACCTCTACGGTACGTAAAAAATTGACATTGCTTTCCGAAGCATTTTATCAATGCCGACCTATGGCAGGGCGCAAAACTTTTCTTCTCTACGGTACATCGAAAATTGGATTTGCTTTTCAAAGCATTTACGTGATGCTGGTCTTTGGCCAAGGGCAAGACTTGTCTCCTTTACGATATGCCAAAAATTGGCATTCGCTTTCCTGTAAAGACGAATAGAGGAAAGCGTTGGTCCAAAGGACGGCATTGCATATAGACTTAGAAAAATTAATCCATTCATTTATAATCATACCATAGAAGAGCAAATCATTAAGCCCAGCTAAGTGCCGTCGTAGTTTTTTCAGAATTTTTTAACTATATTGAAAGCTTTTTTAATTTCTAAGATTGGGGCTTTATTTTGTATGTAATAAGTCTCTAATAATGGGATTTTAATTCGTTTTAGATTAGGCATGCAGGTGTTGGAAGGGAAATACGCGTATACCCTATATAAAATATTTATTAATTTTTGTATATCTAGATGACTTCAATTTTGACACTCTGCAAGTATGATGTTCGTTACTATAGAAATCAAGTGGGTTATTTGAGCAAAAGCAAGGAGGTATAACTGCGGGAGCCCGAGCACTCTTCATGCAATGTAATTGTTAATTTCTCTATAGTTCTAACATGTAAGTTACTATTTAGAATATGTATGCATTCGAGCAAAAAGCATGGAGGCGTAGGAGTTGGGAGTCGGGTACCATCATACAAAATAGCTCGAAAACACTTATAATGCTCCGCCTGAAAAATGTACTATCGCATATATTCTCTATTTATAGAACCATTAGAAATTAAAGTGGATATCTGGTACCTTTGGACATATTTAAAAAATGTATTTAAGGAGTTATTTCAATCATGGTTGGAAGCAAAATATAAACTGGGAATGGATTATATCGGGTCTTAAATAACCCATAGTTGTTTCGATTTTGTAATCTGTTCGATTGGCTCTTTTTTGCAAGACTTAGCTTTTATCAATAGAGCTATAACAATTAAATATCGTGTGGTTTCTTTAGAACCAAGTTCTTAGTAAAAGACCACAATCCTCCGCATAATTTTATATAAAATTTTACGCATAAAAGTTTTTTTTTTTAATTTTATAACGTTGAAGGTAGCGAATCACACCGAATATAAAGAAAATCTTGAAAAAAAATATGTCAAACAGATAAAAATTCTTATTTTTGACGAGTTGCCATTATTGACGTCCAGAAGATATACTAACACAGCTTCACATATTATGAATTTGGATTAAATGTATTTGTTTTAAATAGACAAGCACACGATACCTGTACAAAATACCTGAACAGGTACTGACTATCCATTCCATTATGTGTTCGTGTTCGTATTGAAGAACTTGTATGTGCCTTAACTTTCAACATCTCAAATGGGCAATAAAATGTTTTTCATACCACTCATAGTATTTAGCTTTCCATGTGCACTACACGTAAATTTAATTCTAAAATGTTTATATAACGTACGTATGATATTTTTATTTAGACAAGAGTGTTTATGGCAATTTGTATTAATAAGTTTAAACAAGATAAAAACAAGTGTCACTGACCATTTATGGCAATTACATGTGTACGTATGTATACACCATGTGCATGTACTCTTCTATATATACATATGTATGCAAACGTACAATTTGTTATTATAACATGAGCTTTTAAGTAAATACTTATATAAATGCTACACTAGGAGTATCATAAAATTTAATTTTTAACTATTCATTTTACTCATTTCATTCCACTTAATGAATATAACAAAAATTTATCTAGACAAATAACATTATTTGTACGATGTCAATGAATTAAAAATAATCTGAGGGATTTAATTAAAACGTAACTAGAATGTTATCTCAAACTTGTGAATATACATTAAGATGATTTTTGTATGCAAAATCCCATTAATATTACACAGGTATACAAAATTTTTGTTGCTTCTACGGCTGAAAGTTGATTCTAGGGTTATTTGAATGTGCAATTAATTTTTTAAACTGGTTAAAGTTTTCTAGATATACCACTAATTCTAAAATTAAATCAGTTGCACTACATATTTTCCTATTAATTCAAAAATCGACATTAAATATTTCAATAAGATTCATAATCTTAATCAAAATATTTGTCAAAATGGAATACAGTCAATCAATTGTGAATAAAATAAGAAGTTGTATAGAATATATTTAACTCAATGCTTTTAGACAAAAAATTGTTTTCTTTGTTGTATTTTTATTTACTATGCATTTTTAAGAATCAATACCCGGAAGAATGAAAAGTTTCAATGGATAATATGATCCCTAAACTATACGATAGTTATTCCAAAAATTTATGTGAAAAGTTTTTGTTAACAATGAAAAAAAAGACAATAAAAGCTTTTGAACCCATTAAAAAGCCAATTCCAAATTTTCACTAAATAAAGCCGTCAATTTTCTGTAAAAATATATTAAAAATAAAGAGACGCTCTTTCGGATTATTTACGAATGAATGTAAATTTCTTATTTTAAAGGACGTTGAGATAAAATTAAATGAAAATGGATAAGTCAAACACTCTTTAACAACACCAATCTTAATTCAATCTAATTAAGTTGTGGAGTGCTTAATTTTAATAATTTTTCGCAAAAATGTCCGATATGTACAACTTTCGCAAGCTATAACATCGAACCCATAAGGTACCTTATGCATCATATGATGCTCATATAGAAGCAGTATAAATAAAATTTCAAATTGTATTCTTGGTCCGAAGAAATGTTGTTTCCTTTTTTTAATTTTTTTTAGAGAACTCTATTGGTCACATTTATAATTAATAATTAAAATAGTTGTAGCAGAATATCAGTAGTAAAAACTTTCTTAAGGATCTCAGGGCTTCTTAATCTTAAGCATAAATCTAATATATACTTTAAATGTATTGTCATATTTTCTATAAATATCAAACAAAGGAAACGTATTCAAAGATTTTTCTATAATTAATGCAGAACACGTAAATGTAGCTGAAATCTCAATTTGATATGCATGTGTTCACATATTAATTTACACACCATCTAAAAAATACTGATAACGAAATAAGCCAAGAATCAAGGTACAGATTGAAAATATACTGTCAGATACTCACAAGTTAAGCTCAAAATACTAACACGCATTTCCATAATGTCAGAAAATTTTATTCTGGCAAATGTCATGCATGTATTTGGCACGAGATATTTAAACTTTGAAATAAAACAAAAACTAAACATTTCACACAAAAAAAGTCATGCGTACGTACGTGTAGTTGAGAATTAGATGATGTTAAAAGATTTGAAAATAAACACATACATACATATATTTTTCGTCTTTATTTTTTCAATGAGCCAAAGAAATTTTTCAACAAAAGAGCCTTTGTGCACGTATTTAATTGAAAATTCCTTGCTGTTTCACAAACACATATTATATTTCATTTGAATTTTTTTTTTCTCTGCAGTGAAAAAAATGTCTCTATTTAAACCACTAATTTGTCGCGTTTCCGTTTCCTGTTTTATTTCACATTCCAGCATATGACTCTTTGAATGTGTCTGTATGAGACTGTTGGTCTCACTGTGTTTGTTGGTTACTTGGAATTTGTTTTAATGAGCATTTCTTTCTTACTTTGTGTTAATTATTATAATTTTTTTATTTTTGTTTTTGTGTTGTGTTGTTTTGTTCTTGTTCTTGTTCTTGTTCCAGTTTTATAATGTCCTTTGTATAATTCCATTTAACTGGGATGAACCGCATTTAACACACATAAAAATGCAATTATATTTAACCGCATTTAAGGGATGCTATTTTTTCTATTGCTTTTGAGCTTGTATATTTTTCAATTAGATTCGTTTTTATTTTTTACGCCTTTCGGCCAAAAAATTAATTTATTTGCTGGTTTTTTGGAGTTGATAAAAAAAGGAACTGTTAATTACAATTATTTTAAAATGGTTTAAATGTTTTCCACTGTTTTTACTTAAATTACCAACTATTTTATTGTTCTTCTTATGCCATTGAATTGCTATCGAAACGATTTAAGTTAAAGAATCATTTCTTGTTAATTTTTGTATAGATATTAAGAAAATTTCTTCTCCGATACTTTAAGCAATCAAAATACCTAAAATGTTTTCTTAGATTTCATAATTTGGATTTAATAATTTTAGAGGTTTGCATAAAGAAGTCGTCATTCTGTATGTTAAACACTTCCCTAAGGGACATTTTATGCTAATTTTTCGAAATAAATTTCTATGACTTTTTAAATAATACCTTGAAACTTTTGTTTTAAGTATGCTACAACAAAAAACACCGTTTAAATAGTTTTACTACAAACAATTATATAACCAGTTCCGAAGGGATGGATCTTAAACAAGTTTCTTGAAATTAGTTCTACACTAGCTTTCTTGGAACTTGGTACCAGTATTATAGAAATCGTATCAGTCAAGTTTCTTGAGACTAGTTTTGTGATCTTTTACAAGGGTGTTGTTGGCTGAAGTAGTTAGTTCGATGACTATAAAACAATTCATGGTAAGAACATGAGTCCCCGATTCCTATTCAGGACAAGTCATCAACCCATTTTTTATCTAGTTTTTTTTTAATTTTTAGCCCTTTTTTATATATTTATAGCTTGTTTCCACGGTACCTGCTTCGCTCTCTATTCTTGCTTCACACCCCAATCATGAGCGAATCAACTTGCTTCGCCATACAAAATTTTGAGAGCGAAGCAGGTAGATTCATATTGAATCTACTTGCGAATCAAGAAAAAATCCTCTCTTCTCTAATTTTTATCGTAAGTTTATCTGCACTAGTTGTCAAAATTAAATATTTTTGTAAACAAAGCAAAATTAAAAGTAAAAAGTTAAAAAATATAATTGTTTTTGTGTGTGTTTCCTAGACGTAATAATAAATTTGAATTGAGTGAAAAGTTAATTTATTTAAATTTTATAAAAGTTAAAAAACAATGGAAAGAAAAAAATTATAAAATCGAAGCAGATAGTTGAGTCATGTAAACAGCATGATTCATAAACTTGCTTCAGAAAGCGAAACAGGAGATTCAAAATGTCGTGGAAACAAGCTATTAGCCATTATTAGTGAATGAGTTCTTGTACGGACAGTAAATACAACAAAGTAAAAATAATAACTTTAATAAACAAAAATTACATTGTCATAATTTAATACATACGTACTGAAACTTTTTAAATAGCAAAAGCAAAAATCCAAAAAAATCTAGGCAAAAAAACTAATATTTCATATTTTGCAGTTAAATACTTGGCAAGTCATGAAAAATAATATAATGCGATACGCATGTTCTTCCCAAAGTTTTTTGAACAAAATAAAATAATGTAAAAAGTTGATAAATATTTTCAAAAGCTACCGATGTTTTAAACTTAATTCAAGGTGCATTCATATGCCAGGGAGTAGCAGTGGCACATATGATTTCTGTTTTTTGAGTCCCAAACTACCAAAGATTATTCACATCTTACATATACATTTAGGTACTATTTCTTACTCCCACAAATACATACATACACCATATTTTCTTTATTTGTTTTCCCAACTTGTTAGCGAGAAAACAAATGTCAAATAAAATAAAGAAAATAATATTAAGTTGTTGGAATTTTGATTTCGTTTTTTTTTCAACAACGAAATCAAATATATTTTTACGCTGCCAACTACAAACTTCAGCCGCAAAAAGGCATAGAACAACTCCTGAGATTGCAAGGAGATTAAATTTATATAATTTGGCCATTCATTATTGGCAAAAAGAAAATCGTATCTCATTTTCATAAAACTAAGGGAAATTGCTCTCCGAACAACCCAAAAACTATTTAATTCATTATATTAATTCCTACTTTTTCATGAGGAGCTTAATTTCATTTTAAAATTTTTGTTGCATGTTTTCAAACCGCTTAAAGTTTGGTTTAGCGACCAATGAAATGTCTGGCTAAATCCACAATAAACAGAATAATTTTTATAATTTATGAACAACTAATAATTTTTATAATTAAATTAATAATTTAAGCAAAATTAAAATTTTTCTACATTTTTACAACTCTTGTTTAGGAGTGCCAAAACGTATAGTTCTGATAAAAATATAAAAAAAAAACTTGGCAGTCGCCAAAGCTTTTTTACTTTTTATCAGGTTGAATCTTGATAACTATACAACATATTCGTAGACATTCTTCTAAGAGCAGGTATTATAAGTTTCAAAGAACTCCAATCAGTAGTTCTATGAATTATTTAAATTTTTTAGAAAAGTTTCCACTGTGCACTGCGAAAGTAACAAGTATCAAAAATCACATTCTGTAAGGGCAACTATAACTCACTGTAATATACGATTGTGGAAAGTGTTGTTAAGAGGCTGTATGGTTCCTTTTCAATCAGTATTCTGAGTTTTAAAAACATTTAATCAACATTTCAAAGGTTATACATATATTATTTTCATCATCAATCCCATTGTGCAATAGGTGACTTAATTATTGTTTTTTGTTAATTGTAACCAAAATAATTTTTTTATTATAACTTATGTGCGTCCATTTGTTCTAGGGAATTAAAAGCAACTCCACAAATTTACTCAATATTGAAAAAGAACAACGAAAACCTGCAACAATATTTTTTATGTCAACGTTTGGCGTACTACTTTACAATCTTGTAAAACATAAAAGGAGTTGTGCACTACTCGTTATGCTTTAGCTCAGTGGACAATTTAAAACAGACAAAGTTTATGAGAAGAGGACGAAGAGAGACAACAAAAATTTGCATCTTCATTCGTAAACGTTATTAATTAAACTTGTTAACCACACCATTGGAAGTTGGTCAAGTATTTGCAGAAGTTTTTGTTTAAATTGAAATTCACGCACAATTACAAAGTACATACACAATCAATTGTTTTTATTCCACATGCACTTATTTCGCAGCCAATAATGTCCGGGTTTGAGTCGAAATGCCATGAATTTAAAAGCTTTCTGACGAAAGTGTTGTGGCAAATAATTTTATAACATCAGTGAAAATATCAAAAAATGGGAAGTTTATTGGGTAGTGAGTGGTTTTAACTCATGTAATACATTTTGCTGGATCTAAAATGACCAAAGTGGAAAAATAGCTTTCAAAAAAGTCCTTAAAATTCCAAGGTTATGAGGCAAATCCAAAATTTTTCCAATCTCAGTGAAAAAAGATGGATATTTTTTCAAGAAATAAGAATTTCATTGCTTCCAAAAATGCTTTAAAGCATTTTTTTAATATTTCTAAAATCCAACCTTCAACATTTTAATTTAAAATAGAAATTACTTTTGCAAACTGGAAATACTTCCTTTTTTACCAAAAAAAAAATTTTTATTTAAATTTTATTCACATAAAAGAGTTATTCAAAATAAAATTACTTCCATATGAGAATAAAAAAATTGTGAAACTTGTCGACAGTGGCGATTAAACAGTCCCTATTTAATATAAAATTAGTTTTTTATGCAAAAAATCATACAAATTTAAAACTTTCTCCACATAATGAAGACAATTTGCAAATCGGTAAACAGGAATCGAACGTCCTATAATGACAAATCTGTGTTAACATCATTGGAATTGATCTAATACCTGTTTCACACATGTCAAGTTTTCTTGGGGAGGGAACAACGTCTATCGGACAATATCTTCAGAAGTACAATAATGAGACACAATCCAATTATATGTACGTCACAGTGCTAGCACGGAAGAATAGAAGGAAGGAAACGCGACTTATGTACCCGTGAGTCAACATCGATTCCAACAAAAATTGAGATCAGTTGAAAGAAATAATAAGAAGATCAATAGCCCAACTTTGGTTTACACAGAAGTTGTGCAATTGAACAAATAAACAATAAAATAAATAAAAATATCAATAGACCAACTTTATTCCACATAAACTTGTGCAATTGATAACAAAGCATATTTTAACCAACGACCCAGATTACGAAAGAACATTGTTGGTAATAAAACGTAGTATTTTATTTTGTAGCAATAAACATTCAATAAATAATCTTTGTTTAGTTTTCAGTTTTACATTTTTGAAGACCAACTATAATAAATAATAAAAACTGAAAAAAAGTTTTTTTCTGACGATAGGATTTGTTGCTTCAATTTTAAAAAATGTTCCGTCTTTCACGTCATAATTTGATTTATAAACAGATCGGCTTCGGCCTTGTGTCATCTTCAGTGTTCTTCTTCCTACAAAATTCCTTTAATCGACTTTATGACGATGGGCTTAGTGAGGCCCACCGTATATGGCTGGTATTATATAAAATGAATGAAATTTTTTCTCAATCTCACAAAAAAAAATTATGTTGATGTCCTCATATTGAGTACATTTTTATTAATTTTCATTCGTATTGTTTAGTTTATATTTTGCGTTCATAGAATACTTAGAAAGATTATAAATTTGGGCTAAATTTCCTATAAAGACGAATCGGTTTTATATAGCAATTAAATAAATCATGTGAGAGATATTAATAATATTCTTTGTATTAAAAGGGTCCTGAATGCCATTATAGGTTAGGTTAGGTTAGGTTGATTGGAGGGGTATGATAGCCCATGTCACACGACATACACCTAAGCCAGTGAAGGCTTGTTGTGCGCTCCTTTGAATTTAACCATAGCATATTGACCCAAAGGCCTAGAGAAACTCCGTGTCACTCACAAAGTTCCTTAGTTTCCTCCAGCATATTCCCCGTAATCGGCTTATGTCCGGTAAGAAGTCACCCCCAAGATATCGGGATCTTATTTGTGAGAAGGCGGGGCATTGGCACAAATAGTGTTCCAATGTTTCGCTCTCCTCCCCACATGTTCTACATTCATCTCCTCCCGCTATTCCGACGCGTTTAAGATGTGCCAGTAGTTGATAGTGCCCTGTGAGAACTCCCATTATTCTACTTAGTTCGAGCTTACTAAGTTTTAGCAGCTCCCTCGTTCTTCTCTCGTCTGGATCTCCCCATAGAATTTTGGAATTGATTCCCATGGTTCCGTTATTCCAGAGAGTTCAATGGGCTCTATGTGCACAAGTTTTTAGCTCGGATTTAACTGCATGGAAAGATTTCGCGCATTCCAAACTTATTTTACTTAAATCTATTGCCCTAGAAGCAAGTGAGTTTGCCCTTTCATTTCCAGTTATCCCCGCGTACCCTGGCACCCATATTTGACTTATTTTTGACTTAAAAAGCGCACTAATTCGGTTGCCATTAATTAAACTTAAAGCTTAATAGTGTTGCTATTCGGCGATCAGCACCATTTTCAGTTGCCAGCAGTGATCTGCATTTTCATTTTGAAAGATTTGTTTAATAGTTTTCAATGGTCTGCATTATCATTATAATCAGATGGATTTGACTTAAAAATAATAATATTTAGAAATAATTAAGATTCAAAACAAAAACTCTTATGTACTACAGGTGTAGGTTCTGGAACAATATTAAGCTTTACTAATTTTTAAGGAAATAGAAATCGCATACAACATTTGAAAATAGTTGTCTTTATTTTAGCGTAACAGTGTAAATTGTTTTTATAACATATGTTGTACATTTTAGTAATTTATAAAAAAAAATTAATGGAAACATTTTTAAATTGAAAAATTTAAACTTTATTGGTTGAGTTATAAAACTCTTTATTTTTAAGATCCAGCAATCCATCCTTAAAGGACATATTACTATTTAGTGTTGGCAGTACTTTACGCATCAGCACTTCCAACATGCCAGGAGGAGTATCTTCTCGACCTCTGTAAAAGCCAAACGATAAATCAAAGTTTACGTCACCACCTTCACGATCGGTGGAGCCTTGTAACAAAAAAATTGAACCAATAACCACAGGCTTGGGAGGATTCTCTGGCATGGTCGGCTCATTGTATATAGATTCAGGATCTGATTGGTAGTCTGAGTTGTCCCAGTCTTGCGGTGTGGTCATTGCTCCAATGGCAATAAGGAGTAACAAAAGGTAAATACCAATCATTTTCTGCGCTATTCTCTGTTTAACTAAATTTTCAAAACTTGTGAAAACTTTTATACTGATTTTTTTTAGTTTTTATGCTTAACGTTTCTTATATGCAAGTAATTAACTTTGGAATGTAAGTTGTTAAATTCATTATGAGAAAATGTTGGGAAATTATATTGATTTATAGCGTTTGAAATGTGTGTCTACACATTGTTCAATTTAAAGATAAAAAGTGATAAAGTAAAGTAAAAATATCTACATTTTTGTTTTACGTACACAAATTAAAAAATGGTATACATACGAGTATTTATTTATTTATGTCGCATGACGCAACTCCCTAGGAAATAAGTCCAAAACAATGAAATAAGTACAAAATTAAAGATTTTCGGGGGTTTTTCATTTTTTTTTTATTTTTTTGTGAGCGTATTTTATTTGACATATTCTAGAGGAAAAAAACCTTCAGACCAGCCAAAGGCCAGCAATATATGCATACTTTGTAAAGCGAAACCAATATCGGACATACCGCAGAAGAAAAAAGTATAGAAATGCTTTGAAACCTACCGAAGCCAATTCCATACCATAGAGCAAGATATTTTAGTGCCCTGCCAATGGCTGACAATGCAAACTTTTGATCTATCCTAGGTTGCCGGCCCGGCTGTCGCAGTATCTTAAATTTGTATTGGAAGTTTATTTTATTTCTCACATTGGGGCTCTATTCCATATATAATCGTAATAATTCCGCCCAACTGCGAATAATAAAATACACAACGTAATTTTAATGATATTGAATGTTTTATTATCTGCTTATGGAAAGCAGAGCTGAGCGCTTCCGGACGCGTCATAGGTTGTGGATAATATTACGTCCCGTAGGTATGCGAAGTAGCCGCTTTTTAACTCAGTGGCTATAAGGAGAGAGTTTTGGAGGGTATTTCTCGAATTCCTACTAAATTCCAAGTTACCAGTGATCCTTGTAACACCGTGCTAATTAACCTAAATGCATGCCAACACCGGTACACTGCTGGAAGTTTAGTCATTGTTTTTTTTTACTGTTTAGCGAACGGGGCTTTTCTTGGGAGTTCGTTGCAGCCCCAGCACCAAGGATCGGATGAGGAATCCCAATCATTTTAAATAAAGCGAAGATTAACGAAACCTCATGAGGCTCTATGGTCCTTAATATATTTCATTGGGTACTTATTTGATTTTTTTTCCTGTAACAAATCTCTACTATGTTTACTATCGTTCTAGAAACTTTGCCAACTTTTGATCCGAGCATGCTCAGAGAATTTTGGAATGATTCGTGTTTTTAAAAGGAAAAATTTGCAATAACCTGGTAGTGAAAGACAGATGTGTGTGTCTTCTGTTTGCTCTACGAGTATACCATACCTTCCTTACTATCCTTGCGATATATATTGATGACCCCACATGCTTATGTTCATTTCAAATTACGTTCACATTTCGTGGAATAATTATATAAAAAAACTTATTTTAACATACCTGAGGAGATATTTCATGCCACCTGGAAGCCTATTACAATTTACATAAAAATTATGTAAAATTTGGGATATATAAAATTTTCCCATTTTCAAACGGCAGACATGTTTATCTCTAAGTCATACCCTGTAAGAAACAACACCATCAAACTTGGAAGTTTGTGTACGTGGTAAATGCAGTTCTGAATATTTGTAATTGTTGATTACGTAACTGATACGCATTCCAAGACAGATGTAGAGGTGATGGAACACATTTAAATTATATGGATGATGTTGATGTTAGTTTTGTTGGGTGCCCTCCTAGACTAAAAGGTAGATGATCACAGGCTCGTAGACTCTAGATATTTCTGCTTTCTGTCTTCTTTACTCATTCTATATCTATCACAGGTATTACAGAGGAAAAAAAATCATGGATCCAAGTGACCGAAAACTGCCTATTGAACCTAACCTAAACTGTCATAGGTTTGTGTGTAATATGAACTACTGAACGATTTCCTCCCAAATCTAGTTGTTAAACCATATTAATTAAATTTTTTGCTATATTGTATGTAATGGTACTTTCCAAGACTGTGTCCTTTCAATTGTTCACTTCAATCTCATATTTAGGATTTTTATATATATTATTTTTTTTTCTATTCCATTCTACGTACATACATGCCTTCACCGCACCATAAGTTACGCATTCCCTATTAGTGAAATTGCAGGGTTTTTTTATAAATCTTTTTTAACCGATTTCACAAAAGGGGAGGTTATCAATTCGTGTGTATTTTTTTTTCTTTTTTTAATATTTGTACACGCATAACTTTATCATTTGTGGACCGATTTAAAATATTTTGTTTGAAAGGGTTTTCTTGTAGGTTGGTCTCATAATTTTTTACAAAAAGAATACGGGCAATTTGATTCCCCCGAAATATCGATTATCACACAACTCCTGCATTTATGGGACGATTTTCAAAATTTTTTGTTTGAAGGGATTTGCTTGTAGTTTTTTAAGAAGGTATTTCATATCTTTTATGGGAGCAAAATATAAACTATGCAGATATGGGTTATATTGAGATTTAAACTAATGCATAATTGCTTCGATTTTCTAATCTATTCGATTGTCTTTTAGTGCCGAAGTCTGTTTTTTGCAAGAACTGTTTATATTCAGATGGATAATGGAGATTTCATCTCCATTATTTTTATTTCCAATTTTAATTTTCAATTAATTACAACATTCTTACCGATTATTACTGCTCTCTTTATTCAAATGTGTTCTTCATTGCATTCTTTTTTCTTTTTCAAAGCCTTCAAAACTATTTCTCTTCATGCTTGATAAACTAATCTAGTTTATTTATTTTCAAACTGTAATGCTGAACTTGACACAAAATTTTCTGTACCCAAAACCTAGTTTCTCTAACAGAGGTGAGAACTTGCCGAAACGAACAATGTATTATCATCTCGTTTACTCGTTCAGTTTAGACACAATCGTGTACAATTTAAACATGTTCGGTAGTAGGTTTATCTCTAAACTAAACGAATAAACAAGTTGGAACTTAGTCCAAAATTTTTAATTTTTCATAGAACTTAGGTTATTATTTTATGAATCATTTTTTCAACAAATAAACATGGTAATTTCAAAATAAAATTCGATGCGAGAGCTTTTCACAAGTTAGCGAAACTAATTACAGTTTACTGACTTTGTTTAGTAAAAGAGACTACATTGTACTATCTATTAGTGGTTAGCGAATTTCTGGTTCGCAAAGTTTATAATTTCCCAGCTAAAGATTCAATTCACTTTCAATTGTGTATAAAGTCCACACTATTAATTAGGAAATAACTACTTTACTCGGGATATATTAAGCCAATTAAAATTAATATAAAAATCCCTAATACATGTTTTTCATAGGGTCGATTATGAATGGCAATCGTTGGGTTGTTACTTGTAGTAGCAAGTTTATAGCAAGTTTGTAGTTGCCAAAAGCGTCTGCGTTATCATTTGAAAAACTGATCTACCAGATTTTAATGTTGTGCATTACAGTTTTGTGTTCTTCATTATAATTTTTAGTAGAGACATTTAGCAGGGACATAAGCACTTGTCCATAATCAAGCCATTAATCGTATGTTGTTCAAGAACCTGCTTAATGACTTCACAGAGGATAAAATGTGTATATCGGTAGGGAAATTTTAAAGTTGGTCATTTGCCTTAAAAATGGAAATAATCCGCCGTGACACAGGCTTCATTCGGATTAGTTTAGATTCGGTAATTGTTATTTCAAACGAACTCGAATTTGTGTTAAGACTCGGCATAAATAAAATTGCATACAAAAAAATTTACAGGCGGATCTTATTTGAACTTCTTATTAACATGCAAAGCTTATTCGTAAACGTTAATCTGCTGTTCCTGAAAGTATGCTATATTTTTTACATTTTAGTACAAATGAAACTAGCAGTCTCTCAATTCCACTTTGAAAATTTGAAACCGATTTACGGAATTAAAACCACTTTCGATCGCAATTTTTATTCAATAAACTAATTTACTTTAAGCAATGAAATTAATAAACATAATACACATACATAAGTAAATAAAAATTTATTAAAAAGATTTCTAAATACTGCAAGATATTGAATTAAATAATGCCTCAATAGAAACTTTTCTTTTAAATTTCCTATATATAAGACTAGCACGGAGTTCTTCCTAAATTTCACGTTAGCAGCTTTGCATTTAATTCTACACGGTACGGTAATCTTGTAGACATATTTGCAGAAATACTCGTATATTTATAGATACACAGATTCATAAACTTTTAAATTAGAACAAGAAAACAAGCCAAAAAATTACGAAATATCAAAAAATTCCGTTAAAAAACCATCGTCTAAAGTTTAGTACGGAATTCTGTCTGAATTTCACGTCTTCCATAGGAACTGTGTGTATGGAAAAAATTACGGAAATTTGGATTGATAAATTTCTATAGTAATTTTCCATTTGCTAGTACGCAGTTCAAAAAATATACGTAATTTTTGTCAATTCCTATTATTTGTGCTTTGTAATATTAGTGTAAAGTAATGTAAAGTATTTATTTAAATATTCATGAATTTGTGTTTATTCAAATAAATTTCTCCACACATATTTACAAGATCATTTTTACGTGTAGAAATAAAGGCAAATTTTCAAATGCGAAATTCAAGATGAATTCCGTATTAAGTTTAAACATTAACTTTTTGTTTCAGTTGACGGAAAAAAAGGATCCAATAATAGTTATGACATCCTTCCAAAAAATTTCGAAAATTCTGTATGCTTTTTTAAACAGCGTAACACAGAAAAAACTATATTAGACAAACTTTAAACAAACATTTTGTTTTATTTTATTTTCAGTCAAACTGTTTTATTATTTAATTATTAGTTAGATTTTTTTTAAATATGTACAAATAAGTTTTTTTTTTAATTTCAATTTCTATAAAATTGTTATCAGAATTTGCAAAATATCACAGAAAATATTTAGTGACTCAAAGAACTTGGTTACTGAAAATAAAATTTAGTTTTTTCTGTGCGGCAAGCAGAAAATTACTTAAGAAAATCACGAACCTGATTTTCCGTAAATTTTTTTGTACGCAGTTTTTATGTGAACGTGAAATACAGGCTGAACTTCGTACTAGGCTTTAGGGAATAATTTTGTAAGTCACGTCACCAAGTGAAAATTATAAGGAGAATAGAAAGAAAATTTCAAAAAATTTTTAAAATCTGTTTATGTTTCTCATTCATATAGAAATCCAGGGGTTCTAGAATTGTAATAAGAAATACGAAATTTAAAAAAATGTTAAACAAATATTTTTCCATACAAATATCACAATGGTGACGTGATATTTTTTCAATAAAATGTTTTTTTTTTGCTTTCTCTTCATATATTATTATCATCTGGCATTTCGTCGATTGAGTGCAAAACTTTTCGTCGCCCCATAGCAAAGGGTGGCTTGTCATTTGTCTTTAAGTAAAATGTCCCCGTCTTTGGTGTAGAAGGTTCCCCACCCATTTTGAACTCTTCTCCAGAATCGGACAAGATCCATATATTCTGCGATTGACGCTCACATTGGGTGCCCCAGAAGCCCTCTTTGCTCGTTATAGACTCGGCAAAGAAATGGTGAGCCCTGGAATGGGAGCACCCATAGAAGTAGCATTTCTTTTGATCTCTTCCAAAGTTGGGATAAAAAGTAGCATGACCCACCGGCTCCTGAAAGCCTAAGCTGCTGCTTGTTTGTATGGACTCAACATAATCGGCATCGGAGGCATCTAAACGATACTCACTGCTGCGATTACGAAATTTTGGACCAGCTGGGTCTAAAGCAAAGATGGTATTAAATCGGAATGGCTGTACTTGTTTGCCAGCACTGCCTGCAATTTGGGCACCCAGAGAATGTCCAATAAGATAAACATCACCAAAGTATAAGTTGGCTTTCAAATGTAGAAAGCGCACGAATTCGGCCAAAAGGAAACCTAGATCATCAATTAATTCCACCACACCGAAATAATTGACATTTGATGATATCACACTCCAGTCTACCACAATAACATTGAAATCAATTATGGAATTGTTGATAACGTCATTATTATTTTCATCAAGTGCAATGTTGTCATCCTGCTGTTGTGACATTTCGGATGATACTGTTGACGCTTGTATGCCGTCATTAGTTGCAATCGCTTCATTTTCTTTCAAGTTTGTGACATTATAGAAGAGATTGGTGAGATTTATGTAAGCGTTTTTTACAGCACGATTAAAAGTCCCCTTACTTTGACTCATCCAACCATGTATGATGATTCTGTAAAACACAGAATAATGAATAAAAACAATGTGTTTAATTTGAATTTGTATGTTTGTAGTAGCAAAAACTTGTTGAAAATATTCTCGTATTAAATCACCAAAAGACAGGAAGTACTTAGAAATGTATTATAGCACTTTCTACAATTAAGTGCTTCTATGGCACTAAAATTTAATACTTGTTGTTGCATATTAACTGCACTTAGAGCGAATAAATTTGTTTTATTAAAATTCAGTCGAAAGAAAAATATTTCTGAGTCTGAAGTGACGACAGTTTAAGAGCCAGTTAAAAGCTCATGTTGCATTTACAAGTACTTATAAAGTCATCAAAAATAATTTCATTTAAATACATATAAATTTACAACAAGTTCTAAAATATTTATTTGGGAAAAATGGACTTGATAACTTCAATATTCTGGCAGATCAACTTCTAGAATTTTTCAACTGATAGTCATCAAAATTAGTACCTAAACAGGAAAGATAAGGACAAAGTTCGATTCTTGATAAGTATATAAGTAGATATATGATTTGGTAGTAAAAAATCTAGCTAGATGTTTTTATAGGTGACTCGTGCAATGCACTGTGCTGGTACTACGAAAATAGGGACGATAGAGGGAGTAATTTCTTCAGAAAACACAACTGCATGGAGCTTGTTCGACTAAAGAATGAATTTTCTTTGTAATGCGTAGTGAGATTCGTTGTGATATAGACCGCAAATTTATGTGCCTTTAATGAAGAACCCGTTGTTGGCAAATAAGAGCGAGTCTTGGTAACAGTTTCCTTGATTTCATCAAAACACATTACATTATAGTAACGATAAAACAGTGATACACATCCCACATTGCGTCGAGATCAAATTAAGACGATATTTCAGAAAAAGTCAAAATTTTATTTCAAAAAGTCTATAGTTTCTTTAAAAATTTTAATTTCATAGAAAATTTCAATTTCACTAAGGAATCCCAAAAAAGAGTTTTCATAGAAAAATTAAAAAAAACTGCGAGAACAAATTATCAAAATTAAATTTAATTAATTAAATTTTTTGGATAAACTTTATCGTTTTGACAGATCATAAAGGACGGCAACAAACAAAATTGTCGAATTTGGAACGATATCAATCCATATGAGATCAAAGAGCCTTCAATGCATTCCGTAAAAGGATTTTGGGCTGGCGAGGTCATAGTTTCATATTTCTTTGAGAACGACGTTAGCCAGACCATTACCATGAACGGAGAGCACTATAGGTCGACGATTGCCAAACTTCTTTAAGATGGAATTGTATGATATAGACACCAACGATATGTTGTTCATTTGGGCGGCACTACGTCCCACATTGGATGTACTGCACTGCCCACCGAAATCATGCGATTTAAGCCCGTTAAACTTTTTAGGGGTTTTCCTAAATTACAGGTCTATGCGACTAAGCCACAAGACAGAGTGGCCAACAAAGCCAATATAAACCAATGCTATTGATCAAATTAAGCCTTGTACTCTAGACGTGGAAAATTGGACATTTCGGATGTGCACCACCCAGTAAATCTGCCGCGAACATTTGCGCAATATTCCATACATAATGGCATTAATAAACCAGGTCTTTCAAATGAATATACAATTTTAATGATATTTCATACACATTATGCTTAATTTAAATAAAAAGAGAGGAAACGCTTAATGAAATACACCTTGCATATGGATATTTAATAATAAATTGGTCCGTGAGTTACTAAATAATTTTGTATAATTTGTTTATATAGAATTTTAGCTTAATTTAATTTCAATTTATAGAATACAGAAGAAGTCAATTATTGATCCTTGCTCTTGGCCCTTTCTAATTAGTTCATCTTTCACTAATTTAGTGACCATTTCTAAACTATTTCCCATAAAACATAATATTAATTTAAAATTTTATTTAAACAGTTGATAACAAAGACATTAATATAATATTGAACTTAATTATGAACGAATGGCTTTTAAATGTTTATTTAATAAACAATTTTGTTTTATTGAAGGTGAGACAATTTATTTAGAAGTTGCACCCATCAATTCTTATTGATATTTTTACTTTTTTTAATTCTTATCTAAAAAAATCGATTTCTGAATGCTCTATATAGAGTTGAGTGTCAATACGAGCAAATTATTTCCAAGTTCATGACAATCATTATTTGTTTAGTAATAAAATTAAAAATAAATCAGTTCATTATGATCTACTACTAAATTGCATGAATTAACTTGGACTGTATTTACATTAAGCATTCTTCAATGAAATTTGTTGCATGAAACTTTAAGTTGGATTAAAACACTTGGGATAAAAAAAATGTTGTAGTAAATCGCATGAAATTGCATATGCTGTAGGTCTTGCTATCCCGTTTTCTTCAATATCCCTCCTGTCAGCGAATAAAAGAAGTTGCATGCAACAAATTTAATTTTAAAAAATGCATAGTATAAGATTAGTCTTAATCATAATATTTATCAAAGGTCTCTTGAACTAATTCTATATGGAAAATCATTTTACCAACCCTTTAAAAACTTTTAATAAACTATTATGAAAAAGGCACTGATATTTTATGCAAAATAGGGCCGATAATTTTGCATTATCTGCATGTGAGACTATAAATTTTATAAAAAGCCCTCAAAGTTAGAATTTGTCGGTGTACAATTACGACAAAGAATAAATCTATTTCACAAGACTACAAGAAGATATTGTGCAACATGCGATTTTTAGTTAATTTTCGTATCATAATTTTATAATTGGCTCTTGTATTCCAGACGATATATCATATCATTTATTGCAAGAACGTTACAACTCAAAAAACTCGATTTTTAATTGAATAAAGTAATACAATTTTCCATATTATAAGGGAATTTCACACAAATATTTTGAATGGTCACATCTTTAGAGGGGTACATTCAGCCTGTCGTGAACAAAAAGCGAAAATATTCAGTTATTTCCTAGGAACAAAAAACTTTGCATAATTGATTAGAAAATTTTGACCCAATGACAACAATTTAAGAGCAATTGAGAGGTAGTTTTAATATTAATTTTATTTCCCTAACCTATAGAAAATTATATAGTGCTAATTCCATAGAAACTGGTGGACCGAGCTTTACTCATAGTTCGAGAGTTTGTTAGTTTTATCAAGTGTATTCATCCGCCATTGTGTTTGGAGTGATCCAATTTTAATTTGATTTCCTTTTTTAATTCATTTTGGAAAACCGTTGCGTTTGATACTCATATAGTATCGTGGATTTGTTAAAAAATTGACACTAGAATAGATGAAATAGTTAAAAAAAGGGTGAAAATCCATTGTTCGTCCTCAAAAACAAATATAGAGAAACCAAATATATATGTATGTATATATAAACATACAAGAATTGCTTTTTTAAAGATATATCAACTCTGTATATCTCTCGAGAGCTTGGGTCATTAAAAAAAATAAAATTTACAGGCAAAGAAACTTTTTGATGGCTGAATAAAATAAAATTAATGTTCCACTGTGTAGCTTTATTCTTTCTCTTGTCCGCCCTAAAATATTCTTCGGATTAGATGGTTATATTATATTTGGATTTAATTAATAGAGTTTTGCTTTCTAAAAAAATTCGAACATTTTCTTATTTTTAGACATGAATAAAGAAAAACTGGATTGTGATATAAATCTCATGAATATATGTATATAAGAATAAACACTAGTTGCAATATTTTCCCTAAAGATCGTGCTGAGTAATGCTCTTGGAAACTCTGAATGTTAAAAGAAACAAAGCAGTAATAATGCAGGCAAAACTAAGCAACCAAAATATAAATAACATTATAAATTTGATATTTAGGATACGAATCGCAAATCTTATGAACTATTTTCTTTTCACTCTAAAATAACAGGAATTTTCGCGATAAGTTTACCCTTTCGCGACATTTTGAAAAATTAACTTTCACTTTCCTGTGTAAACAACTTTCAAGAAAGTTCTTGCAATATAAATGCAGTGTTAATTACCATCTAATCGTTTTGATTTAATAACAACTAAAAATATGCATGTACGTGAACATATGAAAAAATAAAATCGATTTATCTATTTATCTTTCATGGGTCGTATTCAGGGTATACAATATCTTAAGTATGACTAAAAAGAACTCTCGATTTAGGCGGCTAATTGAAACCGAAAGTTTGTTATCCTTTTTGAATAATTATAGACTAACATTTTACTCGTATATATTAATTTTCTCATACGATTTAGTACATTCGAATATAGTCCTAGTACTCTTACTTGTATATTTTTTGTTTGTTTTTTTTATATTTTATGTAGTCTTTTATACATTCGAAATACATATTTCAATTAGGAAGTTGTGTGAAATATTTTCCTAGTTTTTCAAAGAACCTTGTATAAAATATTTTTTTTATTTTGACTACAAAAATTAGATAAAAGGTTCAATATGCATTGACTAATTTGTAAACGAAACGAGAAAAGAAACAATATATGTAGTATGCATAAGTATTGTTTACTTTCGGAAGTCAATGACTCAGAAATTAGTGTATACTTTTGTCATTCTACCGAATTCATTTATTATGGCCGTCTTATCAAAGGCAATTAGCTGATAAAATGATTGCTTGATAATAAAGTTACGAGTAGATATTTAAAGAAAAATTACTTTAAATATTTTGACCTTACCTGGTGGGATGATCAGGATTAAATCCGGACAATATAATACTCTCTTCATCATCGGTTCGTATTTCACGACCACACTCGGGAAAGTCTCGTTTATATAAAAAGAATTGCATTTTCACACGATCATTGCTGGCAAAAGGGATCCAGTGTTTGAAGAACTTTTTCCAAAAAGACATGTCAAAGTGACGTTTGAAAAAACTTGGCCTTGCAGTTTTCAGTGTATGAACACAACTGTCATCAATACCATTATGCTGTAGTGACTGGGAGGGAGCACATGTTACGGGAGGAGTAACTGTTATAGAAAAAATAAAAACATGTTTAACCATAATTTAAATACATAAAATTAGCATTCATTTATTAAAATTAATTTTTATTAAACTATTGCACCTATTTACCATATACGACTATAACAGCCAATTCTAGCAACAACAAAATTGAAACCAATTCGAAAAACGTTTGTTTTGCAGTGGATGCATGCATTTCTTCTAATTGTTTCTATAACAATAAATTATTTGTAATTTACACTATTTTTAATTAGTCTATTTTTTGCTTTCCAACTTTTTACTTTTTCAAATATTAAAACGATAGCCGATCTAGCGCGCCAGCTGATATTTTTCGTAAATAAAAAAAATTAATTTACTTTATTTGCAAAAACTAAAAAATGAGGAGCTGCTATGCGCTCAATGGCGAGTTTATAAAACAACTGAATTGTTTATTTTGGATTCAAATCTACTTATTGGAGATGAATGGCCCAACCAAACTGTTAGTGTGGTAGATACACACATGTAAATATTTAATAGCCGATCATCAAACAATATTAAAACATCATTTTATTAAAACTCAACGTATATTTATTTTATACTCTTTTCTCCATTCTTAAAATTATTTTCATTCGTTTGAGAACATCATTATCGTTTTGCAGCTGTATATCAATGATGCCAACATAGAAATTTTTTATATATTTAAGGCAGATAATGACGAAGTAGACCGCATTCGTTATAAGTGTTCATCCTCAATGATTCCTTACTTCCTATTGATGGTATCGAACTTTTAACCTACTTCAAAAAACAGGAGCCTATCAATTCGTCTCTATTTTTTAACGTTTGAACATGTACAACTCTACCACTTTTGAACCGATTTAAAAAAAATGTTTGAAAGGGTATGCTAGCAGTTTGTTTCAAATAAAAAAATAATGTTCCGAAATTGGGGCGGACAATTCGTCCCCTCTAAATATTATTATCGCATGACTCCTCAATATATGGACCGATTTTTAAAATATTTTTTTTATTTGAAAGTATATGCTTGCAATTTGGTCCCATATAAATTAAAGAAAAAATCTAATGAACATAGTAGAAGCCCGAAATATTGATTATTACACAGTTCCGGCATTTTTGAACCGATTTTAAGATTATTTTTACTTAAGGAGACATTTCAATATTCCATGGAAGTAATAAATAAATTATAAATGGGCAATATCTCATTACAAACGTTACATTCATTTATTAATTTGAATTCATTTATTAATTTTAGACTACCCCCCTTTAG
This sequence comes from Germaria angustata, assembly GCA_963681545.1. Lineage (NCBI taxonomy): Eukaryota > Metazoa > Arthropoda > Insecta > Diptera > Tachinidae > Germaria > Germaria angustata. The sequence goes on from OY812999.1 coordinate 39,090,151, forward strand.
ATACCCCCTATTCTACCATAATTCCAGCATTTGTTTTCACTTAACCCTTCTATTACCGACTTCCTTTTTATCAGAGAAGAATATACAATATGAAAAAAGTTCCGATATCACCTGCAGTGGACAACATTTTTTAATTTTAACACAAATAAAACCAATTCAAAATCTAGTATATACTAAAAAATTAATTATAGTTTGAATTCTTCATATATACATATGTATATTTTTCATTCTCTAAAAAAAACATAATTTCGTATTTTCATTGTAACTTAGAGATGTGTTGGTGGTTGATGTATGTACGTGGCTTTTCCCACTACAGAAAACAAATTAAATTAAATCGAAAAAATCCCGTTTTCATGAGGGCATTCGGCTCGTTAGAAATGTGATATATAAAGATAGTAAAAGGGCTAAAGTCCTCATAACATTCAGAATGTGCTTTCCTCTGATTCTCAGCCCATTTACACCTAGTGGAAATTCTGTCATTAGGCAGAACAATTTAGAGTCTTCGGAGCCTAAATTAAACTAGTCTAAGTGAGCATTCAACCTCTTTCATATATAAATACATATACTTATATGATTGAATCGCGTTTAGCTTCGCTCATGCAAGTTGAAACACTAGCGGAGGTAAATCTGTGGGCTCTACTCCTAAAATGCATAAGACACTTGTACACCATTAGCATTTTAGAACTCGTTATTTCCGATTTTTAAGAAATTTTTATTCATATGGTAAAGATTTTTAAATTGTTTGTACAGCGCACCAAAATTTCATATTCAGAAAGTTCGTTTTACGTTTTAGAATTTCTTCAATTACATACTTATATTTAAGAATGTTTCCTACTAAAGAAGACAACAGGTTAAAATTTACCGAAAATGGAGTTTTTTGCTGTTTGTATCAAACAAAATCAGGTAAAACTTTCCGCCAATATCACAGGTACTTTTATTTTTCGGTTGAATTATAAAATTCTCTATAACTTTGATACTCTAAGTTTGATCCAAAATTATAATTCTATTTTTTTTTTTTATTTTAAGAGGCTTTAGCACAAAAGAAGTTGTCTTCACTATTGGTGATCTTATATAAAATTCAGATACTCCTCACATAATGATTTCTTTTTTTCAGCAAAAAAGAGTTGATGAGAGTAACCAAAAAGTAACATTCGCTCGTATTTAATTTAATACACAATAATTTAATAAACAATAAACACTTTTTATATTTGCACAGCACTCTTTTTATTTTATTTTTTATTTTATAATTTTTTTAATCGTATTTCTCTTTATTTGATGTATGATTTTTATATCAAGAGGCAGCGGCAAGCAAAACTTAAATATTTTCTTTTTATAAATATGACTTTAAGGGGTAGTAAGACCCAAAGAAACGCGATATAATAATTTTCAAAGCGAAGATAATTACAGTGACCAGCGAAAATGTGTACATATGTATCTATCGAATAGATTTGAAGAACCATTAAATCAAAAAAAGTGAAATAAAACTACAAAGTTTGTTTCTAGATATACACTTATAAAGATAAAGTCATGATCTATTAATTATTATTTTAAAAACTCAACTACAATCATTTTTGCATGTTCTAATTTGTATGCTTCTCTTTATGGTATATTTTATCTGAGTTTTTAATAAGTTTTATCTTTTTTTGGAACAGATGTTTAGTGCACAAAGTCTAGTATATTGTATTCTCAATATATTTCTTATATATAAGAATAATTTACTCATCTTATAAAATCATTTTCTATCAACGAACTTTAACAAAAATTACTAGCGCAGCCCCAAACCAGCAATTTCATGGCCTTGTTGATGGGCACTTTTTTCAGTGGCAGTAGTGTTACGTATGGCACAATGGGGAAAACCTTCTTATAAAATTAATTTTTTTTAAGTCTCTGCAAAACTACACGTAGGCTATCATTAAATGTTGCCCTAACCATTATATCAAACATGTCAAAATAACATGTTCATCGCACTTACATAAAATATTCTCAAGCTCATTTTCATGTCATATGTTCTTTGTTCCTTAGAATAAATAAAATCAAAGCTAAATGTTTGGCTCTTTATTTTATATAAATACGTTAATGTAATGTGTACAACAAATACGTGTATACATACGCCACCTTTTATACCATTTACATATGAATACCATTACTAATGACAGACTAGAGTCTTAAGTGTGAATCGAACACATAACCTCCTCATCGCCCACAAGCCTACCAAGGCACCCTATTTATACTTAATTTTTTAATTATTAATTAAGATTTGTTTTTTTAGAATTTTATTTCAAATACGTCTTTTTTGACATTTAACTAAAATTTGACATTTAACTAAAATTTAACAAATCTAAACGATTTCCTTATTGATTTATTTAGATAAAAATTTAATTTTTTATAATAATGTTGTAACAATGATATTAAAAACTTCAGTAATAATAATCATGTATTAAAATCAAATATCAAAATACCCTATTTATACTTAATTTTTTAATTATTAATTAAGATTTGTTTTTTAGAATTTTATTTCAAATACGTCTTTTTTGACATTTAACTAAAATTTGACATTTAACTAAAATTTAACAAATCTAAACGATTTCCTTATTGATTTATTTAGATAAAAATTTAATTTTTTATAATAATGTTGTAACAATGATATTAAAAACTTCAGTAATAATAATCATGTATTAAAATCAAATATCAAAATACTCAAGGTAAAAAATAAATGATCAAACACTGCTTAAATTGCAATATTTTTATTGTCTTAATTATATGCATATTGTGGGAATGAACACAAAATAATCATAATATTATTCCTTCGCATGTATGGAAAATTTTAACCCTAATCTGACCACTTTTACTGACCACTGTATATACTTAAATAAATAGAAACCGACATTAAACTCTGCTGATATCAGTAGAATTAACATAGATTCTAAGAATATGATGGAAAAGAATAGTTAACAAAGTCTATTATTATTAGACAACATTATTTAAACATTTTATAATTTTCCATACGTTCTAGTTTTTTTGCCGTTTTATTTTAATTAATCAACTTAATTTATTTTTTAAGCTAAAAGGTTTCTTAATTTTTTTTTTAATTTTTATCGATATTTCGGTACTCTTCGAGTATAACCTTCAGGATAATTGTTTATTCTATATAAATTGATATGTTAATATTTTTAAATTTATATTTGGGACTTGCGATTTTTAATGTTTATCAAACTTTTAATAGATATCATGAGAAGGCTTTCGTTTTTAATTGTACACAAAATCGTCATTAAGAAATCTATTTAAAAGGTTTTATTTGCGTATTGGAAGAGCTTATATCTAAAACTCACAAAAATGTAGGGTATCAAATGTTCGAATCTGCTTAGTTTTTATCTTTTAATTAGTTTTCGTAAATAAATTATTTGCAAATGTACATACATACATCAAATACATATATGTATAACATCTCCGATATCCATATTTATGTGATATCTTCATTAAGGCCATAACAAATTGTAGCTTTAAGCACGTGACTTTTGCAGAAGTCATTGAAATTTCGTTTAATACAATAAATACTAATTACAAGACCATGTGCTTCAACATGATAATGCTCCTTTTATTTATGTAAGTGTATAATCGGCACAAGAAAAATCACAACAAATAGTTCACAAAAAAATATTCTAAACATTTTTGAATTTCTAATGAGACTCCTATGCAGACATTAATTTTTAGTCTTATGAACATTTAAGCCTTAATTGTATGCGAGGGCTAAACATAAAATTTTAAGCAAATGTCTTTTAAAAATTTTGTTCTACTAAGTAATTAGAAATAAAAATTTTGGAAATATTAACTTATGGTGGTTCAAAATTTCCTTCTTCTCGTCTGATTGCCTATAAGCTTTATTTGAAAAAGCTTTATTCTTCAGTTAAACTTTAGGTTGTGATAAAAATATGTATGGTTGACTCACAGGCTTTTACTGTAACCTCCCACTAAGAAAAAATTTCGGAGTATTAAAAAAACTGTCTTTCAATAACAATATTTTCCCAACCAATTAAAATTAAAGTCGTCGACGCAGTTTAATAAGCCCAAAAAAGTAATCGAACTTAGAAAATCGACTCGATAACAAATACTGCTTTCTCGAATAATATCTGTCGAAGAAATCAATCGATTTCAATAAAATTTTCGACGTCGTTTTGTTAGTTTAAGAGTTGATTCTGGGTTCGATCGAAACTGTTGCTTGAAATTATTTTTCAAAATAAATTTTTCGAAAGAATTTATTTACAAAATATCTTAAAATTCATATTAACATAACATCTAGGTGAAACCAAACTCTCCAAAATGCCGAGAGTTTCGTCCGGAACGATGTATGTTGTAGAGATTTACATACATACATACAGGACATAATCAGAATAGCAATCCAAACGTCAAAATAATGAAATATACACACTGTGTAGATAAGCCTGCAAGATTTTGTACTACATTTTTATTCATTTCTTGAACTTGTATTCTATTATCAGCCATTTTTGTAGCAATTTTGTCCTTCAACAATTTGTTTCCCATTTTTAGCTTTATTTATATACATATGTATATCTGGATTTTTTAAACCTGTTTAGTTTTCTTCCAAATGTCTCAAATATTTCAGAGCTTTCATCATTTTTGATTTCAGTCATGGTTTTTGAGAGTTGGCCCTAGTTGCCAATGTTGACTTATTTTTAATGGTTATAGAGCATCTCTTGTTCTACTAGTATATTTTTCATATTTTTTTCCTTTATATATTTATACTACATATTATATATTTACTATTCATAATTTTTGTGTTTATTTAATAATTTTTTAATTTTTGCCAAATTAAGGACGTTTACCCTATTTAAAAATAATTTTAGATAGGGTAACACAGTAAGCCGTAGTCAACTGTTGCTCAGCAATTTCCACCAAGCCATTACTAAATTTTTGGTATCCCTACTACCATCCGAACAGTGAATGAACAACGTGATATTTCATGTGTAATGGATCTTTAAAATATATACAGCTTGTCTTACGACTCCGCCTTAGTGAAAGCCCCTTTGTTGTTACTACTACAAGTGAGTGCAGATATTATTTGTACAGCAAATCCTTATGATAACCTGTGCCAAAGCCAATATAAGTATACTCGTATTACCTAGCATAACAATGCTAATGAGCAAAAAACACTTTCCCACAAATCAATTAATGACATATTAACAGCCAACGTACTCAAGTGTAATGAAGTGCAATTGCGAATTAAGCGCAATTACTATAGATGCAATTTCTCATCGTAAGTGGCTGCCAGGAGTAAGTCAGTGTGGTGATACAAACGCAATTATTTGGGAATGCCGATTTGCATTATTAAAAATTTTTATAAATAATTACATATGTATGTATGAATGTGTGAACTTTCAACTTTATTCAAAAGCTTCAAGTAGGATGTCGAGCGTTATCGTTCGCAGGAATTAAAAAAAAACAAATTTGTGTACCTTTACATTCTTGCTTGACTTGCGTCAATTATAATTGTTTGTTGTGTTGTGATTGTACAAAAGCTTTCTAAAGCTATTTATACTTTTGTGTTTTTGTTGATTACAAATATGATTGAGTTCTGTTTGAATTCTCATATAGTGTTTGTAGTCTGTGGCATAAGTATACGAGCTTTGAATGCTTTCAATCATGATTTGGCTAAAAGGGTACTGATGATTTGGTTAGCGCCAATGAAATGCAGGCATATACCTAGCTAAGCCAACAACAAACAATAAAATATTAAAATAGTTATTTTGGAGAATATCTCGAATAACAAATTTGATAAATAAAGTATTAATATTATCGATAGAAAACTGATTTTATTACAGTAAAAACCGGATAAGTGCAACACGCATAAATGCAAAAAACGCTTAAGTGCAACGTGTTTCGAAGCCATAAGCCTCTTTTATATTTTTTCATGTAAAAATGCACGGATAAGTGCAACACGGATTAATGCAAAAAATGCATAAGTGCATAATAATTTCAAGCCTCAAGAGACATTTTTAGTACAACTTTGTATGCATAAATGCACAGCTAAAATAGTTAATTTTAATTTACACATAAGCACTTTTTTCTACAAAAAGTTTTCCGCTTTTTTCACCTCATGTGATCCAAGGCAATCTGATTCAGATTCTTCAGTTTGCTCGTCATCTATATAATCTTCCATACCAACATTTTTTAATAATTGTTCTTGTTAATAGTAAAAAATTTTTATTTTGTTGTTGATTAAAAACAAAAGCAAATTAACTTTGCACACATGTGATTTCTTAAAGACCTTTTTTAAACTGAACTGATTCTTTAGGTTAGGTTAGGTTAGGTTGATTGGAGGGGTGTGATAGCCCATGTCATACGACATACACTTAAGCATTCGCACTACGAGTCTAGTACACTACCTACTAGTCTACGAAGGTCAGTCTTTAAGTTTTGTAAAAAAAATTTTATTTACATAATATATACGATATATGAAAGTTTGTAAACATATGTATAGTATGTACGTTAAAAATTTATGATTTAGGCTTTTAAGTTTTTTTGTTGAACTCTATTAGACAAACAAAAATATACATGAATTACCAATAAAATTAAACTTTGTTTATAAAAATCATCAACAGTCTATTTTATCTTATATTTTTAAGGAACTTATGCTCATATGTATATATACTCTAAGCATACATATGTATATGTATGTACATAGTTTGATTTCTTTCTCTGTAACTATATGTAAATGCAAAAAATTTGCATTTACCCAATAATTGTATAATTGCAATATTTGTGTATTTATCCGAGGTTAGCATAAATGCAAAGAATGGATAAGTGCACAAAAAGTCGGGTGAAAACCGATGTGCATTTATCCGTACTTTACTGTATTGTATTTAGATCCTGTATTTACTAAGCCAAATGGAAATATTAAATGTTTTGAAATTATTTCCAAGTTTAACAATTTAATAAACGAACAAGAGGCTTTAGTAAAATGTAAAGCAGATGACAAGAGTACGAAAAAGTTAATTTGAAATACTGTTTAGATGACAAATTAACTACACACATACATAAGTATGTACATATGTACATCTAAATTTAATTTTTTTAACATATGTACTTACATACTTATGTATGTATGTAAGTACATATCGCACAATACAAATCACAACTGAAAAAAAATTTAATAGCTTTTTTCCACAAATCAGTTCACATAACAAATATTGGATATAGAATTTCGGTTAAAAGAGCTCTTGGGAGCACGGCTTTTTCCCCATTTTCGGTGAAGTAAATATTTTCAAAAACGGCCTGACTGATTTTCATCATTATGTGTGATTTTAGATATTATTGTTCTAATTTAATACAATGTGCGCTTTTTGCATGACAGATCTCCTGGACACCCTAGAAAAACCAGCAACTTGTTTATACTTATTTACATACAACATATGTACATATGTAGTATGTATACTGTTGTACTATGCCTATGTTTACTATTCCAACAGTTTTACAAAACTTATCTATATATACATAAATATGTACATACATACATACATAAGTATAATATTAATTAAATTCAAATATGTATGTATGTATGTATCTATGTACCAACTGATTACGTTTAAATTGTAAATTACCCTGTTTTCCAATATCCAAAGTCGACACTATCTTCCCGCACGTTTGTAATTACACCCTGTCCAATCGAGCACTATGACTTAGAGCTGGCAAACCATCGATAGTACTATCGATAGTATCGATAGTTTTATTTGCACGGCACTATCGATGGTTTTTTTTTCGATAGCGATACTATCGTTAAAAGGTGTTTTTTTTCTAAAATTTACTCTTTTGCTCTTTACTAACAAGAATAATTGGATAACAAAGGAGTTATAAGCACAATACGTTTATAAAGAATTTTATTACAGAGCTAATAAATATGTGATATACAAGTACAAAGTATCCAAATAGAAGAAGGGCTGAGGGGAACTTTATTGGACCCACCCTCTCTTTTGGGTTCAACAAAAGTCTCCTTAAGGGGGAGATTTCGAAATGGACATCGTTGAAGATTGCACAACGTTGGAATGACATCAATGGATTATGACACTCCAAGAAATTCCTACGTTTTGACGCTAGGAGGGCGGATCTGGCGGATCTGCCTACGGACGCTGCTAGGGGCGCTCACAGGCCATTACACCTGCAAAGCCCACCTATACAGAATGGGCTTATCTGACATGGACATCTGCAGATTTTGTGGTGAAGATGGGGAGTCGATGGAACACTTGATAGCAAATTGTGGGACATTGTGCCACAGGAGACACAGGACTCTACATGCATATAGGCTGAGTGAAGAGGATCTGCTAATGCTCCCATTGAAGGAGCTGATCCTATTTGCGAACGTATTGGACTGTTAGGGACAGGGGAAGCACAATAGATCAACAATGGTCGCAGTGCAAAATGCCATCCTGAGTCAAACCCTCTTTACATTACATCTAAATATACATACATATGTATATATCACAAACCTTTATCATAAATTAATTTAAAAAAATTTAGAAATGAATTAAAAATGTTTTGTTCTTTATTATTTTAAGTTATTTATGTTTTTTGTTTTTGATTGTAAAATTTTTATGTTCTCATTTTTTACTTAATACTGGTTTGTTTGTTGTTTATTGAAAATATGAAAACAGTTGTGTTATTTATAAAAAAAATATTTTATGTTTATAAAAATCTTAATTGCAAAACTTATAAATTTGTAAAATAAAGACTTATAAATAATCATAAAATATTTGTTATAAAAAAATAATTTATTACCGTCTAAAACAAAAGGATTATAAAGAAATAATAATTAAAAATAACGACATTGTAGAATAATACACTACTTAAAAAAGCACACTGAACATTTAATTACAACTATCGATAGTATCGATAGTTTTCCATCAAACTATCGAAAATATCGAATGGCGTGACTATCGATAGTTTGCCAGCTCTACTATGACTGCAGCAATTATTGCTTTTGTAATTTTAGAGCTTACGAGAGAGAGATAGAGAGAGAGAGAGAGAAAATTTGATTAGACGATTAGAAACTCACTGTCCACACTTGCAATTTAGTTGCAGCAATTCTTGGTTGTTTTAGGAGAGAGAGGTAAGAAGCTAGGGGAGGGGTACAGAGTTTCATGTTCTCTGCAATTCTATTTTGCTTTTCTATCCTCACTATTCAACTTGACGTTTGGTGTTGTTGTATTTGATGTTTTACATACGTTTTATACAAGAATTGCAATACTAGATTTTTTCTAATGTGGACACTAAAGCAATTCTACAGCAGAATTGAATGCAACAAAATTGCCAATGTAGACGGGGAGAAAGTGGTGCTAGGTTGTATTCTTGCAATTTTCTTTTAATTTCTTTTAACACTTTACACACAACAAAATTTCCCTATGAAAACAACTTAAATTGCAAAGCAAGAGCTTCATTGCATGAGATAAACACAATTTCAAAATAAAAATTAGTAATATTGCTGAGGCTAAAACTGTTTGTCGAGACGGTATTACACTCTTTTGTATATCAGCTGACGTTATATAATATCCACCTCAACGTACGTTGGTTTATAATTAAAAACGCAATTACATATAGTTGCTTCACTTACCGAATACTCCTAACCTTATTTTTTACGTTAATATTTAAAAATAAAAACAAAACATATGTAAGGTTTTACAGAAATTACCAATAACGTATAAAAAATTATATATTACAGCCCTGATTTGAGGTGTCACACACTGAACACAGCACTATCAAAAGTACGTGGCAATCTGTCAAATCATATGAAAAGAAAAATTAATATGAAGGAAAATTAAAAGAGAAATATCAAAAACTGCAAAACTAGGCTGCTCTGACGTGGAAGTGTAGTTTTTGTACATTTAAATAAAAGAAAATTAAATTTCTCATAAAAAATCTCAAGATAATTCAGAAGGCTATTGTTGGGAAGATTAACCTTTTGTGGAAGGTATTAGTATACAGAAAATAAAGTGAAAAGAAGTAGCCAGTATTGTTTAAAGGAAATTTTAAGTCCTTGAAGTGGTGTTTACGTGTTACTGTTGGTATACTATGTATTGCAAAGTTCATGCAGACCGATTATTCTAGTTTTGTCCCAGATAAAATATAAAAGATAATTATTTGCACGGCATATTCTAAAAGATAGTTTGTATGAAAATTAGTTGCATTTTTTCTAACTGATTAAAAATAAAAAGTGAAAATGATGAACCCTAATGCTTACGGTCCACCGCCAACAATGCAACAGCACCAGCAACAAAGTATGCCAGCTACTGGTGGCCAACAACAGTACACTCCATCAGGCTTTCCATCTCAACAACCTGTCATGCAAGGTCCTCCACCAGGTACGTCAGTGCCTGGTAGTATGTCCGCTCCACCACAACAGGCTGCACCATCAACACAATCAAATGTAATGAATGGGAATTATCAGCAGCAGGTTAGTGAAACATTTTATATATGTATTTATATGTATGTACATACATATGTGTGTGTACATACATATATGAAATCACTGCATTTTCAAGTATTCTACTTTATTGCCTTATTGGTATTTTTTTATAATTCTCTTTCGTCATGCTAGAAAATTTTTTTGATTTTCTTGTTTTATTCACTTTAATTTTCTTATTTGATTAAATTAATTTCCATCTGTTTACAGTGAAATCATTTTCTATCTCCCTTTCACTTAAACTGATCTTGTCAAAAGATTTCGTTGGTTTTCCAGATGGGAATGATATGAGTTGTATAAACAGTATCGTACGAATAAATAGCACAATTTTTGTATGAGTAACGCAAAACTCGTTTTTAATATCAAATAACATATTTGAAAAAATTTATTGATAATTTTTTTTTATTTTATTTATAACCGCGACTTAGATCGCGTAAATGGTAAATTCTTAAAAATAAGTAGGATTCGGGAGAAATCCTCTAGCTGCTCAGCTAAGAATAGTTACTTGTATTACATTCTTGCAGCTCTTTGATACGTAGCCCGGTGCGGTTGCACATACTAACATACTAACTATTAGCACGAGCTTAAGTTATTTAACAATTGAAAAGTTAAACTCATGTGTTGCACGTAAGGTGGATCTTTTGTACCTTTGACCGCAGTAGGGACGCATGCAGCTCATCTGGCAATATATATCACTGACCAAATTTTTTACCAGTTTACACAAATAAAAAAGTTAAATCTTCTTGATTAGTCATTCATCATTCACTTCTCTAAAATTATGATATTACCCAGAAATGGACTAAATCACAGCGCTTACACTTATGTACATGTGATTAAGTAGAAAACACCCAATTTTATATCATTCAAATCTATTCAGAAATTTTTGGTGATTGAATAGCAAACATACATATGTATGTATATAAAAGCTTTCACACTTAAAATATTATTAGAAGTAGCTAAACCCACTACAAATAATGAATTTTTCAAATAATTATTTGGAAAAATATCCCGAAATACATATGCATTATCAATAGTTTTAATTAAAATATTTTTAAAAGACTATTAAATAGGCTATGAAATCTCCCAGACTATAAGTAGTACATATGTAAGTACATATTTACATATACAATACAATTAGATTAAACGAATAATAAAAACTATTACCTTTGAAAATAAAAAGTGTCTCACTTGACCGTTTTTCGGTAAAAGCGGATTTTCTTAAAGCAAACTACAATATTTTTAAATTGATCAAAAATAATTTTTAAGAATATTTCATTTCAATTAAGATTTATTTTTCAATTAAGTAGCTTGATATTATCCCAACTCGACTGTAATATATTTTTTTAAGTAATTTCTATATGTATGTATATGTAAATGTAAAACGTATAATTATAACAATTTTCTTATTGTAGCTGTCGCAATCAATGAGTGCAATGACTATGAACCCAATGAAACAGCTGCCACAAACAACACAACAGCAGCAACCATTAGGTGGAGTTAATCCCAATTCGCAACACAATGCCAACATTGGTATTCCACCACATATGCAAGGTGCTGGTCAACCCTTATCAAATGGACCACCATCTATACAACAACTGGGATCTGCATCTCCTGCAAACGTTAACAATAATTTCAACTCCTATTCAAATGGATCATCAAGCAGACCGCCAACTGCTGGCACACCAGGGCTACCTCCGCCACCTTCAACTTCAATGACTGGTCCAATTCAGCAACAACAAGCACAGCCAACTACATCTTTAGCCAGTACCAATTTAACTCCTGCACAAAATATTCCAGGAGCAGCAAATCAAATGACGGTTAATAGTGGCAGTTTGCCCGGAATGCCTCATATGCCCCCACCTCTGCAAAAGACTGGTGTAAGTTTTTTTTTCTTTAATGATAATTGCTTTTATAAAATAACTTGATATTTTAGCAAAATAATCCTCTGATGCCACCTATGCTTGGACAACAACCACAGCAGCAGCAAATGCCAGCATTTCCTGGACCTCAACATCCTCCCAACACCCAATATCCTTCACAAACACAACAAAGTGTTAGTGGTCAACAATCTGCGGCTTCCATTCAGCAAACGAGTCTGCCTCCCATATCAGGGCACCAACAACCAGTTATGCCACCTGCGGCAGCACAACAACAACAGCAGCCGGGTATGCCCCCCATGCCCTCTCAACGTGGAATGCCACCCATGCCGGGACAACAACATCAACAGGGTTTACCCCCAATGCCTTTACAGCAACAGCTGGGTATGCCACCTATGCTAGGACAACAGCAGCCTGGCATGCCGCCAATGCAGCAACCAGGTGTACCTCCCATGCCTGGGTATCCACCCCAACCAGTCCAACAACACGCCATGCCGGGCTATCCACCTCAACCCGGACAGCCTTCAATGCCAGCTGGATATCCGCCACAAATGATGCGTAATCAACCAGGCCAACCAATGCAAGGAAGACCCGGATACAATGTAAGTAGAGTTGTGATCAGATACAGCATTCAAGTTCATATCTTAAAAAATTTAGTTCCTATATATCAGTTGTAACTTTTCGAACTTTTCTTACCTTTTGGCCTTTATTGTTATTTAAATTTTCAATTTGCTTTATATACAGCAACCACCTGGCGGCATGTACCAACAACCCCAATATGAACAGCAGCAAAAACGATTAGATCCCGATCAAATGCCCAATCCCATACAAGTCATGGTAGAGAATCAACGTAATGCTGGTGGTGCATTTGTTACCAATCAAGCAGGCCTTTTGCCACCATTGGTAACTACTAAGTATGTTGTACAAGATCAAGGCAACTCATCACCAAGATTTTTGAGGTAATTTTTATCTGAAATAAATATGAAGTTTCTCTTTTGATATAGACCTTTATTTTTCAGGTCTTCTTTGTATTGTGTACCAGCTACAGCAGATATATTGAAAACCACAGCTCTCCCTTTCTCTTTAATTATATCACCTTATGCTCGCATTGCAGATGGTGAATATGAGCCACCAATCGTTGATTTTGGTACTTTGGGACCCATACGTTGTAATCGTTGCAAGGGGTATATGTCTCCCAATATGCAATTTGTAGATGCTGGTCGACGTTTCCATTGTTTGATGTGCAAAGTGTCCACTGAAGGTAAATCAAGTCATTCCGACTGTTCTTTTAATCGGTTACTTTTAAATCAATATATTTTTTTTAAAACAAATTTCAATTAAGAGCAAAATTTTATTTTACGGGTTTCAATAATATTTTTTTACGAAACTAACAACCTTGCGATTAAAAGAAAAATAATAATTAATTAACACTATTTTTTCGACCTTTTTGTTTTAATATATATGATGTTTGTAATAATTTTTAAGATCTTTTTATTTATAAAAATATTTAACCTATCCGATTTTTATTTTTTCAGTTCCGACTGAATACTTTCAACATTTGGATCATACTGGACAGAGAGTTGATAAATATGAACGCCCTGAATTGGTTTTGGGAACTTATGAATTTTTGGCCACCAAGGATTATTGTCGTGTAAATACACATTCTTGCTTAAAATTATTAAAATAATATATATTTTTATTTCCCATTTGGTAATTGCAGAACAATGCTACACCAGAAATTCCAGCATTTATATTTGTTATTGATGTTTCTTACAACACAATGAAATCGGGCTTGGTGCACTTGTTGTGCTCTCAAATTAAACAGATTTTGAAAAACTTACCTGTTGATCAAGGTCAAGAAAAATCGAAAATGCGTGTTGGCTTCATAACTTACAATAACACTGTACATTTCTACAATATTAAAAGCAATTTGGCTCAACCGCAAATGATGGTTGTGGGAGATGTACAAGTAAGTTTTATACGTTTCAAATTTTAATAAAGTGCATATTAAATATTTGTTATTTTCAGGATATGTTCATGCCCTTGCTTGATGGTTTCCTCTGTCATCCCGAAGAATCAGAAGTTGTGATTGATGCTCTAATGGAGCAAATACCTAAAATGTTTGTTGACACAAAAGAAACTGAGACTATACTCTACCCAGCTATACAAGCTGGTCTGGAAGCTCTGAAGGCTTCTAATTGTTCAGGAAAACTTTTAGTTTTCAATTCATCTCTACCCATTGCCGAGGCACCGGGAAAATTAAAAAATCGTGACGATCGCAAACTATTAGGTACTGATAAAGAGAAAACTGTTTTAACACCACAGAGTCAATCATACAACACTTTGGGGCAAGAATGTGTGCAAAATGGTTGTTCAGTGGATCTGTTCTTATTTAATAATTCTTACATCGATATTGCCACTATTGGACAAGTGTCTAGGCTAACGGGTGGTGAAGTTTATAAATATACTTACTTCCAGGTAAATTAAAAAAAAAAAAAAATAATCCTTCCTTACAATTTAATACATCTTTTTATTTGTTAGGCCGATATTGATGGCAAACGTTTGATTGCTGATATTACTAAAAACATTTCGCGACCTATTGCTTTTGATGCTGTTATGCGTGTACGTACCTCGGCAGGTGTTCGAGCTACTGATTTCTACGGTCACTTCTTTATGACCAATACAACTGATGTTGAATTGGCTAGTATTGGTAAGATATTTTTTTATATTTATTTTCGAATATTTAAAAAATATATATATTATGCGAAGAACATATTTATATATGTTTGGAATATTAGTAGAACCTAAAAAAAAAATTTACTTAATAAGCCTTAGTAAATGATTACATATATACATGTTTTTTAAAGAAATGTTTTGATTTTAAAAACATCATCATTTTACTTTTTCATTTACAGATTGTGACAAATCGATTGCTATTGAAATTAAACACGACGACAAGTTACCACCCGAGGAAAATGTCTACTTACAAATCGCTCTTCTTTTCACCTCTTGCGGCGGCCAACGTCGTTTGCGTATTCTAAACATGGCCCTTAAGGCCACCACTACAATTGCTGAAGTCTTTAAGAGTTGCGATTTAGATGCCATAATGTTATTCTTTGCCAAGCAATCTTGCTTTAAGCTTATGGAACTAACACCCAAAGCCGTTAAAGATACGCTTATACATCGTTCGGCTCAAATATTGGCATGTTATCGTAAACACTGTACCACTCCCTCTTCAGCCGGTCAACTTATATTGCCTGAATGCTTGAAACTGCTACCGCTCTATATATCATGTCTATTGAAAAACGACGCAATTTCTGGTGGTTCCGATATGACACTCGACGATCGGTCTTATGTAATACAATTCATCTTATCTATGGACCTGAATATGTTTGTATCATATTTGTATCCACGCTTCCTACCAATACACAATGTGGATCCCGACGAAACGGAATTGCCTACATCGATGCGTTGTACCCACGAAAAGATGTCAGAAGATGGAGCATACATTTTGGAGAACGGTGTCCACTTCTTTATATGGCTTGGGCAGTCGTTACCCCAAACATTCATTCAACCACTGTTTGGCGTACAATGTACTCAACAGGTTAATGCTGAACGTTTCGCTATAACTGGCGATACTCCATTGGCTCAAAGAATCCGTGGCATTATTGAAACGATTATGGCAAATCGGACTCGTTACATGAGGGTATGTTGAAAGCTCAAACTATTTATTTATGCTTTTTATTTGTAATTTTCGCATATGCATATTTTTTAGATTACTTGTGTACGCCAAAACGACAAACTGGAAAGTGTATTTAGACATTTCCTTATCGAAGATCGTGGTACTGATGGCTCAGCCAGCTATGTAGATTTCTTGTGTCATATGCATAAGGAGATTAAGGAATTATTAAGTTAGCCTTTAGGTCGTAAACAATATAATAATTATAATAACAATAATGGTAAAACTGTGGCTTCTGTAACTTGTCGCAGTTTTTCCCAAAATCGTGCTCGACTATCGCGTGTGACACGTTCTAAAAGATGGTAAAAAAATTAATCTAATAGATACCAAGATCAACAACGCAGAACACCATATTAAATGCATGTAAATTGCAATAAATTGCATCAATGAAATTGTTTATACGAAAATCGAAAAAGTTAAAAATACATTACCATTATTCGTTTCTTTTTTTTAATATATAAACATGATTTTTACTCATAATTATTTCAACAAAAATATGAAAACGCATAGTATATACAAAGTACATTCGCTTTATATTAGATTTTTCTGCTCTTTTTAGATTGTTGACTATACTGCTTCTGTTTTATGTTCTTCCATGGCCTTAGATGTGTTTAAGTTTGAATTTTAAATAGTAATGGTTTCAAGATATTGATTTCTATTGCATCTTTTTCTTCATTACATTCTTTTAGTTAAAACGAACATTTAGTTAAACAAAAATTAAAGTGAAATTATACTCGTATGAAAATAATGTTTGTGGGTTTTTTCATACATAATATTGAAATTTATTGGGATTGTATCCAAAAAAATATTCCAAATTTTCAAATATGTTTGCGGTGGCTTTAGCCGTTCATATGCCGACATTTCATTAGTCGCTAAATCGAATCGTAAGTAAACTTTATTAAGTAGTTTGAAAACATTCAACTTCTTTAATTGATTTGATATAATTAAAAAAAAGAAGCACTTAAAGTTTTGAAATTATGTCGACTAATAAGTTTGTTTTTTGTTCTGTTTGTATAAAAGTATTTTAAAGTTAATATGATTATGAATTTTGTAATATTCATATACGATAGAGAATTAACATACTGTATTTGATAGTTGTTTCGTAAACATATGAAGTATAATGTTAACAAACTGCTTAAAGTTCACTGACGATTTGATTTTGCTGTCAGTGAAATATCGGCTAAAGCCACAGTTAACAAAATTAAAGTTTTTTTTAAGATGTAGATTTATTTTTCCAGTTATGATTTTATAGCCGAAAAATATTCCATTTTCTTTAAATTGTTTTTTATTTTCTTTTATATTGCATGTTAAATAATCGAAAAAAATTATAAATTTCTATGGTATTAATTTCAAAATAAAGTTACGCATACAAATACAACAACAATTAAGTAACAAAAAATCAATTTTAATTAAGAAATTATGTAAAGAAAATAA
The DNA here is from genome assembly GCA_963681545.1 of Germaria angustata. Classification (NCBI taxonomy): domain Eukaryota; kingdom Metazoa; phylum Arthropoda; class Insecta; order Diptera; family Tachinidae; genus Germaria; species Germaria angustata. The sequence goes on from OY812999.1 coordinate 39,107,669, forward strand.
TTTTCAAACTAAATAAAAATATTTAAAAATAAATAAGTGCTTGTTTTATATTAGAAATAGCAACACAAACAAATATAATCTCATTTAGTATGTAGACGAACCCAAAGGTTTTGATATTTATGTATGTATTAGGGCAATTGATTTTTGAGAAGCACTTAGTTGTGTTATAAAAACCTAAAAACCGTTTAACTGATACACTTCGGGTGACTGTTTCTCGGCAAATGACAATTATTTAATTCCATTAGATATTTTGCTTTATCAAAGTGGTCAACTGTTATATTAAAGAGTTGTACTTGAAGAAATAGCTTTCCTTTTTGAATAATCAGCGAGAAGCTCCTAATATACCGATGGTTATAAGTACGTGAACGCTACTCGTACAGACCTCATTATTTGTGTTCTCGTATCGCCATACCATAAATAGACCCTACCTGTATCCGGGAACATTTCTGCTAGATTTAAAGGATATCTTATTTAGTGGAATGAAAGCTTTCGTCTATAGATGTCGATATATGTACATGTTTCGTGTTCAATAACGAATTATTAGTATTTAAGATATGGAGATCATTTGAAACTGGCAGCCGAATCCATTTAAATTTCAAGAAAAATAGAGCGAATATACATTTGAATAAGACTAGATTAAAGCGATGGGTTAAGTAAAATATTCTTATTTACCAATAGGAGGCATTGAAAACTGGACGGTATAAAAATAAAACAACATTTTTTGAATTATTACGTTATTGCAGCAAAGGCTCGATATGTATGTATGTGCGTATGTATGTATGCATGTACAAGAGGGGTAAATTGTATGAGTTATTAAAAAAAATGAACTTCTATAGATAACGTTTAATGATTTGTTGTTCTCCCTGCTTGATAATTTTAAACAATCAACAAAAATCTGGCGATATAAAAAGCAAAGAGTTCCCAAATGAATTTCCGACACTGTCAGCGTTTTAGTCATTGTAAACAATTAAAGCAAATTATTCAGGATAATTGGGATTCGGGCCATTACTAGTCTTTTTCCCCTAGCTGCTCCGCTAAGAATAGTAGCCTGTTTGATATATCTTGCTAACTCCTTGGTAGGTAGGTTGTGCCGTTGCACAATCTCGGTGCATCTACATAGATTACGCATAGAAAAGGGTGGCAAACTAAATTTTAGCTTCATTTTGAGGGAAGGAATATTTTTTTATTAATTTCTAAAACATTTAAAAGTTCTGCGCTGTACGTCACTGGTCACCACAGTGTCTATTGTTTCTGATTCGTCGACCAGTCCAATGCAATCAAATCTTTCTTAATTTTATTACTAAATTTCTTTTCGCTAATATTGTATTTTGTATTTTAAGTTGGGAAAAACCGTGTAAAACATGCTTCTCCTTCGCCACTAAGTGGTAAATTCTATTTTACAATTTAAATTTATTTCGAATAGACCCTCTCCGATTAAAAAGTGCGAACGTAAGATGAATATTTTTGCTTTTGACGGGCAAAAAGTATTCCATGCCTTAAAAGACAAATTTCATTCATATTCGTTCAGCCGTATATGCGTGATTTAGTAGTAGACATTCAAAATTTATGTATAATGGTATTGTCCATAAAAATGAGGGTCAAACCATTTTATTTACCATAATAAAAACTATTTTATATGTTAATACAGGCTATAAACTTTTCGTGTGCCAAATTTCATACTCAAAACCTTTTTTGTTTGCCAATATATTATTGAATAATTTTTATTAATTTCTTTTACTTACTCAACTAATTGTAATATAATATTTATTTAGTATTTCCTTTTCACATATTGCATTTTCACGTTTTTCTCACTTATAAACAATTAATTTAATTTAGATTTTTTCCATTAAAAATTTCGTTATTGAACAGTAATAATACATACAGATAAAAAATATCATGATATTACTTAATAACTAGTTTGTTTTTATGGAAAGAATATTTTTCTAATTTTATTATAAAAATGTGTATTAGTGCAAAACTAAATATACATGTAAGAGATACGTTCGTAAATGCAGCACTACGTTACAATAGTAAATTAAAATCTTCCGAACTACAACCGTGAAGCAGATGGTCTCCAAAAATATACTAAGCACCGATCATATACTGTAGTCACATGATAGAATAGCATTATTTGGTTTGTATTGGAAAAGCATAGAGTTTGCTTTTGTGTTGCAGCGCTATACTGCATTTGCGAAGGTACCAATATATTTTAAATATACGTCGAAATGTTTGATCATATTATTAAAAAAAAAATATATATATATATATATATATACATATATATATATATATATATATATATATATATATATATATATATATATATATATATATATATATATATATATATATTTATAATAAGTAAAGGAAGCTATTTTGAGAATTTTATATCATTTTCAAAATCATAACAATTTATTTATTAAGTTTTTCCAATAAGTTCATTCGCACACGGCTGCGATATTCAAAGGGAAACAAAATTCTGCAATGCTCTGATGTAAATTTTGTTAGCCAAAACACCGCAAATATTCCGGAATACGTAAATTTTAGCAAATTAAAGGATTTTACTACCTGTTTGTCAAAAAAAAAAACTTTCGTAGAACACGCACCATTTAAATATATAATCTGTATAGGCCAGTAAAAACGCATATTGGTGTCCTTAGAGATCTTCTGTATTGGAGGTGGAGTTCGATCTTTGTAATATTCAATTTCAGACAAGCCACGTAGCTTCGCAGTTAGTGTTTGTTAATAAAAAAAATAATAATTGTTAATTAAAAAATAATAACAATAATAATAATAGATATAGCTCATATACAACAGTCACTTTTTCCAACGCACCCTATCTCAGCCTGGAATACACTTCATTCATAAGGAACATCGTTCTGCACTACTGTTAAACTCCATTATGGTGACACCAGCCATACACTAGTGACTACCTACATTTTTATACACGTATCGTCAGTAAAGACTGCACAAAGCTTGTACGTCTGTCAGATCGCATATCGTAATGGATATTTAATGGGGATATTCTCCCACAATCAAATTCAGTGACGTTACAATCGGTCAAACCAAGCAAGGACCGCCACGGGACACAAAAAAAGATTTCCTACGACACCGTTTCCTCGTTTAATCTTATGAGTCTTAAAGATTTCTATATTGTGTTCTATACTACCGTGGCTTGGTCATAAGTAATACTTTTCGATAGAAATACATATATTCAGAAAGCATTACACATGGAAACTTGAATAAGTTTCATGACATTTTATACCACAAGTTAATCTGGAAAAAATATTTTAGACTTGTCCATGTACCTGGTAGAGAGGAATATAAGAACGCATTATGAAAAAAAAATAAATTCAGCGATTTCTACCCAGAGAATAAAAGTCTTAGAAATCTATAAAGACTTTCAAGCATAGACCTACTTTATAGGTATTGGTGGAGGGAAAAAACTGGAAAGATTCGGAAACTTACGTACCAGGAACCAGCAGTATCCTTAGTAATGTGACGATAGAGCAAGAACAGTATAATAAGCAGAGACCGGCTCTTGCCAATAGCATCGACTCCCTCTTTTTAGGAGCTGTCACACATATGGCATATGATTAAAACTAATGTCGTCAATTTCATTGACAAGAACAGAAAGTAACGAAAATAAAATGTACCAGAAATGGGCCACCATTGGTTTGCTGTAATTTTTAATCGAAAAGTGATTCCTACGTAACTTAAGGATGAAAAAAGTAATGTGGCAAAAAATTAAATTTTCGTCGAAATACAAAACTTATTTTGAATCTAAATAAACCAAGGCCCATTAATAGTCTATTAAACGGCGAATTCCCCACATATTAAAATGTACAACAGTTCCTTGTCTATGGAACTGGTAATTTATAGATTTTATTGTATAAAATTTTGTAAATCTCTTCTAGTCTTTTCAAATAGTTTTTTTTTATTAAGAAAATTTACTCGGACATGCGGTATAGTCATTTATTTTAATTTATATGAAACTTAGATTTCCTTTCTGTACAGACTTTGTTAATGGGACTTGATTGAGCAAACCCACAATGGTTTATATTCACATTGAAAAATACCAATGGACAAAATAAAATTCAAGCATAAATATGAAAAACATTTCTCTTTCAAACAACCAATTAAAAATATCTGGGGATAAAATAAATCTATAGCATCTTTTTTCAATAGTTTAAGGCAATTAATTGAATGAACTTTACAATATTTTTAGATGGACTATATATTCCACAATAGCAGTGTAGTTATTTATCGTAAATATAAAAATCAAGCATATTCTTAAAAGATTGTTATTTAGAAAATGAAATTGAGTAAGAATTACTTTTTTGTAATAGTTTTTTTTTTCTAAAGATAAAATGTAGGTTTTTATTGTTATAAATATATATATAATTTAATTTCTTTAGTTACAATTAAACATTAAAAAAAACTGTACAATATTTTAATTTTTTTCTATTTTATAAAAAAAAACGCAATGAAGCTTATAGAAGCTATTCGGAAGAAAACTTTTAATTTATAAAGAGTGCCGCTGGAACGCTTTTAAAGGCAGATTATTAAGTAACATCCATATGCCATAGATTTCAAAGATCGAATTCCTTATCACTTCTCGATTTGTTTTGCTCACCTTTGTTCAATGGATTTCAAATCAATTATGGTAAAAATACTCGTATGTACGTTAACACATTTGAAACTAATGGTGGCGCTTGTTAAATAGAAGCAACAAATGAACCCGTGCAATCGCATAGAATTTCATCCAAAGGAAATTATTTGATAAAGCTGTATTTGTTGACCTATGCTTTTCAATGTTGTCTAAAACTATTTTTCTTTATTTGAATAATAAAAAAGCTGGGCAAGTATAGTTGCGTTTCATAGTTATGGAAACATGTTACTGGTTCTGTGATAAACAATTAAAAAAAACTTAAGCTGTCTTCATTGCGTTTTTAAAGATTTAATTAAAAAGTTAATATACTTTCAAATTTAAATGTTTAAATGGAAATTAAAGGATTACTTTAAAAAATAATACATTTTATAATTAGATCGTTTTGCACTTAGCGCACAAAAGCTGTAATTTCATAATAATTAACAATAAATTTGTTTAATTAAAAAAAACTCCCAAGTACTTAATATAGTTTTTTTAAATAATGTGGCATTTGATTTTATTTTGTATTTTTTACGATATTGGAAAATATATGTATGTTTGCTTGTTTGTATATATTTTTGTTTAATTTAAAATTATAATGAAAACAAAAATGAGAATAATAAAAATTATATATTTAAAATTACTTTGTTAAAATAATAGATTTTATTTAGTGAAGGCCATAAAAACCGCCCATAAAATTTCGTTAGCGTTTGGTTTGGCTGCTTCAGCCTCAAAATCTAGGTCCAATAATTCTCTTACACGTTTCATAGCTACTTCGTAGTCGTCATCGTTAAGCGGAGCAAAAGCATTTTCTATAACATCACTAGCATGGGCCAAAAATATTAGTGCCAACATCCGCTTATCCATGCGTTGGGGATCATTCACCCATTTGGATAAAACAGAATCTTGTATCTGTAGTAAGATTCCAAAAATTTTAAAATTTCTCTCTTTTCGGTGATAAACTAGTGACAAACCTTTTTAACTAAACGACATTTAACAACGTTATCACTTAAAGGATGTGTTGTCATATCGAATAATAAGAAATTTTGTTTTTCTGTTGTTAAAACACCCTTTTCAACAAGATTTTTAGCCAAACGTTCTCGTACATTTTTCAATTGATAGCGCAATTTCAGAGGATTCCAGGTTTCACCTTTGTTATTTAAATTGGTATCTAAATTTTGTTTATTTGCTTCATGCACTTACCACTTAAATATTCAATCCAACTTTGAACTGTCTCTGGTGGATTTGTTTCTTTGATGTGCTTTAATGCCTCATCTAATAGCACATCTCCAGTTGGTTGGTCCGATTTTAATATGACTTTTCTAAAATATTTTTACCAAGTTGTTTTCAAAATGTAAGAACATTTATTTTCAAATGTTTTATATTTCTGTATATTTTTAATGAAGTTTCACCTTGAACACAATCCACGTCTTCGCATACCCGATTTTTCCATCATAATACGACCTCGGATGCCAAGTTCGATGAGTATACAGCCACGTAGGCCGCTTGATATGCAATCATTCCAAAATGAGGTATAACCCTAGAAAAAACAGAATAATATCTATCGTTAGAAACCCGTTATTAGAAATAACGATTTTAAAACGAACATTAAGGGTAAAAATTACTTTTTAATTTTTCTTTTGTATCATACATATGTATGTACTTATATATAAATAAATAGGTTGGATTAGGTTGAATGTCGATAAAGAGGAAGAAAAAGATCATATTCTATATCTCTGTACTACACTGGAGGACACCGCTTTCGCCTACTTTGTAACAGCCAATCTAGGAACCTTTCCGAAGTATCTGTCAAGGAGTGCTGTTGGCCGAAGTATTTAGCGCGTTAACTATAAATAAATTCATGACTAAGAATGTGAGTTCAATCGTTGTTTAGGATAAGTCATCAGCGTCATGAATTTTTCTGATTTACATTATTGTAGATGTGCGTTAATTTGTTGTTGGATTGTTTAAGTGATGAAGACATTGGTCACTGAAAAATTGTCTGGATGTTACTTCGCTTTGTAACAAACAAAATAAGTTGAGATCATTCATCATGGTTCTCAATTTGGTTTTCCAGTTTAATAATTGTTATATAAAAAGAGAAAGAGAATTCGACATGGAAGATATTCAACATGTACACAGAATATCAATGATTATAATTTAAAAATATATACGAGGTCTGTGCAGTAGAAAAGGTGCATTTTGAAAAAATATTTATTAATTCATAAATTTCTATTTTTTCCCCTTCAAAGTAGTTTCTCTTAAATATAATACACTTGTGCCAGCGTTTATTCAAATCCTCGAAGCAGTTGTGATATTCACTTTTTGGTATGGTCTTGAGCTCTCTCGGCTTTTCGGTTTTTATCTCCCCAATCGTCGCAAAACGACGTCCTTTACTGGGTACGGGAATAGGAAAAAGTCCCAGGAGCCAAATCTGGTGAATACGTTGGCTGAGGAATGATTACGTTATTCTTTTCGCCCAAAAAATTACGAATAAGTAGTGACGAGTGAGCAGGTTCATTTTCATTCCCGGGCGTTTTTTTCGTATATTTTCTGGAAAAAGACGCTTAACTTCAAGATAACCTTGATGGAGCTGCCAGAACGAACGTCGTCTTTAAATAGCTTGTACCACTTGTAAAAAATTTTCTGACTCAGAGTACAATCACCATATACCACTTTCAACATTTTAACTGCTTTTGAGCACTTAATTCCATTTTTTACACAAGTGTGCCAACATAAAAAAAAATCGATAATCGAACGTAGTCCGAGAAATTTCAAAAGTCACCTTTTCTACTGAACAGACCTCGTATAGAAGAAAATTAGCTATTATTATTCCAACATCAAGGCAGATAGATGTACACATTTTCTCTCTGTTCGTTAACCGATTTGCATTTTCCTTTTATGTTTAGGGGTTTTTAATCAGCGGAAATGCTTTAATATTTAGCTAAAAGAAGACAATTCCATCGGATAGATTTATGGTTAATATATATATATATATATATATATATATATATATATATATATATATATATATATATATATATATATATATATATACATATATATATATATATATATATATATATATATATATATATATATATATATATATATATATATATATACATATATATATATATATATATATATATATATACATATATATATATATATATATATATATACATATATATATATATATATATATATATATATATATATATATATATATACATATATATCTATATATATAAAAATAAGTCCGTATATGTACGTCGCCGAACTAATCATAAACGCTTCGAGCGATTTCAACCAATTTCAACTTATACACTACGTAGGCAGTGGCCCATATATGGTTTATATGAAGTTTGGTTAAAATCCGATAACGCATGTGTGTGCGGTGCGTATGTGAAGTGAGTGTGTTTTTGGGAACAAAACCAACTTTATTAAAAACAAGTGTGTTTCTTTTCTTATTTTGTTTTGCCGTGCGAAGCAGGCAACGGGCCCGCTAGTATATATATATATATATATATATATATATATATATATATATATATATATATATATATATATATATATTCTTTAAGAAGGTTTCTTTTCGTGTTGTGTTACGAAGGTCGTTTTTTAGTTATCGGATCTGTAATAGTGGTTACTGTAAATGCAATCGAATATTATGGCAAGGATATATTTTTTATTCAGTTTGTTGAATGCTATTATTACAAAAATGTAGCTTTATTATAAATTAGTAAGACACATATCGTAAATTTTAATTTACAATATTGTGGCCACTTTAAAAATAATAGTTATGGTGCCATTTCAATACTGTTACTACATTATGAATTTGATAAACTTTGTGTATTAATGATGTCAACAGTACTCACATAAACAACGAAAGAGTCGTACTGACTCGCTTTATCTTCATGTTTTTCATTCAAAAATAAATAAGAACATCATTAAATGTGTGCTTTCTCGCTATTATTTTATATAAAAAAGTACATGGGTTGTTATTTATAAATACGCTTTTATTATAAGAACCAAAAACCATCTTGATATAAGCTACTTTATCAGCGCACATATTAGTATAGCATCTTTGCTTGAAAGTTTTTGTGATTTGTATATACTCGTGTATATATATATATATATATATATATATATATATATATATATATATATATATTCAGTTCAAAATTGTACATATGTTTATTACGAGTATTTCCCTGAAATACACAGATAATTAATACGGCAAAAAGACACGTAGTTATATTACTTAAATATAATTTGAATTATTGAAATTCTTAGCAATGAACTTAAATTTGTTATTATAATGTATCTAAGTACATACACATGCATTAACAAACAGCCTATTTCAATCTTCGTTTGTTAATTTCATTATTACTATAATGAGTAATAAACCGGAAGAGCAACTAAAATGTCAACGATTACTGCTGCCTAAATTTACCCAACAATATTTAGCATTTCCTTATTTCGAAACAAAAATACGCAGCAACTAATAGCCAGTATGACGGTGTGTTACAACGATTTCCAACATCATTAAAGTTATGTACTTCTAATAGAATAGATGCGATTTTAATTCATTAAATATATAATAAATAGGAAATTTGGCTAATTTTTATTTAAAAATCCAAGAGGTTTTCCTGAGGAATTAATTGTATTTTATTCATCTGTTTTCGGTTATTGTTTTCTACGGATGAGCTGACATAACCAGCAGTAATATGCCAGAGATAAATTGCAATCAATTATTAAAAATTAAATATTACTACATTATTAATTTTTTTTAGTAGCATGGTATATTTTCCCACTGTATACGTTCTTCAAGCTGACCTTTTCATTGTAATTCTCCGAAATCATTAAACCAAGGAACTTGGTTGAAATAGCATCAATAACCCTATTTAGAAGTTAAACGTTGGGAAATCTTTATATTGATGTTGTTACGGTTGCTGCTTTTTTGAGTGTTTCATACGAGTTTAATTCAAAGCGATTTTTAATGTTTTATCATTCGTACAATATACTGGAAACCTGAATTTTGGCATGTTGGCTTAAATTCAGTTTAGAGAAGCTGCACCAATAAAAAACATGCCTAATCTTAAATATAAGAATTTTGCTTCCTCTAAACTTTTCAAATAAAACTGCATTTTTGAATATGTAAGGTCTTTATTTAAAAAATATTTAAAATATCTAAGTACAAAATATTTTGGAAAATTTCCTAACTCATTATACGCGGGGAATCTTTATTTAACGAAACCGGTTGGTCGGACCATAGAGAACAATATCCCTACGCCCGGTCGAAGAGCTGTTATCCAGAGAATTTTCAGCAAGCGAAATCAGAGTATATCATACCAATAATTTTTTATCACATTTTTATTTCAATACACATATGCCAAGTGTACTTTAGCAACCTAGAAAAGCCTAATCGATTGGCTCCTGAGGGGTAAAAAATTTTTCTAGATTATAACACCTCCTACGAGATATTTTTAAAGCCTTTTACATGATACTACTATTTACCTGGTACGTTCATAAATATAACGCACAATCGTAGTTTTAAAGTTTTCTTTTCTTATTTTTCAATTTTCTATCAGCCAGAATATTTATTTTGATTACGGCAGCTTCGATAAACTACATTTGTTCCGACATGTTCTTTGTTGAGGGCTCAAACATTTATGGTTGATGGTCCAGACAACGCATTACATGAGGAAAAAAATTTTAATAATACTATTCGTATATTTCAAATAGAATACATACAATATCTATAGCTTCTATAATTCTACTCATATTTTACTAACTACAGCGTAATGCATTACAATATCGAGGGTCAAGCTGCTGGTCCAATTAATAAAGAAAATGAATTAAAATTTAATGAATAAAGAATATTGTCCAGTAATATCTCGAAAAGTATTCAGAGCATAATTTAAAAACAAAAAAATGTTGCTAATGAGTCCACTACTAGTAAGTACTAAAAAATTTTAAGGTAATTTCATTATCTGATATTAGACATAGATAAAATAATATAAAACGAAGCACTTCAAGTTTGATGAGATGTGTATGTGCTAAAGTAAGTAAATTGACAGACAGAACTGACACAGATGTGATTAATAATAGAATCTAGATAAAGAGAAAAACAACAAACGTAACAACGTCATCAATGTACAATTTCTTTACTTATTTTCAATATATTCATACTTATATATAAACTTATGCACTTGGTAATGGAAAGAAATTCAATTAATGCTTAAATAAACAATAAAATTTATAATGGTGTATATGGAAGAGTGAGTTAAAAAGTGTTAAGTCAACAATGTATTTCTAAATTGGTATGGTTTAAATATGAAATAAATAATTTTGTGTGGAATCGTAACTAACCTCCTTATCTTTTAACCCCAACAATAAGACCTCTTCCATTAATGTTAAACGTGTTTCTTTGGAATCACCATCATCAATATTATCTTCTTGGTCTTTGTTGTCCAACATTTCAGAATTATCGTCGGGAGTATTAGCATTTCCTGATACATTGCCCCCGCCTTCAGCACCATTTTCTCTAGGGCGTACGGCACGTCTTACTAATCCATCAGTACGATTCATCTTTATTAAGAAAACACACTTATTTCAATTTTCACGTCAGAATTTTTCTACAAATGGGTGTTTTAATTTTTTAGCTAGACAATTTCCCTTTTGTTGGTATTATTTTTCAATGGTTCTGTTGCAAATTTTCTTTGTTTTTTATTTGCTTTCGTGGTTATTATTTACACTTTTAAGATATTTAAACCTACATATAATATATATATTTTAATCACTATTTATATTATTATTATGAATACTTAATTATTTTCTTAAAATAGTATAAAAATTGCTTCAAATATTTTGTATAACTACAATATTCATTTATTTTTTATGGTTATTCGTGTTGTTCTACTAATAATTTTTGACATTCCACGACGAAGAAAAAATGATTTTGACAGTGTTGCTTAACGGTGCACCTAAGCAGAGAAAATAAATGATGCCATACCCAATTTAACATGTAGGCAAATCTCATACGAATGATTATTAATTTGGAAAAACGAAAAGAAGTATGTTCAGGTTGACTTTTGAGTGGAGTTTTTATAGCTTTCTATATTCGCTGAAGAGTTATCTAACGACTCGTCTATCGCTAGTTCTATTTATATACGAGAGGTAAGCGTTCTTAAATACTTTTTCAGTTTATTCAATATATATCAAATATATGTTATATTTTTGCATAACATCTTTTCAAATTAATTGTAACTGATATAGTTACCAATTATCGCAATATATACACATCTACTTAAGTTTTAAGTAAATTAGCTTGTGAGAACCCCTACAATTATTCTATATCTACTACAGTTCTAATCAACTATGTGCTCTTGTTATTTCTTAACATATGTTCTGTGTTTCTTTTATCAATGACCACTCTATGTTGTGTTTCTGTTTGTCAAAAATATCAGAAAAGCATAAATTACCTATACTCTATACCTATATTCTGTGCAGAAAAGAAATTACGTACACGTTGAATTGTTGTGGCGAAAATTTTTAACGGAATAAAAAAGAAGCAATTTTCGAAAAAAATATATCTGCAATAAAATATGGCCAGCCTGATCAAGCAAATCTTAAGACCAAATCTTCACCGTTCAGCTGGCTTGTGGGCGACACAAGCGATACGACCATTTTCGGCTGATAGTAGTCCTCCTCAAACGTATAACAAAGAAATACTTAAACAGCTTGTTACTACTAATAAAGTTGTTGTGTTTATGAAGGGAAATCCGGAAACTCCACGATGTGGTTTCAGTAATGCTGTAGTACAAATTCTGCGTATGCACGGTGTTGAATACGATGCCCATGATGTTTTGCAGAGCGATGAATTAAGGCAAAGTTAGCAAAAAATAAAAATAGAAATATTGGCACTGTGTCTTAAGGTTTTATATTTTTAGATATAAAGGAATTTACGGAATGGCCTACTATACCACAGGTATTCATTAATGGGGAATTCATTGGAGGATGTGATATTTTATTGCAAATGCATCAAAGCGGAGATTTAATTGAAGAACTTAAAAAAGTTGGAATTGATTCGTTATTGTTAAAAGATGCTGAATCTAGTCAAAAAGATTTGAAGAAAGATTAAATGATTGTTTTCCTATTGTATAATAGTATAGTATATATTAAATTCACAAATTAAATTTGTAGTTTTATAAAATATATATGTATGTGCGTTATGTAAAAACACGGATTGGGATGTAAAATTTTAACAGTGGTGGACAAAAGTATTACAATATATTTCTTATGCAAAAAAAATTTAGTTATAAATGTTTTGATGAAGTACTTATGTGCAAATCATGGACCCAAGTGATCGAAAACTGTATATATGTCCGACTATTGCATAATAGATAAATTTCTAAAATAATTAGTTGCAGAATTCGCCATGTCGCAGAACATGTGTGAGTGTTAAAATTTACACATAAAAACTTCACGTAAGACTATAGTAATATATATATATTTGGGACGATTTTCCGTCATCCCACGTCAAATTTGGTTTGAAAACAGACCGGTTTCGGCTTTGTGCCATCTTCAGTGTTCTCTTGAATACTACAAGAAAACACTGAAGATGGCACAAAGCCGAAACCGGTCTGTTTTCAAACCAAATTTGACGTGGGATGACGGAAAATCGTCCCAAATTCAAACAAACCCCGTCGGAAAAAGAAAAACACAAAAAAAAAAAAAAAAATATATATATATATATATATATATATATATATATATATATATATATATATATATATATATATATCATGCAGATAATTTAGATATTTGCAATATATATATATATATATATATATATATATATATATATATATATATATATATATATATATATATATATATATATATATATATATATATCGCTAAAACGGGATGGTTTTGATTTATTTCGTTTTTGAAAAGAATTAATTTTCTATAAGCGGAAGAGTGGCTGAAATTTTTTTCTGAATCTGATTTCTTCAGCTGTAATAAAACTGTGTGTTAGCGGTAACCATATATATATATATATAAATAATATTATACAGTAAGAGCGTTATACATTTTTGGTTGGTAAGATATAATTGATTTATTGTAAGACAACTGATAAGATTGTGCAACAAATTAGATGATGTACTCACCCTGAGGTTATGACAGTTGCCATTAAATAACTCTGTATTAATTATACACGAACACATAAATCATCTGATAATTGACAATTTCATGGACATGCGGTCGTATAGATTTCAGATATTACCTTTTCTCAATCCAGCATGTCATATCTAGTTAGTGTTCGACATTTTAATACATTTCATTTTATTTTAATCGTTTACTAACACTTTTTGTTCTCAAAAATGCAACCATGGCTTGTACAATATTGTTGGAAATTTAAACAACTGTCACTTTTTCAACAAGGAGAACATATATGATTTTTTGTGAAATTGTTTTCAAATTATATTACTTTCAAGAAAAAGGATTGCAGAAAATGTATTTGGTATCAACAGCTAAAACCACTGTTTTAACAGATTTCAATGATTTGGAAACAAAGTCTGTTTATCAACATTCCAATGGGGAAAATACAGACTTTCAGTTTTATGCCCAGCAACGCATATTTGTAGAAGTAAATAAAAAATCTGGATTGGAGATTATGCGGATCAAGGAAAAAGCACAGAGTATGGAAAATATTTGCAATTAAGATATATAATTAATTCTCATAATTTGCAGAGGCCGAGATACAACGCGTGCGTAAACTTACAATTGATAATGTTTATTGTGTAGCATGTGCGAAACAATCCTTGGAAGAAATGGCTGTTGGCTTAGCCAATGGGCAAGTTAAATTATATAATTATAACAAATCAGAATTTATCCATAAATTCAACGCAGGTAAATGTTGAATTTTATCAGGCAGACAAAAATTTTTAACTTAATATTTCATTTCGATTAAGATTCTAATCGAAATTCTGTTTTATATTTGGACTACAACGCCTCAGATGAGTATATAGCATCAGTATTTGAAAATGGTTCCATAAATATTTATGGGCATAGAACAAAAACAAGAACTGATTCTTTCAACATAGATGGCAAGTAAGTTGGAAAATAATATTATGTTGCTAATATTAAATTGCTTTTGTAGTAGTATACACACATAATTCCATACATATAATATATACACATAATTCCATTTCGTTTTATTGAGATAATTTTGCATATGATTAAGTAAAAACCAAATAATTTTTTTGAGAATATTCTATTCTAATCTATTTAAAGATATCTATAATAGGAATTCGACTTTACAAATCTAAGTGGTATTAAATATAAGTATAAATTAAATTTTCGTTGTGCCATTAAGTTTTTAACATTTCACTTCACGTAACATTTTCATAACCCAGTTTTAAACTGATTATAGATCAATCTTTGTTCTTGAAAATTTTGTTTTAAAATTTATTTTGTTTTCGTAGTTTTTATAATACGTTTGCAAAACGTTGCTTTTGGAAGAAAAAGGTTTAGAATAATTTATATTCGTGATTTTTTTTCGTAATGAAATGTTTTAGTAGTGCTAAAATAAAAATTATAGCTATATACCAAAGTTTGCTAAGTTAACTCTTTATATTCTACAAAATGTCAAATTTAAAAGTGTTACAAACAGTGTATCAGAGAATTACTCTTATAGCTTGATTCCCTTTTAATACATTATAACTTTACAGTTCAACTTTGGCACGTTTTCATCCCACCAAACGCTTTCAGTTATCAATTGCATCCTATAAAGGAGCTGTCACTATATATGACTTCCACTCGAAACGTAAACTATTTCATGCCACAGACGCTCACGCAGCACAATGTCGAGATTTGTGTATGTCTCCGGCCAATCCCGAAACTTTAATAAGTGTAGGTTACGATTGTGTGATTAATATATTTGACACTAGGCGGAAAGTAAAACCTGTGCAATTGATTTACTGTCATCCTTTATCAACAGTGGCAGCTAGCGAGTGCGGTATATACTTTTGTGTTGGAAATCTAAAGGGTGAACTTACCACTTATGATATGCGCAATACAAAAGTGTTTTTGACTTCGAAAAAAATTCATGACTGTGCTGTAACAAGAGTGTCATTCGCTCCCCTGGCTGGTGACAGTAGCATAAGTTTTTCAAGTTCTGGTGTTGGTGCAGAAAATTCGGTGCTAACCTTGCCTAGCACAGATTTGCGTAAATCTACTGCCTCCAATGTGTTGGTAACAACAGAAAATATTCGGCCACATAGAGATTCATTTTGTGACTTTTTGGATTTTCAAGCGAATCGGGGTCAAGAGAAAATATCATCACGGTTTGCTCCCCGAAGGGACAGTTTCGATTGGGATATATTCTCTAGAAAACCATTGTCAGATGAAAATCGAATGTCATTTGTTGGAATGGGCGTTGTGGGTGTTAATACTTCAACCCCACAAAATGATTCTTTTGATAACAAACCAAACTTATCGGATGTATTAAAAGCTCCCCTAAAAGATCGTAACAATGTATCATCCCATACTCCTTTGGTAGGTAAATTGACACAAATTGTTGAGGAAAAGTGTGCTAATGAGGCTGTCGAAAATTCTAGTGAGAATCAGACATCTGAAAGTGATAAGGAGAATCTCAATACAGAATTAGATTTTGTGTCAAAAGAGTTTGCGTCAAAAGGATTAAAATCCTTGCCTGTTGATTTCGAAAGTACGCCGAACCATGAAAGAACTTCTATGGAAGGTATATTGGTCTCCTCAAAACATCTTCCCGAACCTCATGCTACATCCACAGCAACGAAAAATCCCGTACCCCAATTTAAATTGAATTGTTGCCCTGAGTTTCAGCAAGCTATTTCGGATTTACGCGCCGAGATGTTACAACGTTTTGATCATTTACAATTTGAAATGAAATTTTTAATGGAAAATAATAAATGGCAAATATTCACTCAGAGCTTTAACTTATGGAATCAACGTTCCGAACAAACAGAAGAAATACGTGATTGTTTGGGTATTCTTTTACAGACAGATCCGTTCGTTAATGAGTTTTTAAGACTGAAGAAGGAAAATGAATTGCTGAAGAAGCAATTAGAACAGTTAATGCAAAAGTAATACAACATAGATCTATTATTGTTTTGTTTAATCATTCTCCTAATTTTACTAATCACTTTATTTTAAAAATTTTATAACTAAAAACTAACTAAAAAAATTGTCTTAAAACATGCAAAATATACAAAAATGGAAATAAAAATATGTTAGCAATACCTAAAAATTTGGGACTGATTCTTTAGAATCAGCAGATGGTAAGTTTCACTAATACTCGTATTTACAGCGCTAACTTCTGATTTGAGCTACTCATAATGTAAGTTTCAACCTTGTATAGAATGATCCTGCGAAATAGTTTGTTCATTTAGAAAATTTTGTGGAATGTAATCTGTTTTAGGATTGTAGAGAATTGTTGCAGTATCGTAATGCTTCAAAATATGTAAGTATATGTAAGCAGCGATTTTGAATGTTTGAAGAATTAAAAAATATGTACCACCACCGTAAATACAAAATTACGACTTCCTACGATAAGCGCTATAGTACTGTAAATATAAAAGTCACTTATTAAAATTAAGAAAATTCACGATCTACAATTCATGAAAAATTACTGAATTCATGTGTACATCCGTCATTTTATTTATTTTTATATTCTTTTGTGTTCTAATAACATTAAAAGAATAATCAGATGACGGTCATTTAGCTATCATTTTAATAGTGTGTCTACATTCAAATATGGTACACAGGACGTTGTACGAGGTACTTATTAAAAAAATTAAAATAAATTTTCATCCGGTTTCTCTTATTATTTGGAACATTAATAATAATATATTTTGTTTAATATAATATACAAGCTTGAGGTATTTTATCCTTTAACAAATTTTATTAAAAACATCGAATTTCATCTTCAGGACAATTCTGTTTTTTAAATAATAAAATTAATAAATTAACATTTCAAAACTGAAACAGAATTTTTTTTATTAACAATAATGAACACTTTTTGTTTTTTTTTTTTTCTTTAAAATTCTTTACTTTCATTTGATTTGTTTGAATTTTTTTAACTTGTTTATGTATGTATGTACATACGTAAAAAGAGAATTTTTTTTTAATTTTTAAGCTTAAGGTCTTTTATTTTTTAACAATTTAATTAAAAAATAACAATCAATATTTCGATACTCATTGAGTATCATCTTCAGGACAATTCTCTTTTTTATAAATATTTTTTATAAAAAAGAGAATTGTCCTGAAGATTATACTCAATGAGTATCGAAATATTGATTATTTTTTAATTAAATTGTTAAAAAATAAAAGAGAATTGTCCTGAAGATGATACTCAATGAGTATCGAAATATTGATTGTTATTTTTTAATTAAATTGTTAAAAAATAAAAGACCTTAAGCTTAAAAATTAAAAAAAACAAATTATTAAAAAAGGTCAAAAAATATAGTTACATTAGTAAAAGGAGAATTTTAAAATTTATTGTAAAATTTTTTAAAAGAATTTTTCCCTCTATGGGCTTCTATAGAGGCGTCGAAATATTGAAATAAAATAAATAAATTTTTATAAAAAGACCTAAGGCTCGTTTATGAAATAAAAGATATAAAATTTTGTATTATTTATTGAACAAAATACTTTACAATATACATACACATATAGGAATATTACAATACTCTTTTATTTACACTAAATATACGACCCGATGTAATTTAAATCAATGAGATTTTGAAAAACAAATTCAACTAATAGCAAAAATTTTCAATCTTTTAGTCTTATACGAGTGTTGCAGAATTTAAAAAATAACACCTGAAATTAAATTACTGTGATGATTTTTAATACGTTGGATTTATATCGGCTCGATTTGTAGAACTCAGCCTACAGACTATTATTATTATTGTTTTCAAACTAATAGTTTACTACCTTTTCACCATTTATTTCATCTATCTTGTTGAAATCGTTAGTCATATCAACCTATTAACAAAATCAAACTATTTTATTCATTCTTTAATGAATTATTGTTAAACTTACCGATATTGTGGTGTTAAAATTTCCATAGTCAATAACATAACGTTCATTTAAACTATCATATTTAATAATGTTTATAAATCTTTGACCCCAAAAGATTTCTCTTGGCACATAAGAAGTTCTAGCTTCAGTAACCTGAGCAGTGGCAGCGGAAACGCCAACAATACTAACATACAATTCAAACTGAGCATTAGTGACATCTTTGGCGCATTTGAAATGAAACAGCGGTGATGTTTCATCGATTATATGACACACTATTTCCGGCCATATAATAATTTGTTGGCCATTATTTTCTAATTTTAACTCGGTGTGGGTTTTTATCAATTCGCCTTCTTTAGTGCTGGAATTTGGGAACGATCTGAGAATGATTATTCCATAAAGTTTAATTTATATATATTAAAACTTACGGTTTATCAATAATTATATAGAGTCGAATTTTAGACTCAATCGTTTGTTGCTCCCGCGGATCACAAACTCGAAACAGTAAACAAAGCTTACCATCTCGATGACAAATCTATAAAGAATTGATACAAATTATTAAGCTTACATTTATTTTTGCGTGATACAAACCACAGCCTTGTCACTGAATTTAAGTTTAGTTAATTGCTTAGCCGGCCTAGCAGTTTTAGCATAAATAATACTTATCATTCCACCCTCTATGGCAATCGAAACTATAATTTGTAGGATAAACAAAAACATAGTTTCCGGACACTCTTCGCTAGGGTATTTTTCACCAAATCCTATTGTAGTTTGAGTTTCGATAGAATAAATCAACATCGATGTAAAATCGTAAACGCCAATTATACACGGATCCTTGCCTTCACCCAAGCGTTCGCCTGTAACTTCGTCGAACATCAGGTCGCCGTGAGAAAAGGCCACCATATAGCATAGTATGGCAAAAAATGTCCAACTTAGAAAGTAACTACCAATAAACATGGTCAACATATATTTCCAATCTAATTCAATCTATCAAAGAAATATTCGAAATACCCAAGTTGGTAATCGATGTTATTGTCACTGGTTATGGACAAATGCAAATTATTTTAATTAGTGTATTAATTATATGCCAAATAGACTTTTATTGTTTTATTCAAAAACAAAAAGAGTCAAGTAAACATGGAGTGGTTATGCGTATACGAGTAAGTAAGTGTAGTTATTGCAAAGAAATATGATATTAATAAGTTATTAGTTCTGTTAATACTGGATTTCTAATCGTATAAGCCAAATGTTATGCGTTTATTTTTGGTATTCTCTACATCATTATCATCATCACAAATTTCGCTTTCATCATTTGGCTGTACAACATCATTTAAAATTTGGTTACCCATTGTTAATTTTCGATTATCACAATTTGATGGAGTTTGTATATTATTTACAGTGCTTGATGTTGTGTATGTTAGAAATCTTCTAGGTAAGATCCACCTTACCAATGTTGTTACAAAATCCCTTATATAACGCCATGACTTTTCCGGAACTCTCTTAAATGTAACATTTTCCCGACCATTCTTTTCAATTACACGGTATGGCTTGCGATGGTAGTAGAGGGTATCGATTTCTGTTTGAAAGATTTTCAATTAAAATCCCATAGAAAGACTAGAAAATTTTATTTTTGGACTCAAATATTACCATTTCTTCGTGCCTCCGAATTTAATTCTATGGTACTGCCTGCCCACTCCGCGGTTATTAAGCTGTAATGAAATTCTTATTAGATGCATAGGTTACGGTAATCTTTACCAAAAAATCTTTAAAAATAATATTTATTAGCCCTAATATATATGTCATTGCAGACGTCATATCACACCTGTATCAAGAAATTATTATTTGCGTACCTGTTGTCGACCTGTTGGGTATATGCCGAATCTTCTAAATCCTTCATCTAAATTTGGAAAAATTTTCAACTCAAAAGACTCTAAACTTTGAACTAAAGCATTTTCAGTAAGAGTCGGTCGATGTCGACAAATTATCAAATTAATTGCTTATAATTCAGAGCAGAAAATCCTAAGGCAGTCGATCGTCGTAAATAAGATCTTTGGACTTTCGTAGGCTTAAATTGTCCCGAATAGAATAGCTTGGACATATTAACGCTACGTGCTCA
The DNA here is from genome assembly GCA_963681545.1 of Germaria angustata. Lineage (NCBI taxonomy): Eukaryota > Metazoa > Arthropoda > Insecta > Diptera > Tachinidae > Germaria > Germaria angustata. Next base: position 39,128,512 of record OY812999.1, read on the forward strand.
GTGCCACCAAAATATCGACTTATTGATTTAGGGTCACCGCCTGAAGTGTATCATGGGCTCTTCAAATAAAAGAAGAATTTTGTCAATACCTTAATCTTACTTCTACGAGTATCTCCAAATGGCATATAAAACCCAAGTATTTTTACACCACAGTCAGTAAAAAACCAATGTAAAATATTTTCATGTTTAATCTGTGTTTTTATTAAAAATTACTTTCTACTTTTTAGCTTCTTTATCAGCTAATCAGTAGAAAAATACCGATTGAATGACTCACCTGAACTGCATGTCTTGGATAGTATAAAAACATCTTCAACAGACACATATGTATGTACATATGTATGTACATATTGTATTGTTTTAGACATGTAGAAAAGTTAGTTAAAATATGTTCAATCTGAAAATCTATTTAAAGAAATTATCACACGAGTAAAAACGTTATAAATTATTGCTCACTGCTGTCATTCCCTCCCACTTTTCACCACTCACACGCTAGAATCCTTTTATTAAGACTTGAAAAACACTAATTTCTGGATTCGCAATAATGTCTAAAAGCAATTACTTTCTCTTGTGTTTTTAAAATATTGCGGAGCTTCTCATAATATACATATGTATGTATATGTACTTACAAATATGTACACATTAATATCTTATCACCGAAAATACAATAAATTATTTACGTTTCATGTGATCAGCAACTTGTTATCATGTGTACATACATATGTAAATCTAACTTGACAAAATCTAATTCATTTCATCGGATTTCTTTCGTGCTAAGAATTTCTTCCTTTACCCCTATATCTACTCACTTATTAGCACTTTGTGAAGAGGAGGTCACACGCTCTCGATTATCTGACAACGATTTTTTACGTTTTATACAGTTTGGGCTTTCGGGATAGTAATCCTTTTCTACTAGTGTTTCCTTTTCCTGTGAACGTTTAATGGGATTTGTTTGCAAGGGCTGCGGTTGGGCCGGCATTGAAATAGAACGATGCATTGTAGGGCTTTCAGAAGAAGACATTGCAGCTGCCGGTGTTCAAGTATCTCACAGCACAGTGAATTTCATACGATGCACTTTTAAACACAAATTTAAACGACAATTATAAGCAATTAAAAACAATTAGTCAATGTTACTTTTATAGTTTAATGTATAGTTTTATACTTAATTAAGTTGGTACGTTTAAATTGAAAGGAATGTGTAATAGTATTCTTTAATAAATATTTTGGAAAATTTCTTTAAAATTTTATATTAAATACGAGTTCCGTTTAGTAGCAGCTATGTTCGCCAACTAAAATGCTGATTATTAAGATAACTAATCTATTGTGTTTTAGTTTAGTATTTGTTTAATTTTTTTTATTTACATATGTGTGTTTTAATTTCCATCTTAATTGAAAATACTTTGGCGTGATTGTGAGCAAGATTTTGTCGGTCGTATTTTAGCTAAGATAACGCCAATGATAGATAATACGTATCATGTATGTAATGCGCGCTTCTAAATATACTACATTTGGAAGCTACAATAGTAATGATATTGTACTCATAGATGCACTACATAAAAGAATTGCAATTAAGTGATTGTAAAGAAGAGAAACGCTTCAATAGTATTCCACATTTTATATATTGTTATATACTCGTATCTAAAATTTTTTTAAATGATAAGCAATTTAAAACACACAACACGAGGACAACATTAAAAATGCTTACGAGAATGTGTATAAAAGGTGATAAGGTTTCGAACAAAATTTAAGCTTAAAATGTTTACACAGTGGAATTTATTCTAAATCAAACTATTACAATAGGTATTGTAATATTTAGAAAATGTTAATATGACTTTTATTGCTTTTCCAATAACTCAGAAATGATATAAGTTTTCATGCTTAAAACTCATATTGGGTAAACTCGTGACAAAATATAAGTATGTATGTATGCATATGTATGTACATAAGTATGTACATCTAATTTATATACATATGTACATATTAATTTCCATCTCACTTTATCTTAAGCTACAAATGTATTGAAATATTTAGAAAATTTTATAAACTGTAGTATTCAAATAAGATAAAAATATATTTATTTTTTTATATAAGTACATACATATATGAATATATAAAATGGCGCAGGTTTTTAATACGAACTATTATCTAAGGCATAGGGAGTGTTAAAACTAATAAATATAGTATTTATACAAAGTGGCACAAAAGTAATGTCATAATTTGAACTGGCTGCCATTTTGTTGTAAATGAAAAAAGATTGTTCTGTTTTCATAAAAAGCTCATTTGAAAGTGAGAAATTGATGACATTAATTGGCAAAATTATATCGCTCAAATAGCCACCTCCCAAGTTGATGCGTAATTGCGTTTTAGTTGTATAAGTCTGTGGGTTTGAATGCTTTTCAAACATGATTCGGCTAAAGAGTACTGATGACTTTAGTTAGCGCCAATGAAATGCAGGCATATAATCAGCTAAGCCAACAACTAACAATAAATTTTTTAAATAATTATTTTGGAGAATATCACAAATAATGAATTTAATAAATAATATATACATATTTATCTTTAAAACAACCCCTTTTAAGTCTTTGTTCTTACTTTATCTAAAATCTATTTATCTAAGTCTCCAAAAAAGAAAAGTTTTATCTAAGAAAAAGAAAATCTCTTCTTCGATTTCTAAGTGAGTACTTTTTTTGAATTTGTTGGGACCTTTAAAAATGTAAATAAATAATACATTAGTACGAATTTTGTATTGATCCAAGTACATATACATACATATATACATATATTAAACGCATTTTACTATTTGGTGGCTTTTTAATATTTCTTTGAAGTTTTCCTTTTTTCTGTAAGAGTCGAAACAAAATCGTACATACAATTTAAAAAAAGCAACGATTATAACTGCCGTTATTCAAAATGCCGTTGCCACAGCAACAAACAACCTAACAGTTTTTAGAACGCAGAGTTGCTTCCAATAAAGACTTGTGTTAAACTCTTCTGTATTACAATTTAAAGCAACACTGCGTATTATACTAAAATCTTGAGGATTTTTAATACTGCCATTTAGTTAAGATGGCGATTCGGGCATGTTCACATGCAAATTAGAAACTACGTATTCGCAGTTTCGTTACAGTTAGACCAGAAATTATGCATACATATAAAAATTGTGAAATATATTTTTAAATTGAAAGTAATTTAAACTCATTTGTTATTCAATAATAGCATATACATAAGTTTTATTAAGAAATAACGTGTTTCTGTGCATTCAAAATCTATGTGTGCTTAAAGTTCAGTGTTAATTAAAAAGAGAAACAAGTTTGTGTAAAAAAATTAAAAAAATTTACAAAGGTGTGTTGGTATTTTCCCAGTAAGTTGCAATTGATTAACAAGAAATACATAGTTAAGGGAAACACAAAACAAAATCGAAAAACATTAACAAAAGAAGAACACCATAGACACAAACGTACAGTAATATGTTGCAATAAATACAAGAAATAATACAAAAAATATAAGTATATTAAAAAAAGAATTATTTACTTATATGCTAAAGTGTCGATCATATAATAGGGGGAAGTGGAGAGAAAGTTTTACTCCAGAAAGCGGCGAACGCTATTAATACATTTTATAGTATGTGTGAGTAGTGTCTGTTCGGTAATATTAACTCAACAACAACAACACTGCTTCACAAAACGAATACAGAGCAACAACATTAAAAAATAAAAAGGTAAATAATGAAAAAAAGCTCATTGATAAAAAATTATCATTAATATCCACATCATTGCGAAATAACAACTACATACATGCACACATATGAATATACACACTCTACATACAAAAATACATAAAGAAAAGCAATAATAATAAAGAAATACTAATGAAAACTAAACGTATTTTTTCTGTTTTGCTTTTTTTGTTTTGTTTTCTGTGGCGATTGAGTGTGTTCCAAGAGATATAAAATTCGTGGAATTTTGTTTTGATTAAGATATTTCTTAAGAATTTTAAATAAAAACGAAACGTAAAAGAAGAATAACCGCTAAAAACAGAATGAGAACGAACCTCTTCTGATACAGAGAGCAAGAGTTAAATTATAAAAGAAACCAAATTTTAATTCAAGATTCTACGTAAAAATAAAAATGTAATAAAAACAAAATCCAACAACAAAAAGGTTGTGTGCGTGTGTGTTCGTTGCTGTGGTTTTGTTGTTGCGTTCACATTGCTGGCTTGTTTGGCGTAATGAAGCAAATTCTCAATAAAATTAAAAATTTATTGGAAATTGTGAATCAAATAAATTATAGAAGATTGGATTTCTTCGGAATTTTATACTTATGTACTACATTCTATGTAAACATTTTCTCTATTTTGCAAAAAAAAAATACACTATGTATCTTCATACGTATGTATATACGCATGTATGTATGTACATATATGTGCTTACATATATGCATACATACTTATAAGTGCCTAAAGGTGAATTCACCCATTCGTTCTGGACGATTTTTTTATATGTAGTTTGACGTCTCTATTTTGAGAAAGAGAGTAAATTTAATGCGGAACAACAACAAAAATTTCGTTCAGAACGAATGGGTGAATTCGCCTTAAGTATGTTATTACAATATGTATAAATGTGTGTAAGTACATACATACATATGTATGCGCATACATAACCAAGTGCTGCCTTTTTTAACCTTGCCATTATTTTAGTACATGCATACATACATACTTATGTACGTAAGTATGTGTACATACTTATACTAGTATAGTGAAGCAGATGGTCTCCAAAATTATGTTATATAGAGAACATCGTTTGATTTGTATCGATATAGTGGAGGAGAAAATTAGATATTCTGTTGCAACGCAATACTGCATTTATGAACGTAGCCTTTGATTTTCATTCGATTTACATACATATTTCAAAAATATATGTATTTGTATCGCGCACCTACTTGATAACGTTATTATCAGATCCTCTTTGGGGGATAACAAACCGGTAAGATCATAGCTCGCGTACACTGGCCTGTTTAGTCGTATTTGCGGAAGTTTTATAGCTTCCTAGTTTTATTCCTTCCTGGTACCTACAATAAGAAACATATTCAAATACAATAACATTGTATGCAAGTCGTTGTTAAAATAATTTTTAATTGAATTTTACGTTTGTCTTTTGTCTTGTAGACCATGTGTTCAGAAATTTGGTTATAAATATGTACTATATAAAAACTTATTTATTTCTTTAAAGAAAATAAACTTAAGTTAATTACAAGTCAAGAATTTTGGTGTGACACAGTTGACTAGAAATTATAAAAACACATCATAAAAACAACCGTCATTTTGTTGGTATAGTTTACAACTCTAGAGTCAGCAAAATGGTAATAGGGTCTACAAAACGTATCAAATATTATTTATGTTTATACTTTTTGCGTTTTATGTTCAAAAAAGGAAAATTTTCGCCCTTTCCAAGGGGAAATATGGAATTTAGTTATCTCTAACAAGAGCAAACTTATTAAAAAAGGTACGCATTCCTGTAAGGACTTATTTTTTTAATCAGGGCGTTACGTGGATTTTTTATAAAATAAAGTGTTGAATTTTCTCATTAAAGAAAAAAACAAAGGGAAAGAAATTTAAGTTTACGAGAATTTTTCTAAACTTCTTTTGGCCTATTTTTATGTACATATATCACATAGTTAAGGCCCTGCGTTATTTCAACTTAATTGTTGTTTTTTAATAAAAAGAAATTATTAAAATAACCCCAACGATCATTAAATTAAAATAAAAATTATTGCCAAAGACCAAGTGTCAATTTAACGAATTAAATTTGGAAATACGAGCTATTTTACGTCTAGGCAATGACGTACATAAAATATTGTAGGTATAATAATAAATTCGTTTTTATATATTTTTATTAATAAAATAATTGGAATGAACACAAACATTTGTTGAATAAATGCTTTGTTTTATATTTGAAAATTTAAAGTGAATGTCAGTCGCACTCCGTTTTTTGCATCTGAATGTTTTCGATAATTGTGGCTCGTTTCATAGAATACCACCGCATACATATGTATATGTATATACCCTCGTATAGGTCAATAAGTCCGTGACTTTTCGTATGAAACACAAGTTTTTTAATAAAAAACAAATTTATTTTTCACCATAGTAATCTTTGCGCTCTATAACTTTGTCCAGTTTCTAAAAAAAAATTAATAAAAAAAATTATAAGGTTTGTTGAGATCATCAGAATATGCATTTGTTTGTGAGATAATTTCATCTTTGGAGTCAAAACTCTTTTCGCCGAGCCATTTCTTCGGGTTTGGAAACATGAAATAGTCACTCGGGGTTAAATCCAGAGTATAGGGCGGATGAGGGAACAATTCATATCCTAGATCATGGAATTTTGCCATAAAAACTGCTTATGTGTGCACCCTTGCATTGTCCTGTTGGAACAAAACTTGTATCTTAGCCAAATGCGATCATTTTTTTTTAATCCTCATCAAATCGACTTAATAAATTAGCACAATATTTGCCATTGACTGTTTTACGCTTTTAAAGGTACTGAACTTAAATTATATTGCGTGCATCCCAAAAAACGGCCGACATGACTTTATTGGCCGACAAACCCACCTCGGCCATCAAACTCACTATTTTAACTGCTGTTTCTTCCACTTTTACAAAACGACGTAAGCATTATTGAGTAGTTGTTACACGATTGCGTTTGTGTATCTTACTGAAAGCTTTCTCATACCCAAGTGATCATTCAAAATAGAAACCACTGAGCCATGTTATATGCCTATGGCTTCTATAATATCACAGCACTTCCAAATCTCCGATCGTCCAACATTATGTCGTAAATTTTTTCTATTGTTTCGGATGTATAAACCTCAACTGGGCGTACAGAAAATTCATCATCTTCCACAACAAAATTCGGTAAACTATTTTTTTACTATTGAAATTGGTGGTGCAGAATTCCCATAGTATTTATCAGGCATAGCCTTGGTTTGAGTGATGCTCAATGAACACACGAAATTAATTTTTTTTATTTTGTCCTCAAATGACGAGGTAATCTGCTATCAATAGCTATTTGACGCATCTTGTTAAAGTTATGACAGGATTCGATTGTAAGCTGCTTGTTGACAGGAGCAGTGTTGCCGCCTTTTCATTTAAGAAGTGGGAAATTCAGAGTCACGGACTTATTGGCCCGCACTCGTACGAAACTAAATTTTCACAAAAAGTTTGAATTTAGATTTAAATGTAAAATGTGAATTTAAAAAGCTAAAAAAACTTTGATATGCCAATAACCTTGTTTGAAATTAAATTACAGTAGAATCTTAAAAAAGTTAACCAAAATGTCTCAAGGGGTATTAACTTTTTCGAACTTTTAACTTTTCTAAGCGGTTTTTTTAAGTCGAAAAAAGGAATAAATAAAGTATGTATGTAATATGTAAACAATTTTTTAGATACCAAATGTTACATTTTTATTAAAAGACTTACATATATAATAGTTTTCATTATTACAAAAAAGAAACTTAGGTTTAGTTTGTACTGGGTGTTCAATTTCACAGTCCCGCTCAGTTTTTTTGTTCGCATAAAAATAGTTTATACAGGTTTAAAGAAGCAGCCAAGGCTTGTTTGTTTCTTTTCTTTTGTATAATAGCTCTTGATCATTTTCGTGCGCATATTGATTAGTCTGACACATGATTTGCATCATTGTTGCTCTCAAACCATTTTATAACGCTACAACTAGTTTCGAGAAACTTACTTTAGTGTATACGCTCTAAAAAGTTAACCGAAAAGTTAACTTTTTAGAGCTGCACGTGGATTATGAACAACTGTTAACTTATCCGCGTGTTTAACTTTTATGAGAGTTAACTTTTCTAAGATTCTACTGTACCTCATTCGGTATAGAAAACAATATAAAAGCAATTTTAATAAATTAAAAAATTCCATTTAATCTTACCAGCTGTTCTATAAACCATTAGTCTGAAATTGCTGTTTAAGCACCTTGTTATTTGAATAAGTGAATCAAAATACAAACATATATACATTAGTATATATGTATGTATGTACGTGTATAGGTACATACTTCATACAAGAGTTTCGACATATAAAAGTATGAGCATATATGTATGATGTTCGTTGGTGTATCAAAATGCATGTAATATCTTCAAAGAAATCGTTATTAACGATTTTTATGTACTTGCAAAAAGAGAAGAGAAAATTAAAAGTAAAATAAATTTATTGGCGTGCCTACGAAAAACATTTTTCACATGTATGTACATTGTATGTACATATGTAAGTATGAGTGTACATCAATCAACAAGCCAATTCATTCAACCATCCATCCTCCATATACTTACATACATAAGTACATAAATATAGACATATTTTCTTCAAACCGAACCACACTATCCATCCCCTCTTAACCAACTAAACTAGGCAGCGAACAGGCAATACTAAATAACAATCTATCTACCAACTAAGCAACGAACCAACCAACCAACCAGTCAACAATAAACGAATATAATAACCAAAAGTTCCAAGAAACGCATTTCTAATTTAGACCGAATTCTCAGAAGTGACAAGACTAGAGACGGTTGTAGTAACAGCACACACAAAAGCAAAAGTAATCATACACACACAACATGAATATAACAACAAAACATCATCAACAGCTTGCCTTTGCAAAACGGCAAATAATCACACCAACAGCAAGCAAATACAAAAATTCGTATATTGAAATACACATTGTTATATTAACACTGTTCATCGTCACATCGTATGTGTGTATGTTTTTACAGTTATTTCCAATAATGTACTACCTTTAGGTCTACACCGAAAATCGGAGGAGCCTGCAAAGTTGTACATACATATATAATCGATAATCATTGCACAATTGTTTTATTGTTGTATAAAAAAATATTTGTTCAAGCAATATTTTTTCTTTCATGTCAACTCGAATTTAAATGTAAGAGAAAACAGTTTAAGGCGCATCGGTGAATTCAGTTGTCTCTAAGAGATTCTCTTTCTTACGATTTAATCAAACTCAATATATTTATAGTGTGTGAGAAGGGCCGAATTGATGATTAATCATCAATATAATATAAGTATATATGTATGTATGTAACTGCTTTTATCAAAAATAGAAAAAAAGTTATGAGTGACTATTATAGAACATGGAAAGTACATATAATTAGTGAGAGCATACTTATGTATATCAATCTTGTACCATGCATTGCGGTAATGACTTAGCTGCCTATTGTTTAAGAGCCTCACTGACATAACTGCACAAAATCTCTATATCTTGTTCTTTTTCTTCAAGATATATTATAATTGTACATCTTATATACCAGCACACTTAAGATAAAAGTTTTGGTATTTTAAAACTATTTTCAAAGCAATTATCAATGTTAGATGCACTTTGACTTGCATACAACTTTTATGATTTGTAATTTTTGTGCAATATCCATTTGTAAGCGTATTTTGCATATACATATTCTTTTTCAATTCATTTTCATATAATAAAAAATTAAACTTATCTGTAGAAAATTTATGCGAACTGCTTAGCCGTTTGCTTAACCGAAGAGATATACATACATAAAAGCTTTGAAGTTAACAGACTTTTTGACTTATCGGAACCAAAAATCGTATAAGAGCCGATTATGCACCTAAGTTAAAATTATTAAATATGTATATAATATATAACTATCGTATTAATTTTTTTATTGGTAATTGGCATAAGAAACTCATGTTCACAGATGAGGTTTTTATCGGAATAATTGGATTTTCCTTACGTATTTTGTTTTTTAATAGTATTTGATTAATAAAATCTCAATATTACTATTTAAGAGTTTGCTTTCGGGCTAGTTTTGGTCAATTATACGTTTCCAGAATGAAATAAATAAAAACTCGTTTTCGTTTGATTTTGTTTTTAACCTTTTCAAGGGTTTTTTTATTCATTTATTACTTAAAAATTATAACAAAAGGTTAATTTAACAAATAAAACTAAATACTAGTAAAGTTTCTGAACTCATTCCGTCACCCAGTTACTATAACAACAAACTACATCAACTACTTACTCGTACAGACTGAACGAATTAAAACAAACGTCACTGTACATGTGTTTCCCATTGAATAGAATGCAGGAGCTCATATTTTTTTGTTATACTCTCATACTCAGCAACGACTGCACATTTGGCAATTTCGTTCATCCAATTACTTGTTAATCGTACAATGGGTCTCTACGTCTTCAAAACATATTTCATCTATTTGGCATTAATATGGATCTTTTTGGCATATGTGACCTTTTCAGGATCTATAAACTCATCATGTTCATTGTTCTTATGTACATATGTATATACATACACACACTTATGTATGTAGGTTGAGTGCCAGCTGTTAGTTGCGTTTCGTAGTATCACATCTATTTTTTTATTTTTTATGTTTTTAAATTAGTTGGAATTCAAAAGTTGTGTATGTTTTTCATAACAAATGATAAAAATAACAAGAGATGCACGGGGGTGTATGTAATAATATTTTATTTTAAGTTCTAAGAACTATGTTTTCATAAAATTTTCATTTCACTCTAACGATGTGGACACAAGATCTTATTTATATCATTTTAAGTAAAATATTTTCCTAGAATCTCTATAAAGTTTCTCAAACATTTTGAATCCAATAAGTTGAAAGATGTGAAAACTTTTGCAAATGAAATATGTTTGAGGTCAACTGGTAACTAAAATTATTTCTCCTCAAGCTTTGTATATTAATTCTCTTAGGCTTAGTGGAACTTCGGATAGTGTTATGAGTAACACAATTGATGAATTAATGTCAAGAAAAATGATGCATACACATACTCGTCCATAAGTATTTTGTGAGGAAATCGACAAGTAAAATAATTTACATCTTTTTCCAAGACGCCTTGAACAAGATCAACCTGCTAACACAGTTGAGTGTGCTAGAGTATACTTAAAATTTTGTTTGTGTTAAAACTTAATGCTTACAATCAGTGCAATACATACATTGTTGGAAATATAATAGGTATTGGATGAAGGAAAGAAAATGAAAGTCATTCTCAAGGAACGACATTTTCATTGCGTCTAAAAATCCAATAGTGCATATTTTCAACTTCCTAGGAAGTCTAGTTCTCAAAAAATTTTATGAAAAATATGAATTACTTGTACAAAACTGTTAAACTCTATTACAAAATGGTCGTATAAAAAATAATAATTTTACTTCATCAAATGTATGTATATGAAAGAACTATTTTCATTTGCTCACATTGCAAAATTTCATACACGTTGCAGTTTATGCAAACAATGATCCTAAATATTATTCCATTAATACTTAAAACTAGTACAAGAAGATTGATTATGTGTTTTATTTTTCTAGGAAGACAATTTAGGTTTTTTAAGCATTGATTATTCTAAGCAGCTGTATCGTTGAAAATTTTCGAAAAGGTACTCAAAAAGGGGATCCCAACAAAGAAAAAGGGGCACACTAAGGGGATTTTAAGATAAAAAATAAGGGAAATTCTTTTATGAACAACAAAAATGCAACAAGTCATATTTTATTTTCAAGAATAATCTTTCTCTACATTAAAAATAAAAATATATAAACAATTATCAAACTTCATGCATGTTCATATCTATGTATGTACTAGATTAAATATATCGGGCAAAAATTTTATTTAATCCAGTACACAACGTCAAAGTTGTACAGGAAATTTGTCAAATATGATATGACCCATTTTAATAAAGGTAATTTACAAAAAAAAAATAATAATAATAATTAAGCTCTCTCTTTTAATTTCATCACCTGTCCCTTCCCCAAAAAAATTAATACTTTCAGTATTAAGCATCAATTGCCTTAGTGTTACTTCCCTTTATAAAAAAAAATATACTAAGAGGAATATTATAACTTCTTTAAAATTGAAAATCTATGTATGTACATATATGTCTTTACTAACTTGGAATCTGATCTAAACATTTTTGAAACAAGTTCTGAGCTCACAGCATGGATTTACCAGTGCCTACTTTCAACTTATTTTTTAATTTATTTCTTCGCAAAGCTAATTTTAAAAAGACCGTATGTAGCATAGTTATTTAAGGTAATTTTAAAAAGACCGTATGTAGCATAGTTATTTAAGGTTGGATATAATATACATACATATAGTGTAAACAGTTTTTCAAATAAGCTATATCGTAACATAATCTTTAGAAAATAGCCTCATATCTCGTGTCCTTTTCTTTACTTTCTAACAATTTAAATTCTTTTATGAAATCCTCTGGTCCACATAACTTTATTGTCCCCAAAATTCTATTGTACAATGACAGAATTTTATGGATTACTCTCCCTTGATAACCTATTTTTGACTGTTTTTCCACCATTATGAATAAAGTGCTGTTGGCTTTAAAACACAAAACTTTTATAAAAATTATTTACCGCCAAAATAAAACTAAAATTGAACTTTTGTACAAAATGGGGGACAAAAGTGGCACAAAATTACATAAAATAATACAAAGGGGGATTTGAAAGGGGACAAATTGCCCATTTAGTCGCATAATGTTAACGCAGATTCTAAATTCTATTTACATATGCGGAGGTGACAAAATTCATATGTAGTAGATAAATATAGAAAATTTGTTGGTGACTATATTATTCCCCCAACACAAATTTCTTGGTTCTTGCTTCGGCAGAACATATACTAAAATTGGAACGATACAGAGAAGATTAGCATGGCCCTGCGCAAGGATGACACGCAAAATCGTGAAGCGTTTCACATTTTTTTATTTTAACTGACCTTCGTAGACTAGTAGGTAGTGTACTGAACTCGTAGAGCGAAGGTCCCAGGTTCGAATCCTGCCGCAGAACTCTGGCAGTTGTGTTTGATAAATAAAGGGAGCGCACAACAAGCATTCACTGGTTTAAGTGTATGTCGTATGACATGGGGTATCACACCCCTCCAATCAACCTAACCTAACCTAACCTAACACAAATTTTGACAACTATTCTAATAAGTTGTACAAACGAAATCTCTGTTGTTTTTATGTTGTTGCACTTGTTGTAGACATGAGTTAACCTTACTGAAGTGCCTTGTCTTCTCCATTGTAGTATAATACTCGAGTCGTTAATTATTTTGTTTATTTTGTTGCTGTAGTAGATAGCAATGAGAGATCATGTTAACACATACAGCTAAAAAAAATACATTGCAAACAAAATAATGGTGTGTTTTACCTCAATTTCTCATAATATTGTGGTACGATTATACATTGAAACGGACGAGTACACTTTGAACGGGTCCGCTTTTTCTCGTTATTGTTGTTATTGATGTTGCTAACTTTTTCTGCTGTTTTTTCTTTCAATATTTTTTGTTTCTTATTTTTGGTATTAAATTGTATTAAAATTCCTTGGTATTTCGAATTCGTGGAATAAATATATGAATGTATGTACATAAGTATATAGATATGTATATTTTTTAATTGTTCACATGAAATTTTTTGAACTTAAAGTGGAATTAAAAAATAATTCTTAAAAAAGTATAAGTAAATAAATGAAATGTGGTGTGTGAATGCCAAATTTTTAATAACGACACTGAGGTTCAGGCGGCGTCAATATCGCATAGTATTTGTATGAAACACTACGAATTTTTTTTTTGTGTAGAGGTGTGAAATGCACAAACAAAATCCATTTTCACTATACAAATAATATAATTCCGTTAAAGTGAAATAAAGTTTAATTAAAAATTGTCAAAATACACAGAAACACATGAATGTTTAATATTCGTTGTTATATACAACGAATGTACATACATATGGCTTAGATGTGTGTGAAGATAAATTTAAATTTAAGTAGCAGAGACAAGAACCGATTTCTCTAACAGAGCTAATTTTTCGGTTAACAGAGCGCTGTTAGCCACTTAACAGTAGTGGGTAATTTCAAGAAATGTGGATAATCTAGGAACTGGGGCCGGAACCGTACAAGACAACACATGGAACAGGTGCTCCAGAGTATTCATGTTGGACGCAAGATAAAAGGACATGCAAAAAACGTTCAAAACAATCCAAAAAAGCAATTATAAAAAAAGACATTTTCCCGGAGAGATAATGGGTCTTTACGGAAAAATAGGGACTTATAGGTATATCCCACTATATAGAAATGGTGCTCCAGACGGTCCTCTAAGGAGCAGATTAGGTGGTATTTCTGAAATAATTTTGAGATTTCAGAAAAATGAATTTGAAAAAAGTCATATTTTTGAAGAATTTCTTGAGAAGATTCGTGACCATTTTGGAAAAATGGGGACTTATAGGTATATCCCACTATATAGAAATGGTGCTCCAGACGGTCCTCTAAGGAGCAGATTAGGTGGTATTTCTGAAATAATTTTGAGATTTCAGAAAAATGAATTTGAAAAAAGTCATATTTTTGAAGAATTTCTTGAGAAGATTCGTGACCATTTTGGAAAAATGGGGACTTATAGGTATATCCCACTATATAGAAATGGTGCTCCAGACGGTCCTCTAAGGAGCAGATTAGGTGGTATTTCTGAAATAATTTTGAGATTTCAGAAAAATGAATTTGAAAAAAGTCATATTTTTGAAGAATTTCTTGAGAAGATTCGTGACCATTTTGGAAAAATGGGGACTTATAGGTATATCCCACTATATAGAAATGGTGCTCCAGACGGTCCTCTAAGGAGCAGATTAGGTGGTATTTCTGAAATAATTTTGAGATTTCAGAAAAATGAATTTGAAAAAAGTCATATTTTTGAAGAATTTCTTGAGAAGATTCGTGACCATTTTGGAAAAATGGGGACTTATAGGTATATCCCACTATATAGAAATGGTGCTCCAGACGGTCCTCTAAGGAGCAGATTAGGTGGTATTTCTGAAATAATTTTGAGATTTCAGAAAAATGAATTTGAAAAAAGTCATATTTTTGAAGAATTTCTTGAGAAGATTCGTGACCATTTTGGAAAAATGGGGACTTATAGGTATATCCCACTATATAGAAATGGTGCTCCAGACGGTCCTCTAAGGAGCAGATTAGGTGGTATTTCTGAAATAATTTTGAGATTTCAGAAAAATGAATTTGAAAAAAAGTCATATTTTTGAAGAATTTCTTGAGAAGATTCGTGACCATTTTGGAAAAATGGGGACTTATAGGTATATCCCACTATATAGAAATGGTGCTCCAGACGGTCCTCTAAGGAGCAGATTAGGTGGTATTTCTGAAATAATTTTGAGATTTCAGAAAAATGAATTTGAAAAAAGTCATATTTTTGAAGAATTTCTTGAGAAGATTCGTGACCATTTTGGAAAAATGGGGACTTATAGGTATATCCCACTATATAGAAATGGTGCTCCAGACGGTCCTCTAAGGAGCAGATTAGGTGGTATTTCTGAAATAATTTTGAGATTTCAGAAAAATGAATTTGAAAAAAGTCATATTTTTGAAGAATTTCTTGAGAAGATTCGTGACCATTTTGGAAAAATGGGGACTTATAGGTATATCCCACTATATAGAAATGGTGCTCCAGACGGTCCTCTAAGGAGCAGATTAGGTGGTATTTCTGAAATAATTTTGAGATTTCAGAAAAATGAATTTGAAAAAAGTCATATTTTTGAAGAATTTCTTGAGAAGATTCGTGACCATTTTGGAAAAATGGGGACTTATAGGTATATCCCACTATATAGAAATGGTGCTCCAGACGGTCCTCTAAGGAGCAGATTATGTGGTATTTCTGAAATAATTTTGAGATTTCAGAAAAATGAATTTGAAAAAAGTCATATTTATTCAAATCAAGTCAAATTCATTTTTTTGAAATCTCAAGAAAAAGAAAAATGGGGACTTATAGGTATATCCCACTATATAGAAATGGTGCTCCAGACGGTCCTCTAAGGAGCAGATTAGGTGGTATTTCTGAAATAATTTTGAGATTTCAGAAAAATGAATTTGAAAAAAAGTCATATTTTTGAAGAATTTCTTGAGAAGATTCGTGACCATTTTGGAAAAATGGGGACTTATAGGTATATCCCACTATATAGAAATGGTGCTCCAGACGGTCCTCTAAGGAGCAGATTAGGTGGTATTTCTGAAATAATTTTGAGATTTCAGAAAAATGAATTTGAAAAAAGTCATATTTTTGAAGAATTTCTTGAGAAGATTCGTGACCATTTTGGAAAAATGGGGACTTATAGGTATATCCCACTATATAGAAATGGTGCTCCAGACGGTCCTCTAAGGAGCAGATTAGGTGGTATTTCTGAAATAATTTTGAGATTTCAGAAAAATGAATTTGAAAAAAGTCATATTTTTGAAGAATTTCTTGAGAAGATTCGTGACCATTTTGGAAAAATGGGGACTTATAGGTATATCCCACTATATAGAAATGGTGCTCCACTATATAGAAATGGTGCTCCAGACGGTCCTCTAAGGAGCAGATTAGGTGGTATTTCTGAAATAATTTTGAGATTTCAGAAAAATGAATTTGAAAAAAGTCATATTTTTGAAGAATTTCTTGAGAAGATTCGTGACCATTTTGGAAAAATGGGGACTTATAGGTATATCCCACTATATAGAAATGGTGCTCCAGACGGTCCTCTAAGGAGCAGATTAGGTGGTATTTCTGAAATAATTTTGAGATTTCAGAAAAATGAATTTGAAAAAAGTCATATTTTTGAAGAATTTCTTGAGAAGATTCGTGACCATTTTGGAAAAATGGGGACTTATAGGTATATCCCACTATATAGAAATGGTGCTCCAGACGGTCCTCTAAGGAGCAGATTAGGTGGTATTTCTGAAATAATTTTGAGATTTCAGAAAAATGAATTTGAAAAAAAGTCATATTTTTGAAGAATTTCTTGAGAAGATTCGTGACCATTTTGGAAAAATGGGGACTTATAGGTATATCCCACTATATAGAAATGGTGCTCCAGACGGTCCTCTAAGGAGCAGATTAGGTGGTATTTCTGAAATAATTTTGAGATTTCAGAAAAATGAATTTGAAAAAAGTCATATTTTTGAAGAATTTCTTGAGAAGATTCGTGACCATTTTGGAAAAATGGGGACTTATAGGTATATCCCACTATATAGAAATGGTGCTCCAGACGGTCCTCTAAGGAGCAGATTAGGTGGTATTTCTGAAATAATTTTGAGATTTCAGAAAAATGAATTTGAAAAAAGTCATATTTTTGAAGAATTTCTTGAGAAGATTCGTGACCATTTTGGAAAAATGGGGACTTATAGGTATATCCCACTATATAGAAATGGTGCTCCAGACGGTCCTCTAAGGAGCAGATTAGGTGGTATTTCTGAAATAATTTTGAGATTTCAGAAAAATGAATTTGAAAAAAGTCATATTTTTGAAGAATTTCTTGAGAAGATTCGTGACCATTTTGGAAAAATGGGGACTTATAGGTATATCCCACTATATAGAAATGGTGCTCCAGACGGTCCTCTAAGGAGCAGATTATGTGGTATTTCTGAAATAATTTTGAGATTTCAGAAAAATGAATTTGAAAAAAGTCATATTTATTCAAATCAAGTCAAATTCATTTTTTTGAAATCTCAAGAAAAAGAAAAATGGGGACTTATAGGTATATCCCACTATATAGAAATGGTGCTCCAGACGGTCCTCTAAGGAGCAGATTAGGTGGTATTTCTGAAATAATTTTGAGATTTCAGAAAAATGAATTTGAAAAAAAGTCATATTTTTGAAGAATTTCTTGAGAAGATTCGTGACCATTTTGGAAAAATGGGGACTTATAGGTATATCCCACTATATAGAAATGGTGCTCCAGACGGTCCTCTAAGGAGCAGATTAGGTGGTATTTCTGAAATAATTTTGAGATTTCAGAAAAATGAATTTGAAAAAAGTCATATTTTTGAAGAATTTCTTGAGAAGATTCGTGACCATTTTGGAAAAATGGGGACTTATAGGTATATCCCACTATATAGAAATGGTGCTCCAGACGGTCCTCTAAGGAGCAGATTAGGTGGTATTTCTGAAATAATTTTGAGATTTCAGAAAAATGAATTTGAAAAAAGTCATATTTTTGAAGAATTTCTTGAGAAGATTCGTGACCATTTTGGAAAAATGGGGACTTATAGGTATATCCCACTATATAGAAATGGTGCTCCAGACGGTCCTCTAAGGAGCAGATTAGGTGGTATTTCTGAAATAATTTTGAGATTTCAGAAAAATGAATTTGAAAAAAGTCATATTTTTGAAGAATTTCTTGAGAAGATTCGTGACCATTTTGGAAAAATGGGGACTTATAGGTATATCCCACTATATAGAAATGGTGCTCCAGACGGTCCTCTAAGGAGCAGATTAGGTGGTATTTCTGAAATAATTTTGAGATTTCAGAAAAATGAATTTGAAAAAAGTCATATTTATTCAAATCAAGTCAAATTCATTTTTTTGAAATCTCAAGAAAAAGAAAAATGGGGACTTATAGGTATATCCCACTATATAGAAATGGTGCTCCAGACGGTCCTCTAAGGAAATCTCAAAATTATTTCAGAAATACCACCTAATCTGCTCCTTAGAGGACCGTCTGGAGCACCATTTCTATATAGTGGGATATACCTATAAGTCCCCATTTTTCCAAAATGGTCACGAATCTTCTCAAGAAATTCTTCAAAAATATGACTTTTTTCAAATTCATTTTTCTGAAATCTCAAAATTATTTCAGAAATACCACCTAATCTGCTCCTTAGAGGACCGTCTGGAGCACCATTTCTATATAGTGGGATATACCTATAAGTCCCCATTTTTCCAAAATGGTCACGAATCTTCTCAAGAAATTCTTCAAAAATATGACTTTTTTCAAATTCATTTTTCTGAAATCTCAAAATTATTTCAGAAATACCACCTAATCTGCTCCTTAGAGGACCGTCTGGAGCACCATTTCTATATAGTGGGATATACCTATAAGTCCCCATTTTTCCAAAATGGTCACGAATCTTCTAAAGAAATTCTTCAAAAATATGACTTTTTTCAAATTCATTTTTCTGAAATCTCAAAATTATTTCAGAAATACCACCTAATCTGCTCCTTAGAGGACCGTCTGGAGCACCATTTCTATATAGTGGGATATACCTATAAGTCCCCATTTTTCCAAAATGGTCACGAATCTTCTCAAGAAATTCTTCAAAAATATGACTTTTTTCAAATTCATTTTTCTGAAATCTCAAAATTATTTCAGAAATACCACCTAATCTGCTCCTTAGAGGACCGTCTGGAGCACCATTTCTATATAGTGGGATATACCTATAAGTCCCCATTTTTCCAAAATGGTCACGAATCTTCTCAAGAAATTCTTCAAAAATATGACTTTTTTTCAAATTCATTTTTCTGAAATCTCAAAATTATTTCAGAAATACCACCTAATCTGCTCCTTAGAGGACCGTCTGGAGCACCATTTCTATATAGTGGGATATACCTATAAGTCCCCATTTTTCTTTTTCTTGAGATTTCAAAAAAATGAATTTGACTTGATTTGAATAAATATGACTTTTTTCAAATTCATTTTTCTGAAATCTCAAAATTATTTCAGAAATACCAGCTAATCTGCTCCTTAGAGGACCGTCTGGAGCACCATTTCTATATAGTGGGATATACCTATAAGTCCCCATTTTTCCAAAATGGTCACGAATCTTCTCAAGAAATTCTTCAAAAATATGACTTTTTTCAAATTCATTTTTCTGAAATCTCAAAATTATTTCAGAAATACCACCTAATCTGCTCCTTAGAGGACCGTCTGGAGCACCATTTCTATATAGTGGGATATACCTATAAGTCCCCATTTTTCCAAAATGGTCACGAATCTTCGCAAGAAATTCTTCAAAAATATGACTTTTTTCAAATTCATTTTTCTGAAATCTCAAAATTATTTCAGAAATACCACCTAATCTGCTCCTTAGAGGACCGTCTGGAGCACCATTTCTATATAGTGGGATATACCTATAAGTCCCCATTTTTCTTTTTCTTGAGATTTCAAAAAAATGAATTTGACTTGATTTGAATAAATATGACTTTTTTCAAATTCATTTTTCTGAAATCTCAAAATTATTTCAGAAATACCACCTAATCTGCTCCTTAGAGGACCGTCTGGAGCACCATTTCTATATAGTGGGATATACCTATAAGTCCCCATTTTTCCAAAATGGTCACGAATCTTCTCAAGAAATTCTTCAAAAATATGACTTTTTTCAAATTCATTTTTCTGAAATCTCAAAATTATTTCAGAAATACCACCTAATCTGCTCCTTAGAGGACCGTCTGGAGCACCATTTCTATATAGTGGGATATACCTATAAGTCCCCATTTTTCCAAAATGGTCACGAATCTTCTCAAGAAATTCTTCAAAAATATGACTTTTTTCAAATTCATTTTTCTGAAATCTCAAAATTATTTCAGAAATACCACCTAATCTGCTCCTTAGAGGACCGTCTGGAGCACCATTTCTATATAGTGGGATATACCTATAAGTCCCCATTTTTCCAAAATGGTCACGAATCTTCTCAAGAAATTCTTCAAAAATATGACTTTTTTTCAAATTCATTTTTCTGAAATCTCAAAATTATTTCAGAAATACCACCTAATCTGCTCCTTAGAGGACCGTCTGGAGCACCATTTCTATATAGTGGGATATACCTATAAGTCCCCATTTTTCCAAAATGGTCACGAATCTTCTCAAGAAATTCTTCAAAAATATGACTTTTTTTCAAATTCATTTTTCTGAAATCTCAAAATTATTTCAGAAATACCACCTAATCTGCTCCTTAGAGGACCGTCTGGAGCACCATTTCTATATAGTGGGATATACCTATAAGTCCCCATTTTTCTTTTTCTTGAGATTTCAAAAAAATGAATTTGACTTGATTTGAATAAATATGACTTTTTTCAAATTCATTTTTCTGAAATCTCAAAATTATTTCAGAAATACCACCTAATCTGCTCCTTAGAGGACCGTCTGGAGCACCATTTCTATATAGTGGGATATACCTATAAGTCCCCATTTTTCCAAAATGGTCACGAATCTTCTCAAGAAATTCTTCAAAAATATGACTTTTTTCAAATTCATTTTTCTGAAATCTCAAAATTATTTCAGAAATACCACCTAATCTGCTCCTTAGAGGACCGTCTGGAGCACCATTTCTATATAGTGGGATAT
Source organism: Germaria angustata (assembly GCA_963681545.1). NCBI lineage: Eukaryota > Metazoa > Arthropoda > Insecta > Diptera > Tachinidae > Germaria > Germaria angustata. The sequence continues at coordinate 39,149,670 of OY812999.1, forward strand.
ACCTATAAGTCCCCATTTTTCCAAAATGGTCACGAATCTTCTCAAGAAATTCTTCAAAAATATGACTTTTTTCAAATTCATTTTTCTGAAATCTCAAAATTATTTCAGAAATACCACCTAATCTGCTCCTTAGAGGACCGTCTGGAGCACCATTTCTATATAGTGGGATATACCTATAAGTCCCCATTTTTCCAAAATGGTCACGAATCTTCTCAAGAAATTTTTCAAAAATATGACTTTTTTTCAAATTCATTTTTCTGAAATCTCAAAATTATTTCAGAAATACCACCTAATCTGCTCCTTAGAGGACCGTCTGGAGCACCATTTCTATATAGTGGGATATACCTATAAGTCCCCATTTTTCCAAAATGGTCACGAATCTTCTCAAGAAATTCTTCAAAAATATGACTTTTTTTCAAATTCATTTTTCTGAAATCTCAAAATTATTTCAGAAATACCACCTAATCTGCTCCTTAGAGGACCGTCTGGAGCACCATTTCTATATAGTGGGATATACCTATAAGTCGCTATTTTTCCGTAAAGACCCATTATCTCTCCGGGAAAATGTCTTTTTTTATAATTGCTTTTTTGGATTGTTTTGAACGTTTTTTGCATGTCCTTTTATCTTGCGTCCAACATGAATACTCTGGAGCACCTGTTGCATGTGTTGTCTTGTACGGTTCCGGCCCCAGTTCCTAGATTATCCACATTTCTTGAAATTACCCACTACTGTTAAGTGGCTAACAGCGCTCTGTTAACCGAAAAATTAGCTCTGTTAGAGAAATCGGTTCTTGTCTCTGCTACTTAAATTTAAATTTATCTTCACACACATATGGCTTAGTGATGTTATGAATGCACTTTTTTATATCAGAGGCGAATAGGAATATCATATTTAAAATTTTGAAAGTTGGCAGTTTGCCTAAAAATTAAACGAACCCTAATGGTGACAAAAGAAAAGTTGGTTGGCTCTAGATATCTCCTAGTCAATATAAAATCAGAATCTTATTAACGAATCGTTAATAAGATTCTGATTTTATATTGATATATTCTGATTTTATATCGTTAATAACGATACTCGTATGTAAGAAACAAATGTCTTGTATTTGTACGAAGGATCTTACTGCCGTTTGTATAGTAATAGGATTCTTTTAAGAAATATGATCTCTCTAATTGAGATTATAGTGATAGGTATTGTACCAAGCAAGAACATGGTCATCATTTTGCTCTCAATAGAATCTAGTAAAGAAGCTTCCAAAAAGGTAATTAATATGTGGAGAGTACTCAATATGTGGAGATAATTTTTTTTTATAAGGAAAACAATTGCAGATTTAAATGGAAATATTATAACCGTCACGTTTTGTTTTTCTTTATGTGTTATATGTATCACTTATCCATTGGAGAAAATTAATCTGTTATATGAACATGATTTAAGGAAATAAATATTATTTCTTTTTTTAATTCTTAATATTGAAATTTATTACTTCGGGATATTTTCCCCAAACTAATTGTTAAAACAATTAAAATTTTTGCAAAATACAGAGTGGGGCAATAGTAATGTCATAAAATGAATTTGCTGACATTTTTGTATTTAACATTTGTGTTATAGATAAATATATAGAAAATTAGTTGTCAACAATCAATGCAGCGATACACACCTCAAGTATACACTTTTTATGAAAGCAGAGATCTGTTATAGTCGTTTATAGCAAAATGACAGCCAGTTGAAATTATTACATTACTTTTGGGCCTCAATACTTACTTTCAATTAACATTTTGCCAACTTGACTTCCTAAGAAATTTAAAAATTCCATTTTTTTATATTTGGAAGAAATGAAATGTGTTGTTCCTTGAGAATTACTTCCATTTTCTTTTTTACTGGGAACTAACTTGCGAAATGTTTGGATAAGAGCTTGGCCTTATTTTCACATTTACATACATGTGCTCTTCTAGGGATATTCGTTTTACTCCTCTGGAGAGCATAGAGCCGGAAACACACATATTATTGAGACATACCAACAATAAATCATATTCTTGTATTTTAGAATCGATATCATTTGTTATTATTTGATTTCTAAGAGGTCCAACCAACATCGCGTATATTTAAAGCACATACCAACTTCTTGCAATCACACTTACTGTGATCGATTTCACAGCGATTTTCATACGGCATCTAGTTTCCTACTAGAAGATTATTATTTAAAGTTCAATATAAACTTTATTCTGTTAATAATTGTTACAAATTAATATATTTTTGTAACATGTATCCACTTAATGTTTTTTTCGACATCTTATGTATGTATATATTTTGGAATGAAAATATTCAACAAATATTCATTCAACTGCATGTGGCGAATACGAATCCGAATGCCATGAAATAGACGATTATTCCTGAATATGAATGCCAATGCGTCACATCACTAGTACATACATATGTAGACATATATATATATACATATATATATATATATATATATATATATATATATATATATATATATATATATATATATATATATATATATATATATATGACGACAATGATTGCTGATACAATTGAAATGTATTTTTCATTTGAAAATCAATTTATTCACGAAAATAATTGTTTTTTGTTTTGTTTTATTTTTCCAAGAAAACGAGTACACAGTAATATTGGATATTTTATTAAATTGTTAAAAAAATTAATATAAAGCTAAGTATTAGAAATTCTAAATAAAATTGAACTTATTTCTGCATCAATATGATAGAATAATTAATTTGGTCGTTATAAGTATTCCTCCCTTTGTTAAATATGAAAAACATATATGTATGTACAAAGCTATTAATGTCATAATTTTTAAAGAAATCAGAAATAGTAAAATTTTACAAATTGGCAAAATGTGTGTGATTGCACATACATACTTCACTAAAACTTGCGCAATTAAAATCGCCTAGTGAAAAATACATGTAAGTGCGGAATATTCGAAAGAGTTTAGATTTTGAATGGTTACTAACTCAATTGTATTTATGACACTTCTGAGTATGTATATAAAATTTTCTGTGTAGTATATTTATGTGAAATTGCACGGAATAAGTAATGTGAATATAAAATACAAATTTAAACAAAAAATATCCCAAATAAAATTTATTCATTTAATTTTCACAACTTGCTGTGATTGATATTATTTAGCAAAATTTAGGATTAATCATTACAAATAAGTAAAGAAAATATAATTTCTTTCTTGCAAAAAAACTGTTTATAATAGCAATAATGTTAGAGAGCTTGTTAATAAATAATATATATAATCATAATTAATTAATTTTCTTTTAAATTTATAAACAGAAACTATTTTATTTGTTTTATGCAAAAGTTTATAAAATTAAAAATTTATGCAAATTATCCTTACAAATGCGTTGAATAAGAATTCAATTTGTTTGTTGTTGTGACATTGGCAAATAGAATTCCAAATAAGCAATTAAATTTAATTTTGAAAAATTTTCTTTGTAAATTCATTTTGCACAGAAATTGGGGGAAAAATAAATTGAATAAAAAACAACACCAAAGATATATGTATATTTTTCCCTTTTTCACCCTAAAAGAATAAGTATGTATGTATGCATGACCTTTTCACTGGTGGTATGTTTTTCTGAAATTTTTCATTTATAAAACTTGCAAACAAGGGTTCTCAAATATTCAGGAATATAACAGTTTCAAATGCGTTGAGTTTGGATTCCTTGTGTTGTTGTGCAATTAGCAAATAAAATTTCAAATAAGTTATTAAATGACAATTTGAAAATTCCACTTGTAAATTCATTATAGATAAAATTTTATAAAAATAAAATTGAATGGAAAAACAATAAAAATGTGTTGTTTTTCAGCCCAAAAGAAGAAGTATGTATAACTAAGGAAGAAAAGAAAAATTCATAGTAATTAACAAAATTGAAGCGGCCTGTGATATTCTAAAGTTGTCCTTTCGAACTTTGCTTTCTTTTCTCATGCTTCGGAAGCATAAAAAACAAATACACTCTTATAAACTGAGTGGTAAAAATAATAATAAAATTTAGTTCTATAAATTTCGATTATAATACGAGTAATCTAAGTTTTAATGGTGCGTTTTTACTTTGAAAATACTTGAGTTCTATATATGTATTAAATATACTTATATTGAAATGTATTAAACACAGAAGTTATGAAATAATTCACGTAATTCGTGTAATGAAATATTTTGGGTCGATTTTCCATAGGAAATAAGAAAACAAATTTAAGAACTCAAAGAATATCTTAAACAACTTCAATAAACAAAACTGAAAGAAAACTCGCCTTTTATTTTTTTTTGGGATTAAATATAATCTTTTAAACGACTTTTATTAATAAAATTTAATTTTTTTTTTTAAATTTTTAACTTCTTATTTTTATCCCAATCAGCTTTTTGTAGCATATCCTTAAAGACGAATCGGCTTCTTTATTTTCTGCAAGTCCTGGTAACGCAGCTCGCGAGAACTGTACTGAAAGGGTAAAAGTGATCCGGTTATAAAAAATAACAACGAATCCTTATAAAAACTGTTAAATTTCTGTTCATTTGCATACTTCACTTGTAATACGAGAAGTAACACCTTTCTCACATATCTTATACCTACACCTTGAAAATTAAAAAAAAGATCTAATTTTTTATAAGTTGACTTGTGTTTTTGTAAAAATACATATGTATGTACATACATACTCACACATATGGTATAAATAAAAATACGAAAGGGGTCGTCTTATTTTTTTTTTATTCTTTTATGAGTTTATTTGCTTATCCATGCAATGTTTTCGTCCTATAGTTTGTATTTTAAAGTCATCTGACTTCCTATGAAATCCTGTAGCCTCTTTCAATGTGTTTTTTCAACATAAAAACTTGTGCATTTACATTTTTATGTGCACAAACACTTAAATATGTATATACGTATGTATTTAGAAATATATGGAGCAGAACAAAACTTCAAACATTTGAAAGATTGTTGATAACAGTTGCCTCGTCGTAGTATCTTCTAAATGATAGATAGAACGAAGTGTTCGCGAAATTTTAAAATGCAATGCATTTCATTTTCTAGTTCGACATGTGTCACCCTGGCGTTGAGAGTTCGATTGGCACCAAAAATATTTAATTCTGATAAAATGTTACAATGAAATAAAGCCAACTGATTGGGAGATATTACACAGGCTTTCATACGGCCCTCCTTTTGATTATAGATAATTAATTTTATTATTTTTTCAACTTCTCCCTATTACAAAAACCTCACTTTTTGTACAGATTTCTACGAATTGCTTTTGTTTAATAATGAGGGTACGAGTATTATCCATCAGTGACTAATTAAAAAAATTATTATGTCACTCCTTTTAGTGACTTCCGCAATAGAAATGCTTGCAGGGTTATACGTACATACTTATGTATTGGCAACAGCTGTTGCATTTGTTTTTGATTCTCGTTTTGTGTGGAGTTGTTTTCCTGTCTCAAGCCATCACCCTTTGTCTGGTTTCTTATACTTATCCCTGTAAAATGCCGAAGATCTTACCGCTTTGTTGGATGTCTTGTTATTTTTTTCGGTAGATAAAGCACATGTCCACTTTTTCTTAAAATTATTTTATTTAAACATAACATTATTTTCAAATATCATTTCAAGAGAGGTCCTTTTTAAAATTTTATTGTTGTTATTGTTGATTTGATATCTGCTTGTGTATATTGACCTATCCTTACTTCAATTTTCAATTCCATTGAGTTCACAAGCACACCTATACTTATATATATATATATATATATATATATATATATATATATATATATATATATATATATAAACAGCTGTCAAGTGTTTTATTCTCAGTTCGGTTTGGCAATTCATCATGAATAGACTCACGCCTGAACAATGCTTGCACATAGCTCGTGCCACAATAGATTTATTGAAAGACACGTTTGGTGACCACCTAATTTCACGTTTTGGACCTGTGAATTGGCCTCCAAGATCTTGTGGTTTAACACCGCTAGACTACTTTCTGTGGGGCTATGTAAAGTCATTGGTCTATGCGGATAAGCCACAAACGCTTGACCATTTGGAAGACAACATTCCCCGTGTTATTGCCGATATACGGCCACAAATGTTGGAAAAAGTCATTGAAAATTGGACGTCCAGATTGGACTACATCCGCGCCAGCCGTGGCGGTCATATGCCAGAAATCATATTTAAAATATAATGCCACAAGATTATCTTTCGGATAAATAAAATTCATGTCAATCGAATAATACATCGTTGTTTTATTGCAACTTAAAGTTCTATACCTCTATAAAAAACACCCTTTATATATATATATATATATATATATATATATATATATATATATATATATATATATATATATATATATATATGTATATGTATATTATAGGTAAGTGACTTATTTCGTTTTATTTGATTCGTTTTGAAATGAATATTTCTATCAGGCAATAAATATTTTTTATTGCTTAAACTTACTGGATAAATTATAAAAATTGCAAACTGTGTTTCTAAGAGTGCTACTTATTTTCCCTCTAATGGATTTATTTTCTTTTGTTTCGTATGGTAAATTAAATTATTAAATAAATTTTTTCTATTACATTAATACTAGTACTTGTAATATGTGTACCTGTTTTCCAATATTCACTTTAAATTTAAACAAATTTATGTATATTATTTTGTATTTTAAAAGTTTAAAACTTGTTTTTCCTAAAACTCAATGCCATTGAACAATGGCTTTAAAACAAACAAAACTAGATCCAACTTAATAAGACTGCAATCAGTGGCGTTCACGAAAGGTTTTCAAGCTAATCAAGTTATTGAAATTAGCGCTGCTAAAAAAACAATTAGTTGTTGACTATTTTTTCTAGTTTTTCATAAAACGTAAGTGAAGTAGATACAAAATAAAAAGCACGAATAACAATAAAATTTTTATTTGAAAAATCATTTCAGATATTCTAATAATTTTTTAATTCGTTTTATTATTTGTTGTTAGTTTTAAGCTAGCCTGTAGCTAGTCTATATGTCTGATATTTCGCTGGTGCATAGACCGACTAATCAATAGACATTCAACCAAATATTGATATCAAGTTCATTTGCTTTCCAAAAATTAACCATAAAAAATTTATTTTAAATATTAAAAAATTTACAGTGTATTACATTTATATACATAAAAGTTTAATGTTTAATTTACATCTTTTTTAGTCGAAAATTTTCAGGAATGTAAAGAAATGGCTAGAAAATTATTTATAATAATAATAATAATAATAAAATAATAAAATATAATAATAATAATCATTATTATTTTATGTTTATAAAAAATCTCTTGCAAGAAAATTGTTTATTAACTTATGGAAATGGCAACAATTATTTTCTATTCCTTTGAAATAAATATAAAATCTAATTTTTATGAAAATTTTGAATGAAATATACAGCTTAAAACTTTTATTCACGTAGCCGTTGACAGAAGAATTTCACAGAAGTATCTTCGGCTCTAATTGAAAATTAAAAAATTGATTGAATCAAAAAATATAACATGTGTGGAAAGCGGATGGATGACAATAGTGTCTTTGAATATTCCTTTGATATGCTCCAGCACTGAAAATGACAGAAAACATTTCAGGAGGGAATTTAGTGTCACATACGTGGTGCATGATAAAACATATATTTTCGCTATAGTGCGAATTTCGACTCACCGTGTGACTCAAGGTGTGACATCATTTGAGCATATTTTATTTGTAGTAAGTATAAAACGGTACAAGCAAATTTAGAACGCCGTGTCAAGAAAAATGCAGTAATGTCGACAAAGAATGTGTGTATGTATGTATGTACGTAAAGTCGTCAATGCGGATATTGAAAAATGAGGTAAAATCGTCACTTCTGGCACCCTTATTATTTCACTTGTATAATTAGCAGGGCAAATAAATACATTATTTTACTTATTTGTTTTTGGAAAATAGGAACTATAGGCCAACTAAAATTTTTTTTGCTAACATACTAATTAATGAGTTATCTCAAACTCGAAATTATTTTAAATACCTTTAAATACAATCAAAATAAAGACTGAAAAAAATAATATTAATAATATAACTTGCAAAATATATTTTAGTCCGGCTCGATTTCGAATTAGGTCAGACTCCATCGTAAACTGGGAACTTTTTTAATTGGATTTTCTTAATACTATGATGGTCAAAGAAGGAAAAGTGAATTAAACTATAGCTAGAGTAACATGCATACATTTTCGAGTCTATATTCTTAGGATAATTTTGTTCAATCATAATTATTTTTTACACTAACTTTGTCTGAAAAAAATATACATATGTACATCGCACATTAAATACAAAAAGATTCACAAAATAAAAACTCCAAAATGTTCTTCCTGTACAAGCGACATACGAGTAAGTAAATTAAAACAAGCATAATTGTATTTTTCCACCTAAATAAGACTCTGATGGAAACGAATTTTTGCAGTTTTTAAAGGCTTTGTTATGTGAACTGATTTGTGGAAAAATTTTGAGTTGTGACTGTTTTGTGCGCGAAATGTATGTAGATAAACTCGGTTGCTGATGACGTATTACGGACCATTAATGAATATTGATAATTATTAATGATAAACTTTATTTTTATCTATGCATTTCAGAATTGTGAAATATATGTATTTATTAACTTATCTCGCTTGACTTTGACTTTTTTATGTGTATGTACAAAAGGTACTGCCTATATATTTTGATTGCGAACCTAAACATTAAATAATTAACTCACATTATTCATATTTCACTGTAAACGAATTTACGTCAGTATATTTATAAAATATCAAGTGGCAAGAAAATTCTATTTTATGATGCTTTTTTAATTCTGAGGAATTTCTCCGATACATACATACTTACATATATTCATATCTACAAATACCCATGAATACTTTTAAACAATATTAAAAATAACATGATAATTTTCGTAAGAAAAGTAATAATAAATAATAATTAAGGCGAATAAAGTTTATTTTAGAAAATGTCTTAGATTTAATTAGCCTGTTTTATTATGTATATACATATGTATGTAATTGTATGTACATATATATGTGTATACGTGTTAATTCCTATATTACACAGTGACAAAGGAGAGTATGCAAACCCCTTGCAAAAGTGTCATTTACATAATATCTGAAGCTTTGTCGTTACAAAACCTATATGGAATAAATCATTCACATAAAATAACTAATTTAATTTATAAAATGTATTTTATTAATATAAACTTAAAAAATTAAATTTTTGCATGACAGAAAAATCTATACATGTACCATTCAAATATATTGCTTTGAAGTAAGATAATTAACAAGATACAGATAATTTAATTATACATATATTAATTTCTTTTCCACCAAATGCAAAATTTTCTATTGCTGTTCTAGAAAAATGGCTGCACCGGAAAAAGAAATCGTTAAACAAATTGGGTACGTCTTTAATTTTACAAGGAAATCAACTACTGGTGGCGTAGTGCAGCCATTATGAAGAGGTAGTTATTGTATATCTTTCCAAAACCGTATTTTTTATATTAAGCCAAATGAAAATTCAAGCAGAAATCTGTCGTTGTAGAAAATGGAAAACATCTTTTGTTATGGAATAGGACCAAATGTTCGCGGAAGTAATTGAAATGTTTCAATTATCAATTTTTTACCTTAAACCAAAATATTTTCGTAGACAATTCAGTTTAAAGAAAAAAATATTTCTATGGTTCATTTGAATAAACGAAGTTTTGTAAAGTAAATTGCTAGCTTTTCTGCTATACGTACTGAAAAAAATATATCATACAGGTTTTGTTCTGATAAAGCTTCAAATTTTACTTGAATTGAATTTTTTGTAAAGGGTATGTATACTTTTATGAATAACTGTGTACATATGTGTATACTGTATGCGTGTATAACGCTGTTGCCAAGCTATTGCCATCTCTACTTGGAAATAACACCTAAAGGCTTTGTATTTAGAAATAAAAGAATCATTCAAGAAAGATAGATGATGAAACTCTTAAAAATGTCTACATTCTCATGCAAGTTTTTTCTCAGGCTCCTCTATGAAGCACAAAACTTCAGAAAAAAAATTAAAGAACTTAAGTTATAGCGAATAGTCTTACTCGTAGATATAGTGTGTACGTTTCCTCTCATTATTCAATCAATTAGCGCCGCTGTTAATCATGTTAAAAAGAAAAAATATGTATGTATGTATGTATGTACATGTTGTGGAATGGAGTAGTGTGGCTTGTTGCAAAGCGATGGTGGGGTAGTACATCAGCAATATGTTGACTAAATATAAATATAAAAAAATTACCACATGCGGGTTGTGTCGGTTCTTGAACCTAAGTGCCAAACACAAGTCATATTAAATGTCTTTTCTTAAGTATAACTTTAATTGGGCTGTTGTAAATAATGAATTTTTATTTCTGATAGAATGAAAAATAGTTTAACATTGTAATGCATTTGTATCTATATTATATTGATTGGACAGCACTCACTACTTACTATTGGACCAAATTTAAAGTTAAAATAAAGCAGATCTTAGTCTTTTTATGATTATTAAATGAATTAACAAAATAAACCATTCAGATTTATAATATTAGTATAGGATATTTACTCATTAGTTTTTTTGTAAAAAGTATAAAAAACAATGTAATTATTTTGCCCTCATAAAATAAATAAAAAACAACAAACTAAAGTTATTCTCATGTTATATAACTAATCAAACTTCACTTAATCTATTTGAGAAGGCGGGCGAAGTTATCGCCGGGTGGGTTTTTTTTGTTTTTTAGGCATTAGCCTAATACATAACTTAAGGTGTTACTTCTTTTTATTATTAATTGTTTTACTACGACGACGATTCTGCTAAACTTACAGACGAAGGAGGCGCCCGGATGTAGTGTACATTAACGTAGAGGGTATCAATCGCTGCCGATGCTTTTCAGTGACAAGTGCTATGCCTTCATCACTTAAACAGTTCCAACAATAATTAACACAATGCCACGCTAATGTAAATCAGCAAAACTCATGATGTTGATGACTTGGCCTGAACAGGGATCGAACCTAGGTTCTTAGTCACAAATTGCTTTTTAGTCAACGCGCTAATACTTCAGCCAACAGCTCAGCCAACGCTAATCCTGATTCGCGTAGCTAATCAGAAGTTTAGTGATTTATAGTGATTAACCATTATAATATCAATGTATGAAAACCTGGTTTTTTAATTATACAGAATTTAAAGAGAACGATAACCTTGATGATCCTTTGTAATATTGCCAAATGTAATGTATTTCTTTTCATGACAGGACATGACTGAAGCCAAGTTTTATCAAGTTGAAACGACAATCACGAAATCAAATGCTGTTTTACCTACTTTTATAATTAAAGAAATATCGTTAGTTTGAATTGTATGAAAAATAATCAATACATTGAAAAATAATCGCCCTTATTCTAATTGATGTCTTCGATGTCACACCAGTCGACATCATTATATTTGCAATTTGTTGTTGGATTATTGTCGGCAACAATTAACTATTATTAACAGACTATTACTATTCCTGAAGCTTATAAAATGGCAAGTGGCCGTCAATAATATTCAATTATTTTCTACAACGAACACAGAACTGTAATTTTCATATACTGTTGACTGGATTTGACGATGACAATGAGAATATGGGTGCATATATGTACATATATATTATGGACGTCTTAGCAAATATTAAGGTAAAGGAATGATATCTTATTTAGCTGACATCTTGCATGCTCCATTACTAATCTGATTGTAGAGGAATGTTATCTTGTCCGCCGACGTTATATAAGCTGAAGTTTGACTTTTCTGCACTAAAACAAGTCATATTTATTTAATTATAGTCATCTTTCTCAAATGAATAAAAATATGTACATAATTGTTTTAGTTCAAGCAGTTGGCGGCAACAATAGTCGGAGTTAAATTCCTAATATTTGAACATTCGGTTATTAGAACTTATTCTCTGCCCAATTTCAAATTATCGAGAATTGACTGTATAAATTTATATTGACGGCGCAGTAGTGAAAAAAACTTAACTATTATGTATTTAAACAGTTTTTCTAATGGTTAGTGCAACAACGTATTGTTGAGACCATTATATATTTTTTTTAAATCTCAAACATAACCTTAGTAACCACAAAGGGGTTAAGTTTCATATTCGACTTAATCTGTTACTATCTAACAAAAATTTTATTATGTTAAAATAATTTTATTATAAAAAAAAGAATATTCGTTTGTAATTAAACTAAAAACTACAGCAATATGTATTCATCAATTGTACGCAATCAACATGATATAATTCTCATTTAGTTAATTTTAAATTTGATATAAGCATGCTACACTGACAGGAAAATTATATTCGTCCATCTGGTGGCTGTATTTCCCACGATTCAACTTGTCACAGTAATATATGTTTGCAACTCAAAAAAATGTTTTCATTATATTGAATCTTAATCGAATAACTTTCAACCATATAATGACCAAGTGTGACACTATTTTAGTTGTGTTGTATTGTAATATTATAGTTGTACCGTAAAATCTTAAGTTTCGCTGTTCATAGCAACATTACTGTTGCGAAACTATTTGAAAGATATGTCTTAGATACATTGTCAGATATCTCGCGCAGGGCTATAATACAAGAGGGATTGATGCGAAAACTTCGCCCAACGAAGTATGTTAATTATCGCCATAAAACTTTATCAAATTTTATGTTATCGACTTCAAAATAAATTTTTATCAAAACTTAATCTTCATATCCAAAGATACATACATTATTTCATGTTAAACAGAGTTGATGTGTGATAGATATCGCAATGTTCTTTTCCCCCATTTATTCAGTGGAATTCATTTCACCTGCAGGCTTTTTCTAAAACAAATTCTTCACCATTTGCAAAGAATTTTTATTGTTAATTGTTTGTGATTACGTTTTAGTTGTAAAAAATTCAAATGTAATTAGATTTCTAGCAAAGTAAAACAACTAAATTTCTCTTTAACAATAAACTTGTCGTTGGTTATCTATATGTTCATATGCACCTTAAAAATATCAGTTCATAACATTTCCTTGGAATTGTGTCGTATTCCTCGAAAAATAAAAATTAAACAAACTTGAAAGTCATAATTTCAATGAAATTAAACACAAATATTTGTACATACGTATTTATGTATTTATGTATGTATATACATACATACGCGTGGTGTACTTTGATAAGTGTTGCTTTTTAAATTACCTAGTAGGTACAATGAAACAAATTTTTCAAAATAACAAGATTCCAACGACTGATCCTGGTAGAAGAGACCACAATATCCATACGTGTATCGACGCTTTAAATGTTTTTGTCCGGCAATTAGTTTTAAGGGAATTTTAAGTTCTCTTCTTTGCAAGTTCTTAAATAAATCGGCATACGAAATGTGTAACCCTTAAATTTTAGGTTCAAGTCAACAGTTTTATGTAAACTCCTGGGATGAGTATTTTTGTGGAATATTTTAACAGTCTAACTCTTCGCGGAGGAGGAGCAAAAATATGCCTTAAACAGTAGGATGAAATGATCCACAAATATATACATATGTCGTAAAATTTTACTCCAGGTCATTAAACGCCCGAAAGAAATCAAAACTTAAAATAAGTTTAAGGGTTATTTTCGTACTTACATATTCACAATTGTAGCATCAATTGTAACCCTTACATATTACGTCTAAAATGTATTCAGCAACTTTATGTAAACCACTACCAGGAACCACATTTTTGTGGAACAATTTAACCCTCTAACTCTACATTTTAACCTTCTAAGTCTACGATGTATGGGTCTTTTTTGTCCCCTTTCGTGAAGAGACTCGCCTTAAGCAGCAATCTGGAGGGTTGAAATGTTCTAAATAATATTTGCCGTTACATTTTCTTATTAAATGAGAAATAAGTCAAAACTTAAAATATGCTTGAGTGTTAATTTCGAACTTATTAATTTTTGATGCTTTAATGTGCCACAAAATTGGATTTTATTTGATTAGTTTGTCAAAGAAACAGGTTTTACGTATAATTTTACTCTAGCTAATTTACAAAAAAAGGCTGTGGGTAAAATATTTATTAATGAAAAGTGGAAAGTGGAAAGCAAATTCGATCATTAAAAAAAGTGTTTATCTATTACATCTTTCCATTAGTTCTAGACAATTCTATATTGTTATCAAACAGTGTCCATCGTATTTCCGTTGTAGGAGAATAAATATTCTTGCTATAGCGTTTTTCAATAGGTGCATATGTCTTCTGCAATTGTTAGCCAAGTTTTCGTTGGATTCTGTTTCCAACTATTAATCGAAGTAATCCATCTGAGAATAAACAAAAATATTTTTTGGGATACCTAGATTTTCAAAAGCACTTGTTCAGTTTTTTTGTACAGTGTTAGCATTTATTATATAATACTTTTTTGAGTCTTATCTCTTCTGCTAATTATAAAGAGTATCGGCTTAGAATTTATAAATTGTTTATCAAATACTAGAACAAGTTTAGTTAACTTTTCATATAAACTTCATGACAAAGAGAAAAAAATTTAATTAAACGTGTAAAACTACGCAACTTAATTCGCACGATGAGCATAACGCAGGAAGTGAGTCAAAAGAAATTGTTTATTTGTTACGGCGGTAGCTGGCTAAAAATATCATTAGGCTGTCCAAAAATTTACAGGAAACTACACCTATATTTGATATTGATCAATGATAAAACGAAAATTAAATTTAAAAATAATGAATCATAAAACAATATGTATGTGGAAATAATACAAGTTCATTTGTGGTATATGTAACCTATTTGGGTTGTTAATATAATCATTATATGTATATGTGCAAATATGTACATACAACATAGTTTTTGGATGTATATACATACATATGTATATATATACTAAGTAAATATTTCATCGTCTGAAATACATATTTCGTAATTAGGCAGATATAATTATATCCATTTCTTTTAATAGGAATAAACAAAAGTGCTATTGGGTATCAAATCATTTTGACTGAAATTTTTTAAGGCAAAGTCATACTTATCAAACATTTGATGAATATCTGTATCTAAATTTTATAATAAATGTGCAATATTACTTTCATAACAATCGTGGTTACAGTTATTACGAGTAAGTAGTTGTATCACTATATTAAAGTACTGCATACGTAGATTGTCATTTGTTGTTGTTGTTAATGGTAATTACAAAGTTTTGTATACCATATATATTAGCTATAGTATGTATAGCTAAATACTAAGGATATAAGTAATTAGAATGTTTATCAGACAATCAAACGTGTTCTTCGCACATTCTCTCAAGTTAAGATGTTGCAAGTACGAGTATCTTACGTATACTTCCATAATGTATACTTCCATAGGGAGCTCATACAGATCAGTGTTGCCTCGCGCACAGCTGTGCCCATAAAGATTTCTCGATATTTAATCACGCAAATCTACTTGTGTGCCAAATTTCAGCTTCCTTGCGGTTGGCGATTTTCCACTTCAATTTCGAAAGTTTGTACTAAGTTAATGACAGAACACAAAAATTTCTTGGATCTAGTACAAAATTATAATCACAAAAATATGCGAAGTCGCTGCAATAGAAAAAAAATATAATTCACCAAGGTGAAGCCTAGCATTATTTTATTTTTTTGTTAAGAAAAACAATAATTAACATTGAAATATTGCAACTCCTCACCTCAATAGATTACAAAATTAAGCCCATAATTATTTAATTGCTTCTAACCAGCCGACTTTTATTGAACGCCGTCCGTGACAATACAACACCACACCTCTCCAACGCATATATATAGTAATTATAGCACGACTTAAGAATTATCATAGGAATTATCCTTGTGGTATTTGGCATACTTATTGAGTATCTTTAATAATAGAACATCATAATTTGAAAATTCGGCAGTGTCACAATCATACAAAATAAAAATACTGTAAGAGCGTAGTTCCAGATGTTTCCCACTTGCCTGTTTTACAGTTGGTTAATTTTTGTAAATAAAATTAAATAATATGAGCTTTTTTCAACAATATTTAGATTGTTTCTATAAATAATAAGATAATCGTTATATTTGAATGACGATTCCATAAAAAATATTCTAACCCTGAAAGTGGTTACACAAACTTTTCCTCAATTATTTTAATGCTCATTTAAGTTATTATGAATTAGACTGTTTGTATTTCCAATAAAATTTGAAGAAAAATTTATGATTTTATTTCGCGAATATGTAGATAATATGGAATACTAAATTTTTTTGTTTAGCGATGTGACGCAAATACTTTTAGCCATACATGAGTAAAATTTTTTTATGAATAGATTGTTGCTTTTTCTCGTAAGTCATTAAATTTTAATTTTAGATAGAAAAGTTGTGTGATTATAACCGAAAACATTCCTATATTGCAAAAAGAGTGGAAAATAAATTGAAAATATACAAATATTTCACTCCTACACAAAAGTAGCATTCCATCAAAAATATTTAGATATTTCTATTTTAATTTTGCTTTTTTCAAGCATTTACATATATCAAATAATTATATATGTATGACAAATAATTTTTCTTATACAAACATACATATGTATAGAGGAAATCACAATACACAAGCACAAAACATACATAAATATCAAACTTTGGTAGTTTGGGCATTGTTGGTGAGTTTAGAAAATGTTAAACATAAAATCAAATGTTTGTTAAAGTAATGCTCTCTCTTTCTCTCTCTCTGTTTCTCTTCCATAGTTAAATGCTGAAATGAAAAAGTGCTCCAGCAATTTATTTCGTAATTAAACAAATCTATTTTATTTTATTCTAATATATTTAGTAGGCTAATGTTTGTAACATTTTGAATTGAAATAATCCCCTTATTATATAAGTTATTGTTGACATCGCGTTAGTCGACAGCAATCGACTACTTCTGGGGGGTTACTCTCTATTGCGATGCGTATGCGATGCGTAAGAAAAATAGTACATAATCGGATAATTGGTACCCTTTATAGCATGTTTCCACGGCACTTGCTTCGCTCTCTATTCTTGCTTCACACCCCAATCATGAGCGAATCAACTTGCTTCGCCATACAAAATTTTGAGAGCGAAGCAGGTAGATTCATATTGAATCTACTTGCGAATCAAGAAAAAATCCTCTCTTCTCTAATTTTTATCGTAAATTTATCTGCACTAATTGTCAAAATTAAATATTTTTGTAAACAAAGCAAAATTAAAACTAAAAAGTTAAAAAATATAATTGTTTTTTGTGTGTGTTTCCTAGGCGTAATTAAAAAAAAGTAAAAGTTAATTTATTTAAATTTTATAAAAGTTAAAAAACAATGGAAAGAAAAAAAATTATAAAATCGAAGCAGGTAGATGAGTCGTGTAAACAGCATGATTCATAAACTTGCTTCAGAAAGCGAAACAGGAGATTCAAGTTGTCGTGGAAACATGCTATTATACAGTTGACGTGCATCTGATTTTTTCACTTTCGCAAATCTGGCATCAATGCACTCTGTAATTGTCAAAATCGTTCGTTAAAACCAAATATCTTGCGCTAACAAAACATCAAACGCATCGAACTAGCTTACGCATCGCAATAGAGAGTAACCCCTAACCCCCCTGATAAGTTTTAACTCTACTTTAAGGGCTTCAAAAATTGCAAGTGACTGTCAATAGTAGTCAATTTCAATCGTGAAAGAGTACGCAGGTGTCGATGATGTGCTGTCCGCTTAATGTGACATCGGGGTTGTGCTAAAATAATTTAGTTTTGAAATAAATATTTTACTTCAGGAAAAGAAAAGTATGTTGTTTAGGTGTTTAGCTGACATTCTAAGGTTCTAATATTGTGTATCGCTTATTATAATGTAAATTGTTGTTAAAAAAAAAACAATTGTATTTACACAACATTGCACATTGGTGAAATACGAAATTAAGCCCTAAGTTTATAAATTATAATAATAATAAAAAAATAAATTTGAGTGTGTTCGCCTTCCGACAGGGTTTGTTTAAATTTGAACCAATTTTCCGTCATCCCACATCAAATTTGGTTTGTAAACAGATTATTTGGAACGATTTGTTCAGTTTCACAAGTGAAACAATATTTTTACTGACAAATTATAAAGCCTTTTGTATTATAGTATCAAGTTGTGCCATTTCTGTGTCCATAGCTTTATGCTTTTACATAATTATTTTGTTTGAAGCAAGTTTAATCAAATCAAACTCAAATCAAGTCAAATATATACAATCAAATTTCGAATATCTAAACTTATTTAATTTAAATTGACTGTAACTTTTCAACTCGCTAAAATATGTTTATATGTTTACATTCATTTAAATGAATGATGATTTGAAGGAATCCCTTTGTTTATTTAAAGGAAAAAATAGACCTTGATATGGAATGATGTAATGGATACAGGGGGTTACTCTCTATTGCGATCCGTAAGCTAGTTCGATGCGTTTGATGTTTTGTTAGCGCAAAATATTTGGTTTTAACGAACGATTTTGACAATTACAGAGTGCATTGATGCCAGATTTGCGAAAGTGAAAAAATCAAATGCACGTCAACTCTATAAAGGGTACCAATTATCCGATTATGTACCATTTTTCTTACGCATCGCATACGCATCGCAATAGAGAGTAACCCCCCAGATGAGCATCACTCACATGGTTGCCGTGAATCAATATTGATCACATTTAATCACACATGATTGTGAGTATTAAGATGTTTGGTTTGTAGAACTCCATTCTCAACACGGAAAAATAATGTTTCCTTAGTTGGAATTAAAATTTTCTGATAAATGGAACTACAATTGGTTAAAAAATAAATTATACATTTCAACGGTAAAAATTAAGTACTAACGATATCGCAATTTGAATTCTTGATTTCGGGCACGGGAATTTTCAGTCAATACTTCCTTCCCCTCACGTACAGAAGCGTAATAACATACTCGTACATAAATAATCTTTCTTCCCATTGGATCGTGCCACGATGGTCGGAGACACACACGTTACTCACAATCTCATCTTCACCTTCAACAACAAATATTTTTTAGGATTGACAAAAATTTTTTTTTTGTCTTTTGTACGTACGTACATGTGTGTAGTTTGCTAATTATAAATAACAACATTTTCATACCTGTTGTATTCATGCACTTAAGCAATTCTTTAGGCCATTATTGTTTAATTCCATGAGAATTTTGTAACACAATGATTTAATTTCGTTTTTCAGTTGAACAATGAAATTTTACAACAAAAAAAGAATCACTACTCTATGGGTATTCACCTTGATGAATCGATACAATCGGTTAACCGATTATTATTATAGTTGAAAACAGATGTTTATAGCAATTATTCATCACATTAATTTATTTTCAAACATTATATAAATATGTCCAGAATTTTATATAAAATGGATGTGATTAAAAAACAACATAACTGAAGTGACCAACCCACAATCCTTCAGAAACTTTGCAAAACAATCTATAAACAACACGCAAGTTTCCATCCAGTTAGAATTCTCGAATAGAAAAGATGTATAATTTTAATAATATCACTTATCTGATATTGACTCTGAATAAATAAAATTATTAAAACCAACCATGTTTTCAATACGAATAAAATAAATTTAATTTGAGGATTTTTGAAACCAAAAACCGCTTGGAAAACCGATTTGTAAACTTTTGCATTTATTTAATGAACTATACATACACACATATTACATTTGCAAACATTTGTAGCGCTCTTTGTACAATGAACAAAACAAACAATTATTGTAGATACTATACAATATTCACATGAACATTTTTACGTGTGCGAATAGTATATTGTGTTTAATGCATCATGTATTTGATATGATCAAAAATCTCTATTTTATTGTTGCACATATATACTTACATATACATATATACACATATATGTATATATATATATATATATATATATATATATATATATATATATATATATATATATATATATATATATATATATATATGTATATATGTATGTATGTATGTATGTATGTATGTATACTTATATTTTTTTCTTTATTTAGAAGGCTATTTTGAGGTTTAGTTTTGTTCATTGTATTTTTATGCAATTATGGATTTGTGCGAATGATGCGGTATATTTTCCAATGAAAATTCTAAAATTCATTTTCAATTGAATTAATTGCAAGGTAATTTCAATAGTGCATTCATAATGCATTATTATTATTTCGAATGAAAAACTGAATAAATAAACTGTGATAAAAATAATTAATAGTTGCGAAATTTCTGTTGTTTATAAAATAAAATGCTCTTATGTATAATTAGCTAGATTTTAATTTTTTTTTTTTTGAACTGTTGAGCCACATCGACCGTGATATTAAGAACTTTTTAAATATTAATTAGATACTCTACAGTTCCATTGATTAGACTCACATATTTTTTTTAAGAAATCACAAAAAGTGTTTCATTGTGCTGAAAAGCATATTTAAAAAATTGCATTATTTATCTCTAAAAAAATATACTTTTACCTTAAAGTCCCCGTTTAGACTATTAATATTTTTTTGCTGCAATTTTTGTTTTTCTTTAAACACAAGTAGTTTTTTATGTTTTCTCGTATAGACTACAAAATTAATATAATTAGCGTTCAAGTTTCCCTTAAGGGATTTCCACTCAAAATATTTATGGAACGAATTTCCATACTCAATTTATTTTATAAGTCTATTATAACTCAATAATATTGTCATGAATAGTGCTGTTAGTAATTAATCTCTAAATGGAATTTGCAGAACATTTGGTAGGTGGGTAATAATTCATAATATACTTTTTAGGCTGTTAATTCGGGCAAAACCCAATTTAATGCATAAATCTAAACTATGCAAATTTTTTCCAGAAGAAAATTGGTGGAGAAATTAATGTACAAGGTATTTAGTATAAAGGAAAGAAATAAATTCTGAATTTTAATTTCACTAATTACTTGAAAGATATATGTTCCTTTCACTCCTTTCTTTCTTCTATACTTCTTCTATTACCGAATCAAACAAAAACTCTCATGCCGCAAAATTTTATTAAAAAATGTCTCAACAATGGCGTATTTCAGAGAAGTTAAAAGCCATATACTAGACCTTTAAATTGTCAGTCATTATGTCAACACTAATTACTTAAAGTATAGAAAATTTATTAGGTGACAAATACACACGAATCCTTTATTATAGTGTTAGAAAAATGCATGCATGGCATCATACATAAATCCGTTAATAACTCGCCTTCCTTAATTGTGTCGGTCTTGGATCACTTTAAACAAATAATTTATATAAATCTGCATACATTCCATTAAATAAGAAAAAATAATAACAACATAATAACGACATTTTGATAGTTTGAGTATCTATCAAAAAAAAAAAAAAAAATCGTGCAGGATGAGTTTATAAAAACTGTTTTCAATACTGTTTGTCATCTTTTTCCCAACAAGGCTTAATACTTTGCTGCTACTCAGAACAGTTTAAGTAGCTTAAGGACATTAAAAATTATGCTATATTATTGAAAGCAATACATACATTCAAAATAAAATTCCATGAAGCTTATCCAATGACAATAATATCGCATGGAATTCAAAACATAATAAAATTTTATAATGGTATGAAGTAAAAGATATTTAGTAAAACAATAGTAATAGGAAATATTTCATTCTTATGAAAACGTATGTATATCGATAACACGAATCGAAAATTAATTATTAGAGTTAATCATATACTTATATACACATGATTGTATATCCATATTTATACATGCATGTCTTTAGTACTTTATTCAAAGAATTGTGATAAGCAATCGAATGCTGTCAATAATAATATTTTAAATGTTATATGCTAAACTTGAGCTACGTTCGACCTTTAAAAAATCGTTACACTTGCAACGTATAATATACATACGTACGTCTAAATGTTAGACTCTAAAACATATTAAAATATTAAAAATAGCCTCAAATCATATTCCAAGTGGGCCGAGCCACTAAAACTAAAGATAAAATATCATACTATGACTATTTTAAAATGCTTATTGCCGTTATGGTGGATCCCTTGGCAATAATTATTGACCTAATTGAAAGAAAGTTATAAGCCTTTCGTACACACATTTATGTATAAAAAATAACAGATATTTCTATAAAAAAACTGTCGGAAAAAATAATTATTTTTTCTCGAATATAAAAATAGAAAATAACAATAATTCATTAATAAAAATAATAATAATAAAATAAGAATCGTATGAATACGATTCTATAAAATCCTATATTAAAACTATCAAATTGATAGACAAAAAGTTTCAAATTGACCTGGTTCCCCGATATTATTTTCTACTTGTATTTTCACTTTGAAAATTTACAAATATATATTCTTTACTTTCAGTCTTTAATAATTTCACAAGTCTCATCACTGGACTGTGTCCATCTCCAATAACAAATAATATCAAAATCAAAGCAATAAGAAAAGTATTTGCTTTTAGGTTTTACAAAATATGACGTTTAAATTACATACATACTTACATTAATTAGCAAACCCGCTATCAATAGAGATTCATTATATTTTCACTACATTAATTTCATAATACAGTCGAATCCGCTTTAGCGCAACACGCTTTACTGAAAAAAATCGGATTACTGAAAGCGATACAAATCCCCGCACTGATTTAATCGCAGTTAGTCTTATTCACTTCGCGATAGCGAAACATCGCTTTACTGAAAATATCGTATTACTGAAAACCAAAAGCAAGCCCACAACTACGTTTTGTATGAAACTTACTTCGCTTTAGTGAAAAAATAAACAATAACAAATTTATTTATTAGAAATCGATTGCATACAAATTTGAAAAAAATGACTCAAAGTCAAATTAAAAGTTATTTTAAAAGCAATGCATGATTTTGATTATTAACTGTTATGTTAAGTACATATTTAATGCATTGCATTCTGAGACTGAATTCTTATTAATTTATGTTTTTTAACTGCATTCATACAAATGTAAATACTCAATGCATTGTGAAACTGAATTATTTTAATTTATATTTTAAACTTTTATTTTTTGTTTTAAAAATAATTAAAAAATATGAATATGTTTTTATGAATAGTTATTTTTAATAAAATTTTTATGACGTAAAAAAATATACAGATTTGGTATAAAAAGTATTGTTTTACAGATTTTAAGCAGAACGCTTAACTGTAACAAATTTCAGTAATCCGAACTACGTTTTAGGGAAAAAATCGGATAACTGAAAAGAAAATTGGGTTTTGGCTGTTTTCAGTAAAGCGGAGTCGACTGTAATTTTAACAAGAATAAGAAAAAAATATGTACGTATACGTACATATGTTTACTAACTACTTACATATGCACATAAAGGAAGACATCATAATCATTTATAGGACTGTGACGAACTTCCAATGGATTGATTCTGCACCATTACCTACATACAAATGAACAAGCAAACAAACAGAAACACTGAAAGAAGGCAACTAATGACAAACTGCTATTGATGCCAAGAGCCAAAGTTAGCAAGCAAATAAAAGAAATTAGATAGTTAAATACAGGTAAAAACTTATTTTTAACTTGTCTGTAAACACACTACGAGACTTATGAGCATGAAAGAAAAGATCAGACAGACAGACGGACCCCTAGTGAGTCATTTCACAAAGTAATTCTTCGGAATACAATGAATGACGTGATTTTAAAAATATTTGTTTTAATATGTTTGTTCTTTATTATGGCACACATACATACATATTTGTTTATGGTATAATTTATTTTTATTATAATATGGCGAGCATAGCAACAGAGATCTTAACTTCTTGTAGTAAATGTTAGGTTAGGTTATAAGAGCAGCGACTTTCACGAATAGGATCACTGACCTGGCAAGGGTTAGATTCGTTGTCTCGCCACCATATGAAACCATGAATATTCACTCAGGAAGATGGATAGTTTAGTTAGCACAATCGTTGGTAGAATATCTAGGTTTGACAGCACAGGACATAAGCATAGAAAGTGAAATACTGTCTCCTCCTTTTCCGCATCGTTACAACTGTTGCGATAATTGCTGTCTAGTGCGTTATTAGCACTACTATATTCGGGAGAATATCCCCACTAATCGTTAGAAACAATTAGTTTTTTTGCAAAATGCATTGAAAAAATTTTTGTTGTGGCTTCAGCTCTTCATATGCCGAATAATAAATTTCAATATTAAGTATTTACAATAAAGATTTTATTTTTCATTTTTGCCTAACTGAATACAATCATTAACGACCAACGGGCGTTTAATTGTATGGGTGTTGAGAGAAAAATAAAATAGACTCACGTTGAGTATAATTGTTTGTTGTGTTGTTTGTATAAAAATATTCTAAGCCTACTATGATTATGTATTCATTGTAATTCATATGCAATATTGAAATTCTCATATTGTATTTGTTTTATGTGGCATAAACATACGAGGTTGAATGTTATCAAACTGCTTAAACTTCACTGACGATTTGGTTTTAGCAACCAATGAAATGTCGGCATATGAAGAGCTGAAGCCGCAACAAACATTTTTTCAATGCATATTGCAAAAAAACTAATTGTTTCTAACGATTAGTGGGGATATTCTCCCGAATAATAAATTTCAATATTAAGTATTAATAAATGAAATAATTTATTTTTCTTAAAGCAATCAATATTTGTTTGCATGCATCATACATCATTATTAATTATAAATTAGGATTGCGCTGCCAATAAACTTTCTTAAATCAAAATACATACTTACATATGTATTTATATACACGTAGTTAAACTTGTGTTTCGCATACGTTTTCAAGGTTTTGTACGCCTTTACGTGTTTTTTAACGAATGTGAACTTTAAAGCTAAAATAAAATATTTATTTGCATACTGCTGAAAAAACTAAAAAGAAGTCACGAAATGGATAAAAAATAGAAAGTTCTAAACTCGAAAAAAATAAGAACTAGTATATAGGGATAAAAATTAAGTTTTTTGGAAAAATATAAACTTTTACACTAGGGCTTATTAAGTTACATATTTTTAAAACACATACATACTTATATCATTTCACTTTGTATTTCAGAATCATTTTGGCGTATATTGCTCTCCAGAGTTTTACATTTTACCCCTAATTTATCTGGCAGCTATGCATAAATACAAACGCAAAATTGTTCATTATATTAGTACTATTCATAAATGATTATTTCACAACTCTGTGTCGTATTGTTATCATCGTCATTATCTTCGTCATCATTCTTTTCGTGGCCGTGATTGTTGTTGTTGTTTTGATAATATTTTGAAAACTATCGTGTCGAGCTGATGTTGTCTAAAAAGTTGCAATTAAATTTTCATTCACTTCATTTCAATTTCAGTTGTTCAACAATAATCACATAGCAACGCCTAACGGTGTTTATTTTATATACATATTCCTTTGTTTTGTACCGATAAGGAAAAAAGAGGAATAAAAAAATAATTAAAACATAAAGGTGTGTAAAAAGTTAAACAAAACACTCGTGTCAATTTTCATTCATTAACTTTCTTAAATCGTTTATTACGTGTTCATGAATACATACATGCGCACATGTACATATATACTTACATATATGTGTATATAGATAGGTATTTTCTATTTGTGGACGTGTCCGTATAAGTTTTGTTTTTTTAATCAAGAAAATTTAATGAAAATGTGTTACTTACATATGAGTACAAAAATACAACACTTATTTGGTTTCACTTCCGTCGTTATGAAGGTATAAATAATAAATGTACATACTCGTATATAAAACCGTTTTTTGTTTGTTATTTATTATATATTGCACGTTTCAATAGCTTTATCAAGTACCATATAAGTAAATAAAAATCTCAAGCTTTCTTTTACTACTTTCTGATAACTTGATTAAAATTCCACTAATAATTTTTGCGTTAAAATGATACGATTTGCAAACTTCATTACTTATTACTAAAGTTCAAAATGAAGGTGTGCATATTTTTGTGAGTGCGGACAGTACATGTGTTTATTTGTGCAAGTTTCAAAAGGAAGACGACAACCCTACCTAATCCGGTTTGTTAACAACAACGGCAATTATTATGTGGTTTTAAATAATAAACAGTGGTATGGGAACTAAATTATTTAACAAAAATTCTACGTTCACACAACCAGAGCCAAAGTAATTTGGTAAGGGTTTATAAAGTGCTGGATTGCATATATTTTTATATTCTCTTTATAAGTGCGTGCAACATAAATATGTTATCAATACTTGTATTAATAAAATTTTTGTTCAATAGATATCAATTAGTAACTTTTTGTTGATGCTAACAAATGTAGTATTGCAAAAGGGTCAAAAGTGAATCTAAGTGCCCAAGAAAAATAAAAATCAAAGTGAAAGCAAAAAACTCTCATTAAATACAAACACATTAAATACAAAAAAAATAGATTTTTAAATACTCTATATACTCCACATTCAAATACAAATTGTGAATTCTGTAATAAATAAATTGATAAATTAATAAATTTCAACAATTTGCAAGCGTTAATTTATTCATTATCAAATGTCAAACCAAACTTATCATGAAACAAACGCCAGCTACATATATCAAACCGGTTGTCAGTCAAAACGTCTAAACACCACTCTGATTAAAATTTATTCATATTTATTCATGCATATACATATATTTTAGATTTACACAAATTTGCAAGTTTTACTAGGGTAGTTTGCAAACAGAGTGTGAGTTCCACTTCTACGATTATTTTAAAACCATGTAATTTTTAGATTAATCTCGATATGATATTATCATATTTTTCACACAATCATTTGAGAAAAACTCTTATTAGATTGTGAGTTTTTATTTGCCAGTGTATGTACTTTATTAGTATCTATGTTTTATCTGCAGTTTTTGTATTCTCTAAAAACTCATTAAATTATTTATTGTTTTTTTACTGTAAAACTTTCCCAGAATTATTTTATATTTAACTAAATTAATTTTTTTGAATATGTCTGTATCAATGTGTGTGTGTTCAAATGTATGAAAAACTTCATAAAAGTTTCCCAGAATTGTTTTTTGGTATAAACATTTTTTGTCAATAGTGCTTTTTGAGATAATTATGTATATATGTACGTATATATGTATATGTATATACATATATATACATATATATATATATATATATATATATATATATATATATATATATATATATACATATATATATATATATATATATATATATATATATATATATATATATATATATATATATATACATACATATATATATATATATACATATATATATACTATATATATATATATATATATATATATATAAGTATATATATGTATATATATATATATATATATATATATATATATATATATATATATATATATATATATATATATATATATATATATATATATATATATATATATATATATATATATGTTCTATTTTTTCGACCGTTTCTGTTTAATTAATAAACTTTATTTTTTTTTTTTTTTTTTTTTTATTAAGCTTAAGGTCTTAAATTTTTATTTTAAATTATTTTCGATATTTCGGTACTCATTGAGTACCATCTTCAGGATATTTATTATTTGTTTGTTTTATATAAATTAAAATAAAAATTTAAGACCTTAAGCTTAATAAAAAAATAAAATAAAGTTTATTATATATATATATTGTAGTACATATGTTACACGACTATAGTTCCATTACATTTTAAATACGTAAAAAAATTGAAACAACACAGCTGTGAAACTTAATAATTTTATTTAAAAAATATTTTAAAAAATTCAATTCAATTTCAAGTTTTTGGGAAACTTTATACAACGTCGTTTCGTTCAAACTTTCGAGTAGTGCTTTAAGAAATTTAATAAAGTATAATTTTTTTTTTTTTTGTAAACCATAAAACTATTTCAATGAAATTTATCAAAGCTAAGCTGATATCATTCAGAACTACTTTACCATTGTCGGGCGCTTTAATAAAAATATGAAACCCTGAACGATTCTCGAAAGTTGGGAAAACCAAAATTAGTTATCTTGTTTTAATCATGTTTTTTTTATTAAATCTATTACTTAAATTTAGTTAAACATATTAAAAGGAGAAGGTTATATATTCAAGAGTATGTTTTTTATGTATAGCGATTTTTTCGTCAATTGTGCCATTTTAACTAATATATGATAGGACCTGGGGAAAGGGTACCTCCCCTACAAAGTAATATTTAGTAATTCTTTATCTAATTTAATACAATAGTGAGACTGTTTGAAATTGGCGAGGGTTACTCTGGGGGAAATGCACACAGTCACAAAACCAACTGAATAGGACTAAGGGGAGTGCTACCTTCCACACACAGTTATATGCACTTGATGCACGGGAAATAACATTTCAATACATACGAGTATTGTAATTTTTTTAACGAAAAAATTGGACTCGATTTCACTTCACTATGCAACAAGCAAAAATACATTTTACTGGCGCTCAAGCTAAAACTATGTTATCCTTTCTTTACAAATTTCAATGTATAAATATACTCGTACATAAGTATGTATTTAAAAATAATGTTTAATAATTTACCATTAATTTTACAAGGTGGCTGCACTATGGCAACAGAAAATACAGCCGGCATGAAAATCAATACAATTCTGACTAGCGTTGCTTTCTTCCCCAATGTATAAATCTTTATCGTTTCCATTACTTTTTTTGCAAAAAAAATTGATTTATTCATTTTATTTGTATCACTTATTTTAGCAAGATAAATTCATCGAGGAAGAAAAGGTAAATAACGATTTGTAAACCGGAAAGAGATTTAATTAATCAAAACGAGAAGAATTTTAAAATTAAAAATTAATTGAGAAGAAATATATTCTAAAATAAATATTCTAAAATCGTATCAAATTACTAAAGAACTGAATGATTAACTAAAAATGGAAGAAAAGATACGAAAGCAGCAAAAACCATGCATCTTCCAGCTTCCAGAAAAACTTTCTTTAAATTACATACAACATATGTATGTAGTATGTACTTCATAACTAATTATGTACATGCTTGATATACTTATGTAAGTACATACGAGTATGTAGACCTTAGGTATAGCCGAAGACTCCTTGTACTTAATTTTTACCATTTCCCCAAAAAAAAACAACCGTGAAGTCGGAATTTAGAAAGCATTAAAATTTCAATTATCTTTTAAAGAAAATAAATATGTAGTATATTTGGTTACTTACAAATTTATCTCATTTAATTTTGCTTAAAAAATCTTTGGTCTTGACCACTTTGCTTCCGGTAGCAAAGATCACACCAACTGTTACACATTTCTTGTATACACCTTCGTTTTTGCTGATGTAGTTTGCCATGATGCAGTCATTTTGCGGTGTTATTACGTTTTGTTACTAAACCAGCAAATTATTAATATTGGATCCAAGGAAGTTACAAATTCAAATAAAAGTATGAACCAATTTTCCATTTAAATAAAATTTAAAATTGTATCTAAAAATAAAAATACAACAAAGCTTAAGCGCTTAACATTCTAACAATACCAATAGAGCCAATAACATATCATACTCGTATTAGTCTATAGTAGTTTGCCTTACTGTGTACCACTCACTCAACTTACGACTGTACAAAAATTTTGTACAATTGTATCATGAATCCCAATAATGGCATACATTGGCACAATAAAATTTCCTTGATTGCTTTTTGTTGTACATACATATGTACATATGTTTGTATCTTGTTAAATAAATTTTCTAAGAAATTATGAAATACGCTTAATTTTTTCTTGAAATCCAAGAACATAATATTTGCTCTTGATGTTTCTTTGAATTTGCTTGCTTGTGCATGCCTGGTCTTTGTTATATGTATTTTATTTTATTTTATTTATTTATTTTTTTTTTTTGAGTATAAAAACAAAAGGATTTAATTTTCAAATAATACAGTTTTGCTTATTTTGTTATGTGAAGAGTAGATAGAGGGGAATTTGATAGGTAGATGATTTTATTGCAAAATATTGTGTGCGTTTGTGTAAATCCCTTAAATAAGGAGGAATTGAATTTTTCTATGAGTTGTGTTGAAAAATAATAATAATGTCCAGATGATTACGGCCCTAAGTATATTCCCTAGAATAGTAAGAGGAATACACACACACACACACATATATATATATATATATATATATATATATATATATATATATATATATATATATATATATATATATATATATATATATATGTATATATATATATAAGTACATATATATCGCATGTTCAAATTTCTAGAAAGTTCGAATAAGTAGAAGTTCTAATATGTAAGATTCTACTGTACTGCATTTAGATTTTCCTCGAAAATAACAAAACATTTACTATTGAAATTCATTAAATTGATTTTCTCTACATAATATACGAATGAATACAAACAAAATATCTAAACAACTACATACATCTTTCCGTTCTGTATCCGTGGAATTCGAATATTTTCTCCATTATTTCTAGGAATTATTTGCTTCAATTGTTTAGCTAATGCATACGTACTTATGTACGTTCTCGTTTAAATATTACGGTATTTGAAAATATTAGAAACCATGTGTAGAGAACGAAGGAACTAACACTTGCTCTCATTATTTTCTTCTACCCTCATCATGCCCAAGATATTACAAATCATACCCGCACATGTCTCCCATGATACATATTTAAAAAATTACAGAAAAAATTAACACATATTTTACAATGCTAAAGTTTATGTAGTATTTTTATAACCTTTAGTATGGAAAGTCCACTCTGGGAGAGAATTAAGAACTGCATAGCATAATCCTAGTGGAAAAAGTGTTAAATATGCTGTTAGTTTTCTCTTTATTGATTATTTCTAGGAATATAATTCTTAAAAAATTTATATGGAAGATAACTAGTGTGGGTGTCCTTAAAAATTCCTGATTTTTTTCACAATTTATTTTTTTTAAGAAAACAAAGAACGAAAAATTTATCAGAAATGAAACCTCCTTAGGCTTAAGTGGAATTTAATATGCTAACATCTTCTATGATCTGGGGAACCATTTAGTGTCTCGGCCGCAGGGACCAGTGAGGTTTCCGTCTAGCTCGGTATCCTCAGAGCAACTCTCAGCGGGTTCCAACCCTTCTCACTGGGTGCACATAAGCTGAAATTTAAACGTAAAACAAAACTGACTAAATCAAACTCACAAATGACGTACACTATACAAGTAAAAATTACATTAATTTGTCGAAGCTGATGTAGTGCTTCTATAGTGCCCGTCCAACCGTGTCACACTTTATTTTCTCTGATATTTCTATTGGTGACCCACTACTACCCCTATTTCTCCGACCTTGTCTTACCTTAATGCCATCAACTTCAAATTTAGATCATAGACATTACTTTTGTTTTCCTTCTATTTAATTACTAACTATAATTACTTACTATAGCTTATGCCATATTTTATATTAAAAAGTTAGACAACGCTTTTTTAGGAATAAACAAAATGGATCGGAATCTGAACAACCTAATCGTAAAACAAAATCGAACGGAATGGCAAATACGGCATCGAAACCGTTTCGATCGGAATGTGTATTTCACACATTACGATCGAAACTTGATTATACTCGTATTGTATTATATAATACTGGGCAATGTCAAATCTATGTGTGTTAACAAATACGAATTCTCTTGAATTTTCTTATATTTATTTTAAAATCTAACAAATTATTTTAACTATGGTATATTGACATAAATTTTAGTCGTAGAATAATTATTTAAAATTTTAATAAAATGTTTTGTTTGTTGTGGCTTTAGCTGTTCATATGCCGATATATTTTTTTTAATATCAAATATTTTAACAAAAAAAATTCACATATTAAATATGATTTTCTATTAATTTTTTTTTATTTGCAGTTACAAATAACAAAAATTACAACTTAATTGAATATCAAAAAGTGTTTTGACAAAAAGGAAGTACAAAACAAAGTGCTAATGGAAAAGTCTAACAATTTCGTATAAAAACGGTTCAGCTATAAGTTCAGATGGGTCACCGTTTTAGTAAAACCGCTGCAAATAGTATTGCTGCCAAAACTGCTTCAACAAATGAAAATTTATATAATACAATAAGTACAACAAGAGCAACAACTATCATACCAATACCTACCAGTAATCAGCAACAATTTTTGGGACGTACAATCAATTTACAAATACAAGAAAGTCCTACTACCTGTATTGGCAATAGTCGTAGTGCAACAGATTGTAGTATTAATAATCATATAACTACATCAACAGCTGGCATTTTACAACAACAGCAGCAACAACAATTTAATACAAATAATAGTGTTAGTAGTAGTTTAACATCAGTTAATAATTTATCGTTTAATCGTCAGATAATCATTAAAATACAATTGGCTAAAATGGAAAACGGAAATGAAACATCGACGTCATCATCATCATCATTATCGCAACATCAGCATCAACTGCAAGAGGATGCTTCCTTAGAAACTCGATCAACAGATTGTAATCTCAATTCAGCAGAGTTATCAACAACTATAACAGCAGCGGGTACTCAATTTTTAAATCTTACCTTGAATAGCAATAGCAGTAAATGTAATTCTATGCCAACTCCATCGACATCGTCATCATCATCATCATCATCATCGTCTGTTTCATTACGTAGAACTGCTGGCAGTTCTTTAAACAAAAATAACAATTATTTGACTTCAAACAGTGGCAGTGCAACTGTTAACGTTAACAATAACACAATATCTACGTCAAGGATGACAGAACGGCCGGAACGTTTAAATTCTTTACAATTTAATGATGAAATCGTTGAACAAAATATTGGTGAAATTGTTGAATATTGTGAAGTTTTAGAAGACCATCATCAACAACCCCAAACAAGTAGTAGCAGCTGCATACAAATGCTATCAATAAGTGAAGGTAAGTAAATGAAAACCTGTTTTAAATGATCATGATGACAGCTGTCTTGTCCAGTGTGTCCAGTGACTTTAAGTCAGAAAGTCACTAATTTGCATTCTTCGAAGGTTCAAAAGTATGTTGTTAAATTCTTGTCAAAGTGAGGGCAAAGTGTTCTAGCTGTTAAACTAGTACGTTCTTTGTTTTACCTCTTTTGTGCCAAGTGCATAAGAACATCGTCAATTCGTTTCTAGCAAGATTAGGGAGTGAGATACTAGAGGGGTTTTCGATCTCGGCATCCTATAGCAAAGCTCTTTTTTTTGCAAGATAATTGGTGCTGTATAGGCGCAACTGGTCCCGCGTCCATACACTCATCTAAGGGTAATTTTTGAATGTGTCAGCATTAGATTTAGAGAGGTCCCGCATTTCCGAAGTAAGTTTGATTTAGTGTATATACTTGCAACGATCTGATTGCAGCTCTACTATCAGATATCTCTATTAAATCTAAAATCTGACCAAATTAGGTAATCGTGTACATATTTTAGTGAAATATATTTTATATTTGCTGGGACCCCTTTCCATGAGGAAGCAAATAAGCTAGTTTAAAACTCAAAGATATGTGGTATGAGGAATGGTTGAATTCGTTTGTGTTTACTTTGTGAGAGGCATTACAGTTAGACGTGTTTTGCTTGTTCGGATGTTTTCTGCTGTGGAAAGAAATGGATCAAAGAATTTGCATCAAATTTTGTGTAAAAAATTGAATTAAGTGCTTAAAAGCATATGGTTATTGTACTCTTGAGTCTTAAAAATGTTTACAATGGGTCCAAGCTGTTCAATGAAGATCGAGAAGATGTGAATAAAGACGCTCGACCTGGAAACTACATCACATCAAAAACCCAGTAAAATTTTGGGCATGAAGCGTGCGGTAGCGAAGCTCGTTCCAAAATTGCTCAATTAAAAAAAGACCGTCACATGGGAATCGCTCAGGAAATGTTGAATGACGTTAACGACGACCCAGATTTGCTTAAAACGGTCATAACTGGTGACTAATCTTGGGAATATGTTTATGACATCAAAACCAAAGTCCAATTATCCTAATGGAAAAACCAAACAGAGCCAAAACCAAAAAAACGCCAAGTTAAACTACATATAAGTATACATATGTATATGGTATATATGTATGGGTGTTAATATAAATATCTATGTATTTAAATTTATTAGTCAAATTCAGTGACTCTTAAATTTTAGTTTAGGAAAAACGCATGTGATCGGCAAGAGCAACAAGAAAACTTCACAAAACTACTAAACAATATTTTGAAATATTATATTCGAACAGATCATTAGCTAAAGTTTACATTTATTTTTTTCTAATTTTATTTTTCTTATTTTTGTTTTTAATTTCAGAACCAGATAACGAGCCAAATGTTTGCTGCCGACGTAAATCAAAATCTATGGGAGGCAATGGCGGAATTTCAATGTCTTCCAGCGGCAATATTACGGTTGGGAAAACGAAAAGCAGATGTCGTAAATGTAGTTGTCGCGATGCATTCAGACGCTTTTTAGATCCTTCCCTATCAAGATCATCAAATAAAGCCAGCAAACAAAAAGAACAAAAGCGCACAAAATCACAAGATAGACATTCCATTAATAATCCCATTTTAAATAATACAAAGAAGGAACAACAACATCGTAATACCATGCATTCCACTAGTATGAGCACAAATACAACCACCCCTCCTGTAACAGCCACAACAGCTGCTATTGTTGTACCCCCTCCATTAAGCAATCAAGTATCTTTGTGGAGCTCCGCTACCGCTACAAGTGGCAGTGATGTCATTATACCACTAACAACACCAGCACCATCACAATTTGTTGTTGTGCAATGTGCTATTGTTAATCCCACAAATGCAGCTCTTCATCCATTACCCACCACAAATGTAACCTCCAACCCCAGCCTTAGCACAAACAACATGATGCCAATCGAATCCCAAAATATATCACACTCAACCTCAACATTTTCCTCTTCGAATGACTTAATGGTTAAAGTTCCTTCAAATAGCGCAAAACCAGTAACGTCGGCGGCTAGCCCTACAAGTCCTATCGTACACTCTCAAGTTGATTTTGTTCATTACTTGGTACCAGACTTGGAAAATATAATTAACTCAAGCTTCTATTGGGGTAAAATGGATCGTTATGAAGCCGAACGTTTATTGGAAGGTAAACCAGAAGGAACAT
The DNA here is from genome assembly GCA_963681545.1 of Germaria angustata. Taxonomy (NCBI): domain Eukaryota; kingdom Metazoa; phylum Arthropoda; class Insecta; order Diptera; family Tachinidae; genus Germaria; species Germaria angustata. The sequence continues at coordinate 39,184,828 of OY812999.1, forward strand.
TTTTACTGCGGGACTCGGCACAAGAAGAATTTCTTTTCTCAGTGACATTTCGTAAATATGGACGTTCCTTGCATGCTCGCATCGAACAAAGTGATCATAGGTTTAGGTGAGTATTTTAATTTGAAAATGTATTTTTTTTTTTAACTTTAATTTCATCTATTTTATATTCTTTCTCAAAAGTTTTGATTGCCATGATCCCTGTGTTTTTACTGCACCTACTGTTACCGGCCTGCTAGAGCACTATAAAGATCCAGCTTGTGTTATGTTTTTTGAACCTATGTTAACCATACCGCTGCACCGAAAAAATTGCTTCTCCTTGCAGAAGCTTTGTCGTGCCACAATTGTCTCTAATACCACATACGATGGTATCAATGAATTAGAATTACCGGCACGTCTGAAATCGTATCTAAAGGAATATCATTATAAGCAAAAGTTACGCGTCAAATCAAATGAACCCACTTATACCCTACACTGCAAATAGTGTAAAGATATAACGGCTAATATAAGCCGTCAACAGCAACAATTTCTACCCATTACAACGTATCATAAGGCCTACCATGTAGCCAGATATCAATATGAACGTGATACATATCATCAACGCTTAATAAAATGGTACGATGAAAAGTTCCGTTCATTGGAGGAACACAAAAAATTGAACGCCAATAAATGTGTGATTTTCTAAGCAGCATCGTTTTAGCACTAATTTTATTTTTTTACGGTTAAATGTGCGTGCAGTAGTTGAAGTACATTATCTTATATTCATACATAGTATAAAATAAATTATTTATTATTATTATTATTATCATCATCATTGTATTATGTATCAAATATAGACAGACAATCCCCAGTGAATTATTTTATATACTTATAGCAACAACAAAAAAAACGAAACTGAAAACGGAAATTTATGTAAAAAAATCTAATTAAAATTATAAAATAATTAAATTAAATTAATCAAAAAAATAAAAAAATTCTAAATTGTAATATACATATACATTATTAATTGTTCCCTATCTACATACTGTATTTGTATTCATAGGAAGAAAATTTAAGTAAATTATTAAACAAAAAAATATAGTATTAAGAAGGAAAAGATTTGTATTTTTCGTTGTCGTTAATGCTGCATAAAACAGCAGCTACATACATACATACAAATATATAACAAAATTCTCATTACGCTAAAAATTATTTATTTTGAAAAAATAAAAAATAAAATAGATTATTTTGTGAAAAAATACACTGATTACCGTAAAGCAACATTGCAATTGTTTCATTTTAACAATAAGAATTTAAAGTTCTTCTATTAAAACTTACTCTTTTGTTTTTTAGAGCTAATGAAAATTTTTAACTTATTAATATTTTGTTTTTATAGATCGATAACTACTTTATTATATCTTTGTTTATTCTCTGAACCGGGGATTCGAAACCCGTCATGACGTTTCGAATATCAGAGTAGATGTTAGAAATAATAATTTTGAACTCTAAGGAATATTGTAATAAAAAAAAACATTACTTACTAAATAGAATTTTTATACAGAAATATGCTACAGAGTATTGCTACAGCATCGGAAACAATATATGTAGCTTTTTTTTGCTTTCCACCTGTCTAAGTACACTGCATCTGGCCTTGCAAACTTAAATCTCAAGGATGAAGTTCTACTTAAGAATTTTATAGTTCACTCTAGGAAGCTTTTATAAACACTCCGTGGAAATCCTCCTTACTATATAACTTGCAAAGTTTAAAATATTGTCACGTTCGCCACCTAAGACATCTTTCATACGTAGATATATCAATCCTGTAAAAATATTTTGTTTTATATCTGACCAAAGTTCTTTTTTTTAATTTTTTAAATAAAAAATTAAAAATTTGTTATTCGAGATATTCTCCAAAAAGACTAAAGTCAATTATAATTGTTTGTTGTGTTGTGTTTGTACCAAAGCTTTCTAAAGCTATTATACTTATGTATGTGTAAGTATGTGTTTTTGTTGATTACAAATAGAAAAATATGATTAAGTTCTGTTTGAATTTTGATATAGTATTTGTAGTCTGTGGCATAAGTATACGAGCTTGAATGCTTTTCAATAATGGTTTGGCTAAAATTGTACTGATTTGGTTAGCGCCAATGAAATGCAGACATAAATATATGTACCAACAACAAACAATAAAATATTAAATAAAAAATTAAATTAAAATCAATTGATTTTGACACCATTTTGCTAAAAATACTTTTTTATTTAATATACATATTAAAAATCTGAAGCCGAACAACAAGTAAACACTACGTATTAAAGTAAATGTGTAGAATATACAATTACATTTTGAAAATTCTAGAGCAAAATTATTTTAAAATGCAATGATGTCATTATAACCTTCATAACACAAAAGAGTTAATTTAAAAAAATTAATTATTTTAGGATATAGTTTACATATCTAAAATTATAGTTTCAAAAATTTATTGTTTGTTATGTGATGATTAGCTGTTCATACATACATACATATGTACATACATACATACATAAATACATATGTATGTACTTATATCGATATTTCATTAAAGCTACCTCCACCCGTTTTGTAAGCAATTAATCTAGAATGTTTGTTGCGGGTTTAGCTGTTCATATATCGACAATAAATTTTTGAAACACTAATTGCTTAAATGATTATTTGGGGGAATACAGCGAAAAGTAAACTTGTTTAATAAATACTTAAATAACAACTTTATTTTGTCTAATAAATACAATCATTTCCACTCAAACGACGTCTTAATTGGTTGGAAGAAAAATGAAGTAGATTCATATCATATATAAATAGTTTTTTTGTGTTTTTTCATTCTAAGCCTATTAATTATGTATTTTGTAACTTCCATATATGATGGAATTCTCAAATTGTATTTCAAGGTTTATGTATGCAGAAACATACGATGTTGAATGCTTACAAGCCGGTTGAAGTTCATTAGCACTATTGGAATGTCGATATAGTATGAACAGCTTAACTCAAACCAAACAATAATGTTTTGAAACTAATTGTTTAAATAAATAGTTTGGGAGAATATCGCTAATATAAATTACAATAACAAATATCTAAAATAATAGTTGGCTTGATTTATATCAGAATCAGTATAATAAATTTAATTTTATGAAAATTTTAACTTTGACTTCAATTGCAGGGGTTAGAGTTGTCCGATTCAACTTTAAATATTCACCATATACGTCTTGGACTAAACGGCACAATAACTCGCCTACTCCTCCCCAATACACATGCTTACTTAAGACCCATGAAAAGTTGGTAATTGAATATTTTCAAAAATAAACAGAAGCATAAACATACATAAATAAAAAAGTAAGCGATTTGAAGAAATGTACACATTGGAGAAAAATGTAACTAATAGCTCCAAAACAACATACATTTTCCGTATATTCTTACTATTAAATATAACAAAAGAATGTCATGGAAGTAAATTATTTAATTCGAATAATCCTATTAAAACACAATGTAATTCCCTAAATAAATACATCTCTATATTCTGCAAATACATAGTTACATTGTTACTATCTATCAACAGATGTCACTGCGCTATCGGCATTTTGACTTTTCGATGTGGCATCACTACAGCGTCAATTTTTCACATTTTAGTCGAAAACGTCAGATGAAAAATAATTTAAGAAAAACAACACAAAAGGCAGGAAAAAATCAAAAGTGTTAATGTTACAAAAACGCGCGGATTTTGTACATATTTTACTAATTTAACAATATTCTAAATGCTTAAATTAATCCTTGACATATACAACAGATGTTTCAACGGTAAATTATTAAAAAAATATCGTTAAAAATCAAGTTTTTATGTCAGTGAAATAAGTTTTTGGCCAAGTTCATTTTATCTGCCTTCCTGCAGCGATTACATTTGCTGATTGTATTTTTGATGTATGTATATTATTGCCGCAAGTGTTGATTTTGCCTGTTCAATGAAAAGAAAATTATAAGAATCTTTAAAGACAATAGATATAATACTCCGAAGTGAAGTAAGGAATTAAAAATAAGATATGGCTTCTATTAAAGCCACAGAAGAGTTCGATGTTGATTTGTTTGAGACCCGCTTGGAATCTCTGAAGGACACCCAAGACGGTATACAGCAAATGTCAACATGGTGTTTGGCACAACGTGCTAATCATAAAAAAATAGTTGCATCTTGGTTAAATGTATTTAAAAGAGGTAAGTGTAACACCGTAATTTGTACTTACATTCAATGAATTCTGTTTGAATATAACAATTTAAGAAATATATGTATAATTCTTTTATTTTTATTTGGAATATGCTCCTAATTCTAAAATTCATTTACACTAGTCTACAGGTCCTCTAAGTTTATGTCGATGCTTCTGCCAGCTCATCAGTAGTTACATAGAGTACAGAACGTTTGATATATTGAATAACTTAAAACCCCTAACATATGATAGCATAAAGAAATAAAGAACAATTACAAGTGAAAAATGTGCTTATAATGGGTTAAATGTTTCCTTAAATAAGGGTACATTTATTAAAAAAAAAAAAACTATAATTTGAGAAAGAAAAACAAAGAATTTGTTGCTAGGCTCACTTTTCGATTTACGAAGTCATGAATTTACCTGTAAGATTAAATTTTTATACTGAAGTAAAGGTCATAGATTCCTTTTCCCAGACAATATTCGGATAAATGCCAAAACAACTTTTCTTTACTATTCCGGGCAACAGTCTTACTTACGTTCAAGATAAACATACATACATATTAAACAAATGTTTTTTATTTGCTCTTCAAAGGTTGACAAATAGTGGCGCTGCTTAGAAAGTTAATGAAATTTAAACAATAAAATATATATACCACAGAGCACGTACTTATTATTGTAAAATGTATCAAAATTATTCGTAATAGTCAATTAACTCTAAAAATATTATTTTCTGTAGTTTGAGCTATTTCATATACATATATCATATCGTGGGTAGTAATGAAAACTCATCGGTAGACCTTCAATAATGGTGTCTGAATAGCGTTTCACCTTATTTAAAAACTCTCAAAAAACAGATAAGCATTACAAATGTATAAACGTTATATGAAATAATACAACAAGCAACTTGTATTTATATATGAATATTTTTTATTTTTCCTACAATATTTATATTAGTCCTCCATATGGTGATAAGGATATTGTATATATAAGACAAAATCTAAATACAATTCTTATGAACAAAATTTATCAATGGCATAAAAAATTTTTAATTTATTGTTAAATTTATTATAATAAAAATAAGTCCGTATATGTACGTCGCCGAACTAATCATAAACGCGTCGAGCGATTTCAACCAAACTTATACACTACGTGGGCAGTGGCCCATATATGGTTTATATGAAGTTTGGTTAAAATCCGATAACGCATGTGTGTGCGGTGGGTATGTGAAGTGAGTGTGTTTTTGGGAACAAAACCAACTTTATTAAAAACAAGTGTGTTTCTTTTCTTATTTTGTTTTGCCGTGCGAAGCAGGCAACGTGCCCGCTAGTTTATTATAAAAGCTACTATTCGAACTACAACATATACTCGAATGCACCTTGTTTTTTTTTTTTTTTATCAATACCATAATTATATCCGTCTAATTCATAAAAACTCCAAAGAGGTTTATAAGACATTGCTAAGTGACTGCTATTAAAAAAAATTGAGCACATTCTTCACGCTAATATTTATTTATTGTATCTTCAAAACTGAACTAACAATAAGTATTCAAATCTTAAATATATATATATATATATATATATATATATATATATATATATATATATATATATATATATATATATATATATATATATATATATATATATAATTATTAGGCCCAACCAGTGTCGAACATAAACTTAGTGATAGTAATTAATAATACATAAGAGTCGTATTAAGCAGAAAAAAACTTTTAAAAAGTTTCATCTGGAGTGTTGCGTATTAAAGCCGTAGTATCCCTCTTTTTTAAGCGGATATGTCCAGTGGAGTTCAAGATATTACGAGCAAGGGGATTAAGATGGGACTCTAGTTTTGTTAAATATTTGCCTGCATATTTTGCAATTTCAGCGGTCACAAGTGGCATTTTTAAATCACAATGTAAAATTGAATTTTTCATGTTCCATGGAGCCGATGTTATTAACCTTAAAATTTTGTTTTGCCTTAATTGGATTCTCTCTACATTGGAAGCTGAAATAGTGCCCCATAGCTGAATTCCGTAACACCATATATTGCACCAAATATTCTTGTTAATATAATACATAGCCACTTTATTATTATTATTATTATTTCTTTATTAGTATTAAAAATACTTTTAAAAATCTATTAAATTTTTCGTATTTACATATATCTTATATAATAGACAATACGTTTTTTAAATACATTTACATTGGGTTCTAATTTTATATTATTTGGCAGGGAGTTGTAGAGTTGTAAACCTTTATAGAATAGTGACCGTTGCATTGCAGCCGTTGATGTTCTTTCAATTCTAAAATGGTCCACGTTTCTTAGCTGGTACGGTTGAGCGTCTCTCACATATGTTATTTGTTCCGTTAGATATTCTGGGGCTTCACCGTTTTTAATTTTTTGAATAAATTTCAGAGTGTTCAGTTTGAGCCTTTGTTCTATGGTGAGCCATTTTAATGTTTCCAGCATGAAATTAATAGATGTATATCTGTTGAACTTCAGTATGGTTCGCATTGCTCTGTTTTGTAATTTCTGTAGACGTTTAATCTGATTCGCTGTGCAACATGTGTACAATATGGTTGATCCGAATTCAAAGTGTGGTTTGATGATAGTGTTATATATATTGATCGCTGTCATGATTGAAATTTTTTTTCTAATTCGTTTGAAAAAACTAATTTTTTTGCCGATTTTTTTACAGATATAGTCAATATGTTGTTTAAACTTTAAGTCCTTGTCAATGATAAAGCCTAAATATTTTATTTTTTCTACTTTCTCTATTATTTCATTATTTATTTTAAAAATTATGTCGCTTTTAGTATTAATCTCCATTATCTTTGTTTTATTTTCATTTAGTTTCAGTTTATTCATGTTAAGCCATGTATTTACGTTTTCCATATCGTGAGTAAGATTGTTATAACATTCGCGATCTGATCCTTCTTCCGTAAAAATTAGAGTATCGTCAGCATATAAAACTATTTCACATTTGTTCAATATGTTTGGCATATCGTTTATGTAAATGATAAATAACAGTGCTCCCAAAATCGATCCCTGTGGTACTCCATAATCGTTATTATCTGTTTTGGATTTGAAATTATTTACTTTAGTAATTTGCTTCCTGTTTGTTAGGTACGATGTAAACCATTTTAATTCTATATCTCTAATGCCGTATTTTTGTAGTTTTTGCAATAATATATTTCTATCGATTGTTTCAAAGGCCCTTTTAAAGTCCAGAAAAATTCCTACTATTTTTTGGTCCTTTTCGGTTTTTTTCCATCTGTTTATTAAATAGTTAACCGCCGTTTCACACGAATACTTCTTTCTGAATCCAGATTGGTACTTTGATAGTATTGAGTTTTCTTCCATATATTGCTCCAGTTGTTCCTTTACCACTTTCTCAATTATTTTCTCACAGGTCTTCAGTGTGTTTATCGGACGAAATTCTTCACATTTTCTTGTTTTTGCAATCTTGGCAATTGGTGTAACCATTGACGTTTTCCAATTTTCGGGGAATATTCCTGTCTCTAATGATTTGTTTATCATATATAGCAATTTTCCTCCCACAATATTCCAACTATTTAAAATCATTTTAATTGATATTTTGTTATGGTCCGGCTTATTTTTTAAATTTTTACATACTTTTTTTAGTTCTTCTAATGATATTGCACGAAATTTAAATTGAGATGTTATTTCAGGTATATTATTGTCATATTGCACATTATTTATCGAGTCTGTAATTGTTTTGATACTGTTTATAAAATATTTATTAAAGTTATCGGCTATTTCAAAATTTTCATTACATTCTATTTGATTAAATATCACAGTTTCAATTGCACTTTTTGTTTTCTTTAAAATTAGTTTTTTTAATTCCCTCCACATTTCTTTTTGGTCATTAATATTATTAATTTTGTTATTTAAGTAATTATTTTTTTCGTTTTCAAATTTTACTTTGTACAAATTTCGTGTTGTTTTATAGCTATCCCAAGCTTCATTTGTATTTTGTATCTTTGCTATTTGGTATTTTCTAATTTTTTCCCTTTTTAAAAGTCTTATTTCTTCGTTAAACCATTTGCAATTAAAATTTTCTTTCATTTTCTTTTTTTTGGTTAATTTTTTGACTGCATCTTCCAAGTATTTATCGAACAAGTTGACGTTGTTGTTTAGGTCATTATTTATATTTATTTGTTGTATGTTCCATATTTCTCTATTATATTGGTCTCTATTATATTTAAATATTTCAATATCTTTACACGCATTAGGATTGTATTCTGCATTATTTATTATTATGTCTATTGCTTCATGATCTGAAATTTTGTTTGAAGTATTAATGTTTGTTGATATATTTGTGTTGTTTGTTATTATATAATCAATTAATGTTTTTGAGTTCTGTGTTATTCTTGTAAATTCATTCATTATTTGTTTAAGGCCGTAGTCATCAAGTAAACAACTCATTTTGTTTTTATAAAAACCCTCTTTACTCCAGTCTATATTGAAATCGCCAGCTATTATTATATCACAATTTGCTTCATTTATCTCTTCTAATATTTCCTCAAATGCTTCTAAAAACTCTGTTTCAGCACTGCTTGGTGATCTGTATACAGCTGTAATTACAAATTTGTTGTTATTATTTTTCGCTAAATAAGCAGTAATCCATATTTTTGAGTCAACAACTTTTTCAGCGATTTTTTTCACATGCCATTTATTTTTGATATACATGGTTACTCCTCCTGTCCTTGTTGAATTTGTGAACGTTGTAAATTGATTGTATCCTGTTAGTTGTGTTTCTTCCTCATTAACGTCTATAGTTAAATGTGTTTCCGAGAGAACAACAAATTCAGGCTTCTTTGTTTCCACCATTATTTCTAGCTGATTGTAATTATTTACAAGTCCTTGTATATTAGTATATATACCGTAAATTTGCCATGATTGTTAAGCCGCGAGACCAATTTTTCTCTTTTTCGCATTTAGCTTATTTAGGAACACCGGACATTCTCTATTACTTGTTAGGTGGTTTTCATCCAGACCAAGATTCAATTTGTTATTAATTCTCACACAATTAATACATTTATTTATAATTTCTTTGTTACAATCTTTTGATTTATGATTTCCATGGCATTTGTAGCATACCTCTTGGAATTTGCAATCCGATGATTTATGGTTGTACCCTTTGCATTTAAAACATCGCGTAATATCGGTGCCATCAAAAACCCTACATTTCTCCCATCCAATATTAACTCTTTGAGCCGTCATTACCTTTACGTATGAGTTGTTGTTGCCACTCATGCTGCAGTTCAAAATAAAATCTAAAGTTTAGTACTTATCGGGAGTTATTATATCTTTGATATGATAGAAAATATAACTATTGTGCTATTGCATAAAAATGCACTTAATGTAATGCTAAAGAAAAAAAAAACAAATATACAAATATTTACATACATTATGTATATGTTACTGATGTGTATATAGTCAAAATAAATAGCAAAAACTCCTTAGTCATATGGTCTTTCTATTCGAATAAAAATCGTCTTGAGAATTTTTTTATTCATTAAATATGAAAACTTACATGTCTTTCTTATTATTTGACTACTCGAATGAAATTTTAAGCGTTTATCTACATCATGAACTATAAATTGGTTGGTAAACGTGCGTTGCTGATAAAATTATTTAAATCGTAAAATAGTTAAAGTAGTGTTTTGTATATGATTTTTTAACAATAGTTTGTTACCCTTAAGGTGTTTGTTAACCAGTATGAACTTTAAACCTAAAATAAAAATTTTCCATTCGGACGTTTGGATCCTTTAAAAAGACCTATATAGATCTAAACACATACAAAACGTATGGTCTAAAATCATATACGAATCGTTAAAAAATGGCAGTTATTCATAAAGTCGATTCGAAAACGATATTGAAGATTTATATTCGTTATAATCAAAGGAAGTAAATATTATTTTCCCTTAATAAAAAAGAAGCAACAGTAGCAGATTGCATTTATTCATCCTTTTCGATATGTGCATGTAAAATATATATTCATTCATCATAGAGGTAAATAATTATTTTACCAGTCTAGCAGAAAGATTTTACAACTTTGCATTTTCGCATTGGGTACATTAAAAAAAAGTTCAAAACTGAATATCTAGTAATTTGCATAAATTACACGATATTCGAGAGAACTATCTAAATTGTCCACTTAACTAAATAACTAATTTAGTACTAGTAATGCTTACTTAAAGTTTTTAACTATGCCAGGATTATAAGTCTTGGCCTAAATGAAAATGTAACAAATACTGTAAAAACTAATTGATAATAAATTATATACATTCTACTAAAAAATAATGTACGTGACAATGTGAGTTCATTTGAGTAAGCAAAGCAAAGGAATGATGAGCATCTATTAACACTTCGAAATTAAAGTCATACTCGTATATAAGTCATAATCAGAAAAACGCCGATGGTTCAGAAGATACATCTAAGATTACTAAGTAATAGAAATCGCTAGTTTTGAAATTTAAGTCGATTTTAAAACTAGTTTTAATATAATTTTGTCTGTCAAAAGGCAACTTCGAAGATTGAGTTAAAAAATTAAGGCTAGTCTTCACAACGAAAGCAAATAACTTGAAATCGATCAATCGAATCAATTGAAGTTAACAATCTGTTACAATATGCCAATGAATACATCTAGTATGTATGTAAATAAATTATTGGGTATGCGAGTCGGTTAAACAGAGTTAAAGCAACCGTAACTCCGAATTAGCTTTAAAGTAGATTTCTTGAAAACTTTATACGACTTGAGGTAATATTTTGTTGGTCTGAAAATCAATCAAATCGGTAAATTGGTAACTGGTCAAAAAATTGAAAAAATTAAGGAAACCAAATAAAATGGAAATTAACAAATTGAACATATGTATACAAGGAACTATAAAACTTAAAGATCGAAATATGCAAAATTTCTAATATAAAAATTTTGCAAAAACTAAAACAAAAATTATAGGCCAATGTTTATAATAAAAATGTAAGATTTTTAGAAAGAAATCTCCTCAAAATTTTAAAATTGAAATTAAATAAAATATAGAAAAAATTTATTTTCCCAATGACATTAAAGTTAAAAAAAATCTATTATATATATATATATATATATATATATATATATATATATATATCTGTGACGTTTTATCATAACATCTTAAGTCCTATCTTAATATTTTAGACTTAAGATGTTATGATAAAACGACACAGATATATATATATATATATATATATATATATATATATATATATATATATATATATACACATATATATATATATATATATATATATATATATATATATATATATATATATATATATATATATACACACATATATATATATATATATATATATATATATATATATATATATATATACATATATATATATATATATATATATATATATATACATATATATATATATATATATATATATATATATATATATATATATATATATATGTATATATATATATATATATATATATATATATATATATATATATATATATATATATATATATATATATACTAGCTGACCCGGGCAAACCTTGTTTTGCCTTCAAATTTGCACTAAATCGACATAGCAATTATTGTTCAAATAAAGGTATCGGGCTAATTAACCCCACTACACGCTGATTAAGGACCCAACGCCTTCAGCAAAACGCAGCATAAGCTTATCGCGCTAATCTCTATTGGGCAAAACACAAAAAACAAAATATTGGGCTATCTGTCGGACGAACTTCAAACTACACAGAAACACTCCTCACATCCCATAGAACATGTATATAAAGTTTGGTCAAAATCGGCGCAGTAGTTCTTGAATTACGGTGCAAAAACACACACAAAACTAAGTATTGCGCCATCTGTTGGACGAACTTCAAACTACACAGAAACACTCCTCACGTCCCATAGAACATGTATATAAAGTTTGGTCAAAATCGGTGCAGTAGTTCTTGAGTTACGGTGCAAAAACACACACACAAAACTAAGTATTGCGCCATCTGTCGGACGAACTTCAAACTACACAGAAACACTCCTCACGTCCCATAGAACATGTATATAAAGTTTGGTCAAAATCGGCGCAGTAGTTCTTGAGTTACGGTGCAAAAACACACACAAAACTAAGTATTGCGCTATCTGTTGGACGAACTTCAAACTACACAGAAACACTCCTCACGTCCCATAGAACATGTATATAAAGTTTGGTCAAAATCGGTGCAGTAGTTCTTGAGTTACGGTGAAAAAACACACACACAAAACTAAGTATTGCGCCATCTGTTGGACGAACTTCAAACTACACAGAAACACTCCTCACGTCCCATAGAACATGTATATAAAGTTTGGTCAAAATCGGTGCAGTAGTTCTTGAGTTACGGTGCAAAAACACACACAAAACTAAGTATTGCGCCATCTGTTGGACGAACTTCAAACTACACAGAAACACTCCTCACGTCCCATAGAACATGTATATAAAGTTTGGTCAAAATCGGTGCAGTAGTTCTTGAGTTACGGTGCAAAAACACACACACAAAACTAAGTATTGCGCCATCTGTTGGACGAACTTCAAACTACACAGAAACACTCCTCACGGCCCATAGAGCATGCATATAAAATTTGGTCGACATCGGTCCAGTAGTTTTTGAGTTTAGCGATCACGAACATACACATAATTTTTATGTACATATATAGCTGACACCGTCAGCTCAAAATATGTATCTTCGGAACTACATAACCGATTTAAGCGTTTGATATCTCGTTTAGAAGAACATGACAACGGCTTTCCAAAAAAAAGTAAAATAAAATAAAAAAAAGCACAAAAAATAAATATATGTATATGTCATTGGTGGTGCAATATGAAAATTGGATTTTGCCACGCCCCTCCGCCCACAGACCGAAAATAAAAAATCGGACTTCACAGTGTCACCCGCCCGAGTATTCTGAAGGTTCCCTGGTTGGGTCAAAATCGGCCCAACCGTTTTGGAGCCATTACGTTACATACATACATACATACATACATACATACACACATCCAATTTTATATATATAGATATATATATATGTATATACATATATATATATATATATATATATATATATATATATATATATATATATATATATATATATATATATATATATATATATATATATATATATATAATTTTTTAATACAAATTCATAAAATTTTAAGACATATCTAAATTATTAAAATGTTGGGTGCAATTCTTTTGTAGTGCGTGTTGAACATCGTCTGGTGTTGTTTTATTTAGCAAACGATGTCATACAATACAGTAAAAGAAAGCGTTATGAATTTGTTGAAAGTTGGGCTACGGCATTACAAAAAGCCACTACAATGGTCAGGTAATTATATGTTTCGTATTCGAACAAGATTAAGGAGACACTTTGGCTAAAATTGAATTTGTTACAGAGATGAAAAGGTCAAAAACAAAATTCTTCGTATATTTAGCATTTGGGAAAAACGGGAGATATATAATGAAGAATTTTTAACAGATTTATGTGGTCTATTAAATATAGCACCACCGAAAAAATCACATACGCCAGCTATTGATTCTGATGATTTTCAAAATGCCAACCTAATAAGTAGTATACGAGAATGTGTTGAACTGTCGGAAGCAACTGATAAAAGTTTTAAGAAATTGCCAAAAACGCCAAATTGTGATATAGAAAGTATTAAGCAACAACTAAAAGATAAAACACATTCGGATGATGTTGAAAAGGAAATAGAGCGTTATATTGCATATATTGGAGCATTTACAAAGAACTTACAGGCTGAGATTAAGTGTCGCAAAACCGTTGTTAATAATGTGGATACAGCCATTAAATTTTATGCCAATCAGAGGGGTGAAGTTAAAGTTGTAGTTAGTGTAAGTAATTATATGTTAATTTTTTTAAACATTAATATATAGTATATCAAGAGAATAAAAACTTTTAATATTATAGGCTTACAAGAATTTCGGCAGCCGCATAAAGTTGGTAAAAAAGAAATTAGACGAGATTTCTCCTAATTTGCCTAGTCCCATACCTTCGCCAGATATCAATGCACCGTCACCGGAACCAGATGCTGATTTACAATTACCTGATGAGCAGTCACCACTTACAATGGTAATATTTTATATTTTAAAACAATTTTTTAAATTTTTAAATTAATTTTAAGTATATATACATACATGCATATACAGGGTGTTTTTTTAGAGGTATAGAACTTCGAATTGAAATAAAGCACAAGAAAATCTTTTTAATGTCCATCAATTTGGCTTTATTGGAAGGATAATTTTATGCCATTAACGTTTAAATATGATTTCGGGCATGTGGCCGCCGCGGCTGGCTCGAATAAAGCCAATTCTACAAGTCCAATTTTCAACCAATTTTTCGAGCATTTGGGGCCGTATGTTGGCAATAACGCCACGAATGTTGGCTTCCAAGTCCCCTAACGTTTCTGGTTTGTTGGCGTAGACGAGCGACTTCACATATCCCCAAAGAAAATAATCCAATGGTGTCAAATCACACGATCTTGGTGGCCAATTGACAGGTCCATTCCGCGAAATTATGCGCTCATCGAATGTTTCCTTCAATAAATCGATTGTGACGTGCGCTGTGTGGCATGTAGCGCCGTCTTGTTGGAACCACAACTCATCCACATTCATGCCATCCAATTTGGGAACAAAATAGTCGGTTATCATGGCTCTATACCGGTCTCCATTAACGGTAACTGACTCTCCAGCATTTGCTCTACAGCGGCAATTGTTTCTTCGGTGCGCACTGTTCGACGTCTCTGCGGATGCGTATTATCACATAGAGTAAACGTAGTGCGAAAACGATCCATGGTTAACCGAATTAATTGCTCTGATGGACGATTATGTCGACCATAAAATGGACGGAGCTTGCGGTAAACTTCGCGAACTGAACCATTATTTTCGAAATAAATTTGCACGATTTGCAAGCGTTGTTCTTTTGTCAACCTGTTCATGATGAAATGGCAAACCAAACTAAATATTAATCACTTGACAGCTGACAAAATGGCCGCCAGTTAAAAAAGTGATGCCAACTTAAAGTTCTATACCTCAATAAAAAACACCCATTATTTATGTACATCATTCATATGTAGAAGTTAAAAATTTTTTTAATTTGAGCACTATAATGTAGAAACTCAATTCCTTGCTAATTTTATGCCGCACTTCGGTCAATAGAAAGTTGAAATTATTCTTAATAATAACCCTTTTAGCTGTAACTTTTTTCGTTAAATCTAATTTCTTTTTTATAATTGCGCAGTTTTATACATAATCTACAATTTGTTTTTGAAGTTTTATAATATTTTGCTCTAAACTTTTTTGATTTCCCCGAAAATAGTCTCATATTTATGTTCGAAGGATTTTATTCAATTTCGAAGCTGACTTTCTCATAAAATTTGTCATTCAATCATTGACTTTCAGTACAAAAATCATAAAAAGTGACCTTTTTGGAAACACTAACAATTGTAAAAAATTTCACGAAGAACGATTAAAATATTTTTAATTTTCATTTATGCTTTTATTTATAGAGCTTTTTGAAAAACAGTTTCAACGGCTATTCAAGTTACATGGACGGCAATTTACCTTTCGACATCAATGATTTTAAACGAGATGAAAACGCTAAATCGTCAAGTAGGTTTTGAAAATGCATTTACTAAAACTTGTATTTATCCCTTGATGTTTATCTATATTTTTATAGGCCAGCCCATTGAAGTTATTGGATCAAGATCTGATGACGAAAGCTACAACCCCAGTGCTGACTACTATAAACCTGAATCTATTAGCGCTTATCCTGGCACTAACAATATGTCAATACCGGGGTTGGCACCCATGCCGGTACCCTCGGTACCTGCTGGAGGTTATACCTCTTTGGCAAGATCTTCACATCAGTATGGTGATGTTCTACCACCACCTCCAAATCCCCCACTGTTTGGTAGTTCATCAAATTCACACTCAAATAGTTTGCACCACAATTTGAATTCGGGATACAGTGCCCATAATCCAAGAACATATAACACTGATAGCTCTTATAATCCGAACGTTTATAATCGTCGGCCAATAAGCGCAGCACCCGTTCAACCTTTGATGCCTCCTCCGCCAATGCCACCTACAGTCGGATCAATTGATTCTTCTGACGGGAGTGATTTTAATTCTACATGGGATATGAATATGTCTTGGACGAATCCATTAGATAATTCTAGTGTTTCGAACTCATCCTATACTCACACAGCAGTCGATACACCCCATTCACCGCCTCATTTTGATTCAGATGCACACAACTCAGATTCAACGACTCTAGAATATACCGATCATGATGGCACCATGTCAACAGCTCAAGATGTTGACCATCGTCAGCTGATTTTACCAGCTTTTAGTATTGGTACTACTTTAGGCTTAAGCAAAGGTATTTCTATTATTATTGTTATTATTATTTTTTTTTTTGTTGAATTTACAAAAAAAATTGCCTATTGTTTTGCAGAAAAATCCCGTCAATTGGATATAGACCACAGAAATCTAATATCACTCACTGGCTCACCAGGAGCTAGTGACGGTGACAAGAAACCATGGTATCAGGAAACGAATGAGGTTTGTTTGCTTAAATTTAGAAATAAATAACTGAATTGTTTTAATTTTCCATTATTATTTATTTAAGTTATCTGCTGATGTGGATTATCGTACATTTGGGCAGAATATTAAAACGATAGATACAACAGCAACGTTACCGCTCCTAAATGATACTTCTTCAGTTTCTTCAAATGACACTTCAGGAAATAATGTAAGTTTTCTTTTTTTAGAAAATTAATATATATATATATATATATATATATATATATATATATATATATATATATATATATATATATATATATATATATATATTTACGGCCTTATTCATAAAAAATATTGTATGTTTATTAAAGGTTTATTTGACAAATATCCCATTAAAATATGTCAAATAAGCCTTTAATAAACATACAATGATTTTTATGAATACCGCAGTTAAAATCATTTTTGATTATCTTACAGATAACATCAACTGTTACTTCACCGCAGAAAAATAACAGTGAGTTTATTTGAAAATATTTTTTGTTTTATACTGTTTTTCATACATTCATTATTTTCGTTTTATACTTGAAGGTCCTTCAAAAGAATCTCGCAAAGATGATTCTTATGTAGAGAATACAGATGGAGGTATGGCTGGTTATGATCCAACAGATATGGTTGTTGATATGGATATGTCTGATGATGATCTTGATGATATCTTTAGAGGTTTGCTTATTTATTTTTATTATTTTTCCTCAGTTCATTACACAACTACTTGATATGTTTTATTTACCTCTATTGATTATGATTTTTAATTATTTTTTTATAACCATCATCTATCTATCTGTTTTCCTTTTTTAACTATTGGTAAATTCCAAGATCAATGCTTAAAGACGTTAAACAATATTAAACATGGGTTGTTTTGACTAAAGTTAGTCCAAAAACAAAATATTTGCAATGTTTCACCGAAATTAAATGCAAATTTTATAATAAATTATGTACAGAAATATGAAAATTTCATTACTTACTAATGTATGTAATTTTAAAAATTCACTATACTAAGACTTAACTAATAACATCGTTGAACAAATAGGTAATATCCTTGGGAACATAATGAACGTAATACTTAATTCGATATTGCTTCTGTGACTAAAATGTAATAAATGTTCCATGTCAGACAACCCATGTAATTTTTTTGTGAAGTGTAAGATAGATTACATAATTCATTCGCCAGGAAATTAATGTAAACCTTTGTTAAACATTCTTTTATTCTTCCCACAATGCAAACAATTAATTAATTAATCAGAGGTTAATGAACAAATAGAAGAAAACAATGCTGAAGTCCGGCCGGAAGACGATGATGATAAAATAACACAACAAGAAATTGATAAACCGGATAATCAAACAACTTTACAAAAGCAACCTCTACTAGAGACGCCTTCAGAATATGAACATGCAAATAATTGGGACTCAGCAGCAATAGGGCAAATGCCTGAGCAGGAATGGAATCAAATGCAACCTTTGCCTTGGCAAAATAATAATCGCATGGGCGGCGGTGTGCCGCCCCCACCTCCAAGACCTCCTTATCCAATCCAATTTCCCTATGGCGTTGGATCAACTATGGATAATGGCGCATTTAGGCCACCAAACGGTAGTGTAATGGGAGAACGAGGTGGATTTGGAGGGCGTGGTGGTGGTCGGGGTTGGGTAAACTCGCCCCAGAATCAATTTCGCAATTTTTTCAGACCCCCAAGAGGCGGAGGTGGCGGATCGCCATATTTTAATCGTGGAGGAGGAAGAGGAGGAGGTGGCATGCGGGGTGGTCCAGGTTTTCGTGGTAAATTTCGCGGAAAAAATAATTGGATTTAAAAATTCAATTATAAAAAAACATTAGTTTTAAATGTTCTTAATATTTTTTTTTAATATTAAAAAATGAGTTGTTTAATAAAAACCAAAAAATCATAATAATTAATGAATTCAACTGTAAATATTAATCTAAACTGATAACAATTTATATGGAAGAGAAAACTATAAAATTTCAAAATGGGAAAAAATATCTGTAGTAATAAAAGAAATTAAGAATTATGATAAAAATGAGATATATTAATTTCCAGCATTAAATTAAAAATTATATTAATGGATTACATAATGCGAAATTATTAACCATATAATTTTATTACAGTCTTACAATTTATGACTTAAAAATGTCAAACTCGCCGCATTTTTAATAAGTCGTGAATAATTTTTCATCTATCAATTCGAATTTTTATTATTTAATTTGTGGTAATATCGCAAAACATAGAAAATATTTTTTCCCATTTGCGCTCTATACATAAAAATGTGCTTATTATAAATATTTTTAGCAATCATCAAGGTTAACATACATAGTTGTAAAAAATTGATTTTAAAACTATTTCGATATTCGAATTAATCAAAATGTTTTTGTCATATTTTAATTTTTTTATACATACACACGCTTCATTAAAATTTTTTTTAATATTCTTTCGTTATCTACCTACCAATTTCATTTTCAAATATTGACCACAAACATCTTACAATTCAATGTTCCAAAACTTCTTAAAATTAAAAATATTGCTGCACGCTATTTAAGTTTAATACATAATAATTGCATACATACTTACGTACACAGTTTATTCTTCTCCATAAAAAGAAACATGAATGATTAAATAAAATAGTTTAGTGTATCAATTAAAAAATAAATAAAAAAGAAATATTTACCACGGTTTGTTTTCGGATTCTAAGTATAAAATTACGTTACATTTCCATTAAAAATTTTATAGAATAATGAATAGGTTTAAAGGACAAATTATTATTTTAATATTTTTTTTATTAAGTGTAGCAACCGTAACAGATTATTCACCAAGGCTTTTTTTCCAAATTTCGATTGGCAATATTGTATTGTTGTTGCTTTTATGTACAATTTGGTTGAATTTTTCACCATTTTTTTTCATGGGAAATAATTCATGTGGGATTTTTTCCGCCTTTAATTTCTGATATTTTTTCACTGTTAGATTAAATCAAATCATTAAATCAAACATAGGTATGTCAAACGGGGGGTTAGGACCTCCCAAGAGAAGAATTTAATATATAGATAAATATGAGTATATACTACAGGATCGCAAAAATAATTAACATTTATATTGTATTTGCAAAAAAGTAAATAAAAAATCTATTGAAATGGAGAATATTTTGTAAATTGAAATTCGCCTTATGTTTAAATACTCTAATATAATTTCATTATCCATAATTGTTACTATAGTGCATACCGTATTTCGTAGACTGTCAGTATATGCTTATAGATTGACTTGAGCTAAGGTTATAGTCCTAAACAAATCTACGTGATTTTCCAATCATATGTCTAGAATAGTTTCAGTACTAAACTATTTCAAATAAATTCTTTTCTTCTCCTGAAGTCACTGCCCGTTAAATGTACAAGTCCTTTAGTGCCGGACTGTCAAGAAAATTGTTCTATGCTCTTTATTTTAATTACTCCAAGTCTATTATCAGATAGATTTAATGATCTTCGAAAAAAAAATTATTTACTTCAATATCGCTTAGAAAAATTGCCGTTCTCATTCAATAACATCTCTACTGCCCTGCTGCAGAAAAGCAAACTTTTTCCACTTACGCTTTTTTTTTATTATCTGACTTTATATGGCCCATTATTATCGTGTTTTAACTGCGAAACATACGTAAGTGACGAAACACATAGGTAATTTCACAGGAGAACCTTTTTTTATTAACTGCATTTGCACTAAATGGTAGGGCTTCAGTAATTTTGATTTTGCCATAAGTTTCTGATGCCAGTTTTAATGCTTCGAAAGTTTTCAGAACTATTTTTAATAATGGTGAATTGTCGCTTGCGATGAAAAAGTGAAAATCAAAAATTATGTAGGTTACTTTTTTTGGAGGTACCTAATGGAAGGGAAACTTTAGTCGTCGTTAATTGATTTGTCATGTAACTTGATTTGTGGAAAGAAAAGTGATTTTGAAAAAATGTTGGCTTATGACTGTTTTGTATTTAGCGCGCGATATGTTGAATAAAAAGAAAAACAATTTTTTGTATTTCATTGTATTATGCAACAGGTGTTTGAACGAAATTTGTTTATAGTTTTATATAAACAGGCGCTTAAAAAATATATACGAAACTTTCCAAATTGACTTCTATTATTCACTTACCGCAATATTTCTTGACGACATTGAGTGTGACATCGTTAGCGGAAATTATATGCCCCTATTGCGGTTCACCACTCAACTCAGTTTGGTCGTGTGAGAGTCAACCCAACTTATGCACAACCACACTCACTTTAGTTATTGGGATACACAATAATTAAAATGAGTTTGGTTGTGCATAAGTTGGGTTGACTCTACACGACCAAACTGAGTTGAGTTGTGAACCGCAATAGGGGCAATAGTGACAAGTAGCCAATGACAATAAAATATTTAATATATTTTGCCAATATCTCACAAAATATTGAGAAAATTAAATAATAAAAATTAATTTAAAAAAAGAATATATATGTATATAAACGATCTGTACCTTGAAATAATCAATAATGAAAATGCAGTTAAACAATTTTTATTCATATTTATGTATGTACATACATACATACAAGAATATACTCGTAGGTTCCAAAAAGATGTTTAGCAAACTTTCTTTAAAAACCTTTTCAATAAGTGTCTTTTAACAAAGAACTATCTTTGCCATTTTTCCATTATTGAAAAATTCAATAAAACCTGATCTAACAAAATCAAGAATGAGTTAGAAGTCTATGACATGATATAGTTTTGAGTAATCGATAAGTTTAAAAGTTAAGAACGATTGACGTCACAGGGCTTTCATACGATTTGGCAACATGAAATTTTTTCTGGAAAATTTAATATGAAAACGCTTCGGCGTTTAGTTGGACTCGAGAATAAACAATCGTTTTATGGATTCCGTAGCCAATTTAGGAGCTTTTCTGTCGCGCATCTGAGAACTACACAATACAATGGAAATTAAAAACAGAAGGAATCAGTTGTACGAAAAATTCCATATAATAAACGAGTATTTGATAATTTAAAAAAATGTACCAATAACCGTCGTATTTCAATGCTTGATAATAAATAAATTTGCAATTCATTCGTCATAAATATTAGAAAATTGTAAAATGATTAGCTGACTATATACCGAACTGTAGTTTATTATAACGATGTTTAGTGAGTAGAACAGTTGACGTTTTTAGTTACAAGCTTTTCAATATGGTTGGTTTCTGAAATCTAGTTTTTTTAAATAAAAATTATTTGTTGTGGGCTAAGCTGTGTATATGCCTGCGTTTAATTGGCGCTAAGCAAAGCGCCACTATAATTCCGCCAACATGATTGAAAAGCGTTCAAATTCATATGAAATTTCAAGAGTTTATTCATATCTAACGACTTGTTAATTACAAAAAAATATTACCAGGAAAACTTTATAGGAAACTTTTATAGATAAAAGTACAAAAGTTTAAAAGTTTTTAAAAACAAAATTGCGAAATTTTAAACGTTTTCTATGCTTATGTTTTTTTGTAAGGTTTAAGTAGAAAAATATCACTGAATTTTTAAAATTGTCATATTTTGTATGTGTGTGGGGGAATTTTATATTGAGCATGTGAGTTTGAACGCTTTTCAAACAAGATGGCTGAAGTGTACTGATAATTTGCTGAGTGATAATAAAGTGCCAGCATGTAAACAGCTTGGTCCTTAATAAATACAATTTTTTTAAACAATAATTGCGGAAAATATCTCGAATATTTTTGTAGTTTTTATAATTTATGTTTATTTTTATTCAGGCTCTAGGTCAAAAATAAACATAAATTACATACCATAAGGTCGATTAAATTAATAAATATATAGTTTTTATAATTGTTAAAATAAAAAACAAAAACATTTAATTTGAAATCGCCTCTTTTTCTTAACGACTTATGAGAAGTATATGTGTATGTATACATACACATACATATTCTTTTTAGTCAATATGCGTAGGTTTGTTTCTTAAATCTTTTGATCGGAAGTTGTATTTTTATAGGCACGTTTTTGTAGAGGCACGTTTAGATAATTTCATTTTGAAGTTCGTTTCTTAAGTCTTTCGTTTTAAAATTGTTTTTTATAAATATGGGGGAAATGAATATACAAAACTGTATGAAGTCTCCGTAACAACTCAATATTGAAATTTATTAAGATTGTACCCAAAAAAAATATTTCTTTGACATTTCATTTGTCGCTAAAGTAACTCATCAATGAACTTTAAGCATACTTGTGAACGTATGATATTAAATGTTTTCGCCAAACGAAAAATTAAAGACACAACAAACAAATTTGAAGAGTTTCAATTAAAAAAAATATCAAAATCCTAAAAGAAGTTTACATAATTTATGTACGTATGTATGTACATAAGATACTGTTCATTAGTTGAACTCCAATAACAAAAGTTATTACAAATACAGTTTTCGTACTGATTATGACCTAAACTTAGTTCTTTATAAAATTTATTTAAAATCTATTCATATAATATTCTTACATTGGAATGTTCGTAATTTACATTAGAATATAATGCACTCACTAGACTATCAGCAAGTGACGAATTTTCCATTCTTCCCAAACGTCGAAGGCTTTTCTGGAGACAAGCCAAAACGCATTTGCAATTTAAGTTTCTTTACATCAGAAACTATTTTAATAAAATTGTTGCAATGAATTTACAGAATGTAATTTATGTATATTAGAGCTTATAATAGTAGTTAAAGTGGTCGATTCTAAAATACGATACTTTTATGTATTCTTACTCCATTTGCAATCATTGTTAATTATTTAACGAAATTCTGATATTTTGGCAAGACCTTTTTATTGTTAATATTTTGTAGACAATTTGCTGCTTATAATCCTTATACATATGAACTGGTAGTATTATAAACATTTCTATTTACAAAATTATTTATTGCTTCACAGCCATATTCTTTGAAATAAACATAAATTTATTTATTAAAAATTAATTGAATTATTTTATTGTTTGAGGTCTTCTTTTTTAAAAAAATAATATATTTATTTTGTTTTGATTCTTCAATATTTCAACACCCTGTGGGTGTCTTTCAGTGGGTTTTGAAATGTTGAAAAATCAAAACAAGATAAATATATTGTTTTTTAAAAAAAGAAGACCTCAAACTCAATAAAATAATTCAATTAATTTAAAATAAAAAAGGTCGAATAATATCATCAATTTATTTATTAAATTAATTTTTTAATTACTCTAGCTCGAGTTCGAGTCCTGAAGTTGCCAATTCAGGTTAATAACTTTTTTTTTTAATAAAATTCTTTTTTTTTTTTTGGAGAAGGAATAAGGAGAAACTAATAAAACAATAGACGAACGGAACAATGCTACTTCCGATGGTCAATACACCCATAATCATCATTAGCGTTCATGTGTCTGTTTTTCATTGCAGTTAAGTTGACTGCTAGAATTCGTAATTAATATTTTTTAAGACTAGACTTTTTTATTGGGACTTTTATTAAAATTTGTAATTTGTTTGGATGATCTATAGAAGTAATTAACGATACAAATTTAACTGCAATAAAATTATTAAACGGATTTTTTTTTGTAAATTTCAATAATATTTAATCTCAGATGGGTTCCCCAAATTTTGTTTTGGTCATTTTTTAGTTATTAA
This sequence comes from Germaria angustata, assembly GCA_963681545.1. Classification (NCBI taxonomy): domain Eukaryota; kingdom Metazoa; phylum Arthropoda; class Insecta; order Diptera; family Tachinidae; genus Germaria; species Germaria angustata. The sequence continues at coordinate 39,209,335 of OY812999.1, forward strand.
TGAGTGGGTTATTCAACTGAAGACACTTTTTAAAATAATAAAAAGATCAGAAACGTATTTTTTTGCACTCTACAGTCATTTCAGTATTTTATTATCGCCTGTAATGATTAGTTCCAGCTGCTCTTAGCACTTTATGTAACTATTATGGAAACAGCCATTGAGTGGAAGTAATTGTTTATCATAATTTTCTCACCAATACATTCATTCTTATAATAAGATATTATATAATTATGCAATACGTAACTGAAATATATTGAATTTTTTATGAATCACCTTTACAAGTAATAAATCTGTCCGTTTGAAAAGTTAGTTGATTTTTAAATGAAAAATATGACAAAATTCAATTGCTAGAATCATTTTGCACCGTCGAGTTTCATTTGAAAATATAGAAATGCAGAAAATTGATTAAAAAAAGACTATAGTAATTTATTTTTAAGATTTTCATATGTATGTACATATTGCCCCTTTAATACAACATAGTGATATCTCAACAGAAAAAATCAAAATTATTAAAATGCGATTAAAGTTTTTTATAGTGTTAACTTCCACATCGATACCTTGAGTATAACTTCGCCATATATCGTCAGATATAACTCTACATATAAAGAGGACATAGAGGAACACTTTGTTCTACTAACTTTTGTGAGATATATACGAGTATATTGCCTTTAAGAATAATTATATTTCAACAATTTTTAGTAAAATTTCGCTTTAGCTTCAGATTTTTTTTCTATATAAAGGATACATTTTTCTTAGGAAAAAAAGGATATTTATGAAATAAAATTGTATAGCTGTATTTCCCTAACTAAATATTATTTCTTATTTATTTATTGTGCCTTTTTTATATAAATTTAAAACAAAATTCCATTCGAATATTTAGATTGAAAAAAATATAGAACTCTCGTATTTGTTTTTATTTCTAATATACATAAATGTCCGCAGAAATTTTCGTAAAAAATAAAAAAAACAGTTAAATTAGAAACGAAAGAATATGTCAAACCAAGTAGAGCAATTGCATTATTTAATGTTTTTTATATTCAACTGATCTTATTCGAATTTAACGTCGAATGCACTTTTAATTTTTTAACGCTAAACATTTAAAAATCATTCGTTTTATCACATTTACCTATAAAACGAGAGATTTTATATATCGTGGGACTTCCATGAAGAAAAAAACTATTTATAAAAAAATAGATAATTTAATTCATTCGTTGATTAGTTCTAAAACATAAAGGATAAAAAATTTTGTGGTAGAAATCATGTCTAGAAACATATTTTTAAAATGTGGCCATAATTTTGAAATTGCGATTGATCAATTCACAAGTAAATAAAAACTCAAGCACAACATATTGGTCTCATAAAATAAGTTTTAGGCAAAATTAGGTAAATATTTTTATATAAACACACTATAATTATGCATCATTACGGATAAATCAACATTTTGACTCTGATGACTACATGTCAAAAATATTTCAACATGTTAACCAAACAAATTAATTAATCTCAGGTATTAATTCTATAAAAAAAATTTTCAAAACATATGAAATGAAATTATTTAGTTGCACCACGATTCTTTTATTAAAAATTGTCAACAAGTGGCTTTGTGAATTGAGCAAATATTTTCAAATTTATTTTAAATAAATTTTTAAAGAAGGAATTCAAAGAAAACAAACTTTAACAATCATGTATGATTTGTTATCTTAAAACAAGGATATGGACCAATACAATTTACAAAACTTATCCATTGTTAATTAAAAAAAAAAGACAAACCGCAGGAATCTTTAAAATCATAAAAATAAAAACTTTAAAATCCAGCTGCCAAACGCAAATCCCACTGTACCATAAAGCAGAGATTGCAAACTTTTGGTATTATCTGAAGCGAAAAAATATTTCACCTACAAAACAAAGTTTCGTAAAAAAAAATCGATAAAACTACTGCTTATACAATTTAAATTTGTAAATAAAATTTGGAAATTTGAAGCGTTTTTCTGAATTTCCATTTCAGTTTTTTTTTTTTTCACAAAAAAATCAATAACACACCAACACTTTTTCATTTTAGATTATTTTGCCAGTTTTGTTTTGTGCATTGCAATGTCTTTATATTAAAGATAAATTTTTATTATAAACATTTTTATTAGAAGGAATATCGAAATAGTTGAATGTTAAAAATCTCATTATTTTAATCTTAATTATTACAATTGTTAAATTATATATATATACATATATATATATATATATATATATATATATATATATATATATATATATATATGTATATATATATATATATATATATATATATATATATATATGTATATATATATATATATATATATATATATATATATATATATATATATATATATATATATATATATATACGTATTGCAAAATTAAGTGTGCATGTAAATAGTATGTACATGTTTAATAAATTTTAAAAACTAATTTTAAGTACAGAGTATATTAATAAAAAATGTTTAAATTAAACATTGGTTTAAAAGATAATAAATAGAAGTTAATACAAAATGTTTCATTAACATTTGTTATACTTAAATTTATGGCGTTTGCATTGTTTAAGTATATATTCCTTTTACCTGTTTTATGTTATACATATTTGCTAATTGCTCGTTTTTAGGTCAGCAAACATCATCATCACCATTATGTATTTAAAATACTTTCCTAGTTACTGCCTGTCAATGCGGAAATGTAATTAGGAAGTCATCATCAAACTTCTTGTGCAGTGGTCGGCACGCATCAAATTATACTGCGGCATTCTTTTGTTTTGTATTTTTAAACATTGTTGTGATTGTTGGAGAAACAAAAAACGCCCACTACTTAATATTCCTGCCAGGATACCACAAGAAACGGCTGTCAAATTAACTAGATCCTGAGAAAATAAAACAGAAACCGCCAATAATAGGATTCTTGCTGATAAAATAGATTTGACGTAAGTAGGTAATGTAACTAGTGATTTGATTTTTGTGCGTTTAAAAAATTGTGTCTCTTGTACTTAGAAATTATAAAGAAAAACCCGAAATATGCATAAAAGCTATAAATTTATTTCAATATTTATTTAAAAATATCTTTAATTTTCTTGCAAATTGTTTTAATTACTTTTTTTAATTTTATTGACCTATTCTTTATAAATTATATTTTTTTACTTTATGTAGAGAAAATTAAGAAAAAAGTAGATTTTTTTTATGTTGTAGCAAAATGTCTATATTTTGAGGGGGTCTAACTTTCTAAACGTCTGTTTACAGTGTATCGATACAGTATGAATACAGTGTTTATACATCGTTTAGTTACTTTCATAATACTTTGTATACGGTTACATTGCATCCCAGACGGCGTTTAGGAACTTTTGCATAGAGTATACCATAAATCAGATATCATACCCATTAAGGTACGCAATTATATACAATACATCAATGGCGAGAGGAGCACCGGGAAAGAAATAAAGCAAAAACAAAATAAAACCAACCGCCAAAAAACCGTAACCCATATAACTTTCTATTTGCAGTTTTTTTTTATCGCAATCGAAAATTCATGATCATTGAAATTAATTCTGTTAAACATTAAAAGTGGAATTGGAAACTTACAGCAAAATAAAATTCACAATAACCCCACAACTTAGTGAATATGTCGTTTTTTTTGTGGTTAAGGCTCGATAAGTTTGACGCTACTTGCGTTGCATCTAAATTATTTTTGATACACAGTTTGCTTTTCTCTGCGCATCGATGACAACAGTATGCATTTGAGAACAGAATACGAGTACATTATAAAAATTTTAGGTACAACGTTTGGGAATTAGTCGCAATGTCGGCCTGGAGGGCTGCTGGCAGACCCATTAACAGAATCGATGCTCGAGCCTAATCAGCTATTCATCATAAACTATTTCGATTACCGAAACTATAACAGAAAATTACAATCAAACCGATTACCATGGGCAAGTGCCCATCTGGTTGGAGATACGTAGACGTAAGTGGCTCTGGAAAGTCACCTGCCGACATTAGCAGAATGGTAATCGAATAGAATCCCCAGGGTCAAAGGCGTATTGGAAGGCCTGCTCATACTTGGAAAAGACAGCTGGATACCGAAATAAAAATTTCAGGACGCAGCTAGAGCGAAACAAAACATATTGCAAATGAAAGAGATGATTAGAAGAATTTTTGTTGAGGCCCTATGTTCCTTATAGGTACTACAGGATATAATATATATTCTTCGTTTCAGATATTTTATAAAAGTGAAGTCTTGCAAAAAATACAAGCCTGTGTTAGATAACACGGGCGCATAGGTTAGACGTAGAATACGTTAGTCATTTTGCAATTAAAATATATGAATTAAATATAATTGTTAATAAATGATTTAAATCTATCAATAAATTTTATGATATGGCAGCACAATAGATTAGCTGCTTTCCAACTACTTCCCAATGTATTCACAGAAATGTGTTTAGGAAAAACGCCATTGATATAGTGAGCGTATACATCGCCAATCCTTTTTATTAATGTACATACACACACATTTACACGCTGCTCGCAGAAGTAAACAAACGACAGCAAAAATCTGTAAACTTTCAAGCACACACAAGTGTCCACGCTCCCCTCCCTACATTTTATGTTCCCCACCAAACGAACTAACAACCGAGCGATCCAACAAAACGAAATGTACACACACACACATTTACACGCTGCTCGAAAAATAAACAAAGCACAGCAAAGCTAAAATCATTTGATTTCACAACAACAACAAAAATAACAGCGGCATTTACAAACCAACAACAACAGCGGCATGTACAAAAAAAGTCTAAAATATCATGCTCTAAAATATTTATTTCCCTAACGACATAAAACTTTTATATATAGACATATAATTTTTTTAATGTAATTCGAAACAAAACATATTACCAAAACTGAGTAACATATAAAAATTGCTAAAATATGTTTTAATATATAAGTAAAAGTGGGTGAAAGTTGACAAACATTTTCTCAAAATTTTGTGCTCAAGATCAACACTCCTGCATAACGTATTCTACGTTAAAAAAAAAAAATAATAAAAATGAACAGTATTCACAAATAAAAAAGAAAAATAATAATAAATGGACCAAAATATATGTCCACATTTTATTTATTGCTATTCCTGCAACTCGTTTCGGACATGGTTAAATGTCGATTGCTTTTCGAATTTTTCTATTTGAATTATTTCTTCTGCAAATGCTACAACCATCCATAACCATAACACGATCAGTGTCATATGCCATATCTAAGTACATACATGCTCGTATGCTAGAGCACTGTTTGTAGATTTTATTTAATTATTCTTTATTTGAAATATGAACTTTATGTCTAGTGAATGCAATTTCAAAAGCAAACACTCCATTACACGCTCGCTCATCTCAAAATTTCGACAGCACTTGTTCGATATCGAAGGCGGTATTCTAAAAAAGGAAAATGACAAATGATTTTCTTTGATAAACGAATGCTGCTAAGTCGGCTCCTGTTTCGATTTTCTTTTAAATATATTTTGACAATCCATGTGAATTAATTGTGGTCAGTATTGTACAACAAAAATTTGAAGTTATATGTATTTGTTTAGCTTTTCGCCAACATTTTTCATGGAGTGCTTGTAAGATTTCCTTTAATAAAATATTATGAAATATATTCAAACACCAAATTCATATTTTTGCGAGAATTTAAAATTTTTAAAGTTAGTAAATGGCAATTCACTGTTGGAGCAGAATAGTGGAATATTTATAAATCAATGCAAATTTATTACAAATTTGTTTATTTCCATTTGCCCTTGGGTCGATCTAGCTAAATAAATAATATGATTATTTGCTCTAAAATCTTGTTTTCTTTTAAAGAAATTGTGTAGACTTGTTGATATAAAGTTCGTTGCTTAAATCTTTTGTTCACAAAAATGTTTCCTTCTTAAATCTTTAGATTTGGTGTAGGATTAAATAAAATAAATGTTTTATTTACAGCGAAATTCTAACTGCTGTAAAGAAAATATTTTTCATTTGTGTTCTTATTTTGGTAAAATCTTAAAGTGACATGCATCGGTGTGAGATCGAGAGATCTAGCATCGTAGACTCTGGATTGTATTTGTGTTTAGCGGTGTATTCATGAACTTAAAAACCAAAAAATATACTGCATTGATTGTCTACGATAATATTTGGCGGAAGCATAATAGAGTTTGTGAATTATATTAAAACACCAGCAAAATGAAATGCATTTTCAATCTTGCCAAACATCTCGGCTGAAGTGTATCGATGATTTGCTTAGTTCCAATGAAGCTTAGCCCATAACAAATAAAAAAATATTAATTATAAATTCATTTAATCCAATGTAACTATTATATATTTATAGTTTTAATTATTTTAGACTATTTTTCGACCTTTGTTAATACATCTTTTATTTTATTAACGAGCTTTAGGTCTTTTTATAAAAAACAAATTTATTTTATTTCAAAGAACAAGACGCCCAAAGAGGTGTCGAAGTGTTGAAATAAAATAAATTTGTTTTTTATAAAAATACCTAAAGCTCGTTAATAAAGCAAAAGATATATTTATAGTTTTTAGAACGAATTGGACCTCAAGCTGGCTTATAAGCATCGAAGAATATAAAACAAAAAAGTGGAATAAATAATACTAATCAAATATATTTTTTCAGTAATTAATCTTATTTTGATTATATCGTTACTGTTAAATTGAATTAAATATTTTTACTTTCCAAATAAATTAAATATAATTTGTACACTCTATGGATTAGTTGCCGGGAACTATCAATAGTCACTTTTTCGCAATATCTAATGTTTAGCTTTGCGATTAGTTTTCTTTTTAATTTTCCTTATATATTTCGAACAAAGTAGTCATATTATGAAAATTTAATCAATCAATGAATCATCGACATTAAAGGCTGTCGTTAGTCCAGCATCATAATTGCATTACAACATTTGATCAAGCTTTTCTTTAGCACCTTATCGACTAATTGCCTCAATAGCAAATAGTAGCCGCAAGCAGATATTAAAAGAATTCACTTAGTGCCAAATATGAAATATTCAACAATAATAAATGACTTAGTGAATAATTAACGTAAGTAGTCGTTTGCATATTGGAATTCTTGTTAAATAACATACTGAGATATTTATTATGAATCAACAAATTTTTATTATAATTAAAACTTTAAACTTAAATAACTCTTAAAAAGTAAAAAAAATAACTAATATTTATACAACATTTTCTAATTAAGCTAATCGCGTTAATAATCTCTCGTCAAGAGCTTGACCAAATCACCAATATATGCCTGAGCCATTTGCAGAGTTTCGTATTTCGATAGACGACGATCATTGCCCAGTGATGGAACAACGTCCCGCAGCTTATCGAAGGCATCATTCAAACTATTCATACGTCTACGTTCCCGTGCGTTAGCAGCTAAACGACGTTTGCGTAAAACTTCCTGAGAGCAGGAGGTACTCATCGCAATCGATTTCACACCTGATTGATTTCGTTTTAAAGCGAATCTCGTTGAACTCAACTTCAATGGAGTGGATGTATGCGAGTGATTGTATTGTGTTTTACTACTAGTTCTGATCGCTGTATTTGCCATCATTGTGGGATAACAATATTTCGTACTGTGCTGGTAAGTGTTATAAAACTGTTCCAAATCATATGTTGTAGATGCTGATATACTAGTTTCTGTGGACTCAATACCAAATTCATTGCTATGATTTGATTCCGACATAGAGTCGTTGGCTTGAAAATCCATGTTATAAAAATCCATATGTTCATTTAAGGAACTAAATTGTTCCTCCAAACCATTATCATCTAAGAGGCTTGTATTGCTTACACTATTATTCAGTTGATCGCTTAGTGCTTCATCATATTTTTGGTTTTGGAAATGTGTGAAATGAAGCTGTTCGTTGAAATCACTGGACAACATTTCTCCTCCTTTAATTTTGTAACTTCTCTTTTAATAGAACTTAAGGAACTGTTGCATCAGCAGCTTCCTTAGGTTCTTTTTATACCAATCCTTCTTTTGTTGATGTTAAACATTTTGCAGCCTTTAAATGATTGGTTTATACCAATGTAGGCCACTTGATTTTACCTGTTTTAAAAATTTCTGATTCGTTCTTTTCACACAGATACACATACATGCGCATGTATATACAATAATCAAGTAAATATGTGATCTCGTCAACTCCTTTTGGATAAAATTGTTGCATTTTGCTTTCGTGCAATGTTGTCTGATCCTTTTGTTTAGAGTGTTGTTGCATGTCTATCTTCTCTCAATGTTGGTGTTATTGTTGTATTTCATAGTATTGTTATAAAATTGGCTTGCGGTCAAAACGTTTAATTTCTTTTCATTATTCCCATTGTATTGCAAATACATACAAACATTTTTTTTCTTTATTTGTATATAATATTTAATCTTATACATATTTTTATTCAAATAATTTCTGCTATTCTTTAAAGTATAATTATTGTGGTTTTTTATTAAAAAAAATTTAATTTTCACTTTCCGTTTCTTTTATTTTTTGTTTTTTGTTGCTGTGAAATATAAATTTTTTTTGGTAGAAAAATATTGTTATTGTCTCTTTACATCGTCCAACATTTGTTAGTTAATTTTTCGTTTATTATTGGCAAGGTCAATTGTTGGTCTCTTGTAAGGATTAAAGATCAATCTTATTATAGACAAGTACTCATTTTATAATACATACAAAGAAAATAATCTATAATAATTTATATACAGTCGAATGCGGTTAAGCTTACACGGATTGCACACCTTAAAATTTGTTCTATGAAACGTGGAGAAAATATGGCATTAGAAATAAAACAGATGTATTCTGAATTTGTATCATTTTTGATTTATAATTCGATTTAATAAAAAATGGAAAGATATATGTATGAGGTTTTTTTGGTGTCTGTTTCATGAAAGTTAGATCCTTTATAAACCAGTGATGTTCCCTTAAACGGGTTTTCGATAAAGCGGAATTTCTTTCAAGCGAACTAAAGTGCTTTGAAATCAATCAAAAATAATATTTAAGTACTAATTGAAAATTTATTAATTTGGGATATTCTCCCCAAATAATTGTTAAAAATATTAGAGTTTAAAAAAAACATTTTAAATAGTATCTAAGGGTACTCAAAATCAATTAAACGGTGTGCGCTTATCCGAATCCGAGTGCACTTACTTACAGCTTAAACGATAAAACAAGTAAATGACAAAAATTGCGATTCTTACTTATTATTGGGTATTATAGCAAACAACACCGAGGTATATACTATCATTTAAACTATATTGAAGTTTTCATTTTCCTTTTTCTTTAAAATTAAAAAAAATTGTTGCACGACTTTTCATTTCGGTTAGCGATATATTTGTTTTAGAAATTAATTGTATATACATATGTATGTATTTGTGTGTATGTGTTTCTTTAATTTGGAGGTATCAGAAAGCTCACTTCATACCCATCCAATAAAAGACACCTCCGCCTCAATCCCACGAATCTGCACAAAATATACGACTCATCTGCATATTTTGTTCTTATTTCAACAATGTTGATACTTGTGTTCTCACTGATTCACGACTACTCTGTTCTGCTGTTTAATCCTGTTCAACTCATTGCAAACATATTGCTGAACTATCATGTGCGGAGCCATATGCGACCCCATGTTCCGTAAGGAACAGGATCATAGTAAAATCATGTTTTCTACTCGACCATCTTTCAAAAGTTCAATGACTTTAAATCTCCTGTATTCTGTATAGTTCCCCCCCCCCCCCCATTTCAACACTGCTAATGCTACTGTTATTACCCTCCCCCTAGTCTAGGCTGATGAGATTTATCGCAATTATACCTACTACTATATCTGTGGCTTCCGCAACGTACTCGTAACAACAGCTGCTCCTCTGGAGGATCATTTGCTCTTTAGTGGTGTTGGTTAGTTTACTTTCCTAAACTGGTGAACTGGAAAGAGTTTGTTACTATAGAAATAAATATTCTATGGCCTTGGTGATGTTTACCATTGTTTGTTTGTCATGAATATACCATGTGTTTCCTGATGTTAACCCGGTCATCGACCATTATGGCCATATACTTAATACTTAATAACTATCACTCATACCTTATCGATAGATTATTAACCATCACCTGTGGTATTGTATTCCACAATATACATACATACGAGTAAGTGCGTTTGTACATTGAAATATATGATATAAAAAATATTAAATTATTTAATTTGTGTCTCCCATAATTTCTTTCAGTAACTAGAATACATTCTCCTAATTTATATAAAATTTTTTCCGCATAACAAAAAAGTCCTCATGCCGACTCATTTTTAAAGAATTGTGTAATTGTTATAGTCGTATTCAAATCAAATGTGATCTGACGAATTAAAAAAAAAATCAAAAAAAATCCTCACACATAATAATGTAGTACATATGAATATATGTAAGTAAATATATGTATATACTTATGCAGAAGATTATTTGTGAGGAACTTTCGTCTATGTACATTTATGGCCCATGTAATCAACTGTGGGTTTAGATTTTGTTGTATTGCCATAATTTTTTGTCTCAGGACATGTTTACACAACATATTCCAAATTGTGCAACACTCATAGATTTGTTCCGCATTTGTCTCAAACATTGTATCATTGTATATAATGTCCTTTAATTCATTGTGATCAATCGAAAAATTGGAAAACAATGACGCAACATGATACGACCTCATTAAAGATAACAACTGTTTTTGTAGACTCACATTCAAACGAAGTCATAAATGTCACATCATAGTTTCGTCTTTAATATTTATGTGATGACCATTTGTGATACACGCTCCATAAGTCTAAATTAATATCTATCTATCGCCAAAGAGAATACTTTGGAATGAAATACATACATGGGATATAATCAATGTTGGGAAAGGTGAGAGTATTTTGTATTATATGAAATCCTTTTAAAATCACATTTACCTGCTAAACATTTAACACTTTGTTTTAACCAGAAGTCGTTAAGGTAAAACGGTAGGACAACAGCACGTACGAAAAGTACATAAGTGTCACAGTTGCCTGGTTATCCTTTTTCTAATTGAAATTTATGCTGTATTTAGAACCGTTTGCAATGTGACAATTCAATTAAATGGTGCAATTAGAACATGGTTTGTTTAGTATCTTGATTTAAGTTAAAATAATCAAAATATTTGACACGGCTGGCTTTGAATGAAATGAAATGCTTAAATGATCAGTAAGTGGCATACTTTTCATCACAAATACTTTTGTACATATGTATGTATTTATGCATGTATGTATGTACATATTATATATTTCTGAATTACAAAAATTCGTTTTTAAAACTTTAATAACAGTCATGAGAGAAAAAAAAATTAATGGAATTTTTACTGAAATTGTTAGTTGTATGCAAAAATTTTTGTGGATAAATGTGGGTCAACTTTAACTGAAGTTTAAAAAACCACATACATTTAATAAAAAAAACTTTACATCATATATGACCGCAGTCATGCAATTTAAATACATTCTTTTGAATATAAAACACTTACAAACTTGCATTACCGTATATGAAACTAAAAAAAATACTTTCTTTCTATCACACGATTTTAAGGAAATTAAGCGATAATTTTTTTAATATTGGCAAAAACAAAATAAACATTTCTGATCGAATTTAGGATTTATGTATTTTTGGGAATTATTCCTAAATTTCAAGTTCCCATAAGAACCAGGTGTACAAACAAATATAGGGAAATTCAATTTGTTAAATTCATTGAACTATTTTCGGAACGTAATTCAAAAAGAAAACTACAGGCTTTTTTTACAATTATTGGCTATTGTAGGCTGAGCATGACCTTTTTCCATCAATTTAAACAAGAATTAATGTTCAGACATTTATTTGGTCACGGAATTTTAGAAATTTCGTACTGTTTCTGGTTTGAAATCAATTTAAAGTTTATTTTTCCTATTGTGATTTAAAAAGTAACAAATTTGTGCTTATTCAAATAAATTTCTCCACAAATGTATACAAAACATTTGTTCCGTGTATAAATGAATACAAAATTTCAAATGAGAAAGAACTTCTTAATAGGCTTTAAACTATTATATTTAGCATAAATAAGAATAAAGACTAGTACGGAGTTCTCCCTAAATTTCACGTTTGAAATTTTGCATTGATTTTTACTTATTTCCATAGACACAAATCTATTAATTCTTCAATAAGGCACAATAAACACGAAATGTTAAAAATTCCATAACCAAATTGTCTGAACATTAATTTTTTATTTCTGTCGGTCGGAAAAGTCTCCACTAATACTTATGACGTGACAAATGTTGCCTGTTATTACAGGAACTTCTTGTACTTTTCTTTTTGAACTGCGTACCAGCAAAGAAAAAATTGCTTGAGGAGTTTACCAACCTGAATTTCCCTATTTTTTGTTTCACTAGTATGTATATGTATATATGTATGTATATTATATATAGTATATATGCCTATGAATAAACTTAGACCAGTGAGTGTACTTCAATTTGAACTGTATTGATAATACCAAATTATTAATTTTGGTGGGATTGCATTGAAATTTCATCAGACTCAATTAGAGAATGATGTTTTTATTCTTTTAATGTTCTTCATGATTTTAAAAGACAGGAAAAGTAAATTTGACTATTGTTTGGGAAAATTTAGACCAGTTTTTTTTTCGATGAAACTTTTGAAATATGCCACAGGATACTTTCTATTGACCAATATGAGATGCCGTGGGTGAATCAAATAAATTATCTACAAATTTGTGTGAAATTGCATGTAGCTCCGGTTTTTATCAAGCTTTACTTACGAATAATATCGTTTTTATTAACAAAAAAAAAAGAGTCATTCATTAAATTTCATGAAAAAGTCACCGCGTAAATATGGTAATGAATCTTCAATATACATAAATTGAACTAACAAATATTAGGTTAGGTTAGGTTAGGTTGATTGGAGGTGTGTGATAGCCCATGTCATACAACATAGACTTAAACCAGTGAGAAGGCTTGTTGTGCGCTCCCTTTAATTATCAGACACAAACTGCCACAGTTCTGCGGCAGGATTCGAACCTGGGACCATCGCACTACGAGTCTAGTACACTACCTACTAGTCTACGAAGGTCAGTCAAATATTAAATCTGAAATATATTTAAATCCAGCCAATGCTAGAGAAAAAGCATAATTTCTACATCTTCTATAGTGATTGTCTTCAAGTCTCGCGTGTTTGGCTAGTAGGCATAGGTAGTACTCAAATTTATATATAAATGTATGATGTCACCTGTCTGGTCGTCGAGACACAGCCATGCGATAGAAAATTTTTAATAATTTTTTTTAATGAAAATTTAAACTTTGAATTAAATAGTTTGCTATAGGAAATTTACTGGAATGCGCTTTTGTTTTATGTGTTCAATTGCAATATTTTTAAACTCCTGAAAAGATCACAAATTATGAAATGAGAGGGCTCCACTGTTAAGTAGTTTGGTTCAGTGTTCCGTCCGATTCGAGCCAAGAGCAGAGGAGCATTATCAATCTGTTTCTAATAAGATGTATCCAGAACTCTGCAGAGATTGACGTTTTCATATGCATAACAATGCATGTCTCATTGCCACAATAATTACTTTGCTACCGAGAATGGTACAAACTCGCTTGAGATTTATGTTCGCATGGCTTTTCATTCGACATATGTATACATACATAGTTATATGAATACCTAGTTTTCTTAGGAGATATAACTTCATTTTCGATCATTCAACAAAAAACCAATAATTAAAAAATGTATATATTCTGGGGTTTAAATTGTTTACATGCCTGCATTTCGTTGGCGCCAATACCATTTTATAAGTAGACTCTCAACCATCATGTCTGAAAAGGGGAAATGCAATAATAAATTTATTATGCTACTTCTTTTTTGTTTTTTTAAATATACGATTGAATTATTCAATATTTTTTCATACTTTATTTACAATATATCCTTTTTAGGACAATATGAAAATTTGTTGGACCCCAGCAAGGACAACAAACAACAGATATATTAACAATTAGATTTGATAGTATTATATTAAAAATTAATAAAAATTAGTTACAAAATAAACATACGAGTATTGAAGATTTAAATTATTTTTGAGAAAACCAAAAAAAAAAACAATGATTAATTAAAGGAATATCCAGAATAAATTTTCTAACAATGCAATTTTATGCGATTTTTTATAAAATTTTTTTCTTGGAAGAGTGACAGAATGTTCAATGTTTAAGATTTCCCTCAAGTAAGATTATTTGAAGATAGATACAGAACTACGTTTGATTTATTTATGCTGAAGACTAAAAAGAACTTTTAGAAGACCGAGACTTGATGTAAAATATTTCCTATTAATATTTGTTTTAAAATAAAAAAATTACAAAGTTGCGTAAACATTTGTTCACTAGTTATTATCACATTTAATGCATGAACATCCCTTGTTCTAATGATCAGGACTTCGCACAATATATTATTAATAAAATGTAAAAATAAATATGGAAATTCCATTAAATAATGATCAATTTTAAACAAAGAGGTCAATATAGTTTTTAAATAAACAAATAATGCTAATAATTTTTTTTGACTATTGCCAACATCTGGATTAACAAGGATTTAGAAGAAAGCAAAATCAATTGTTTACTTTAGAACAAAAAGAAACAAAAAAACGTGAGAAAATTTCAAACGGATTAGGAAACCAAAGACCAACAAGCACTTGTTGCCAAATACTACTCTTAACAGATGCATAAGAATGGTATTTGGCAATAAATGCTTGTGAATTTCGAAAATAAATGTTCGTCGATATACACTGACGGTAAAAAATATTGAACAAAAGATATAAGATAGTTAGTCAGTTTTTCTTGACACTGTGTGTTCGTTGATCGTAGAGTAACCCAAGCCAATTTTTAACAGTCTCACTACTCGTATTATATAAGCAAGATGTACGATTATTGAATTTTACTTTGTATGGGAGGTACTCATCCCCTTAGTACTATCACAAATTAGTTAAAATGGGGTCGCCTATGGAGTACACCACTTCACAAAAAACAAGAATTTTCAAAATCGGTCTACAAATAGTGAAAAATATGCTTGACATCCAAAAATGCAAAAAACATACTATTGAATATATATAACCTCCTCCTTATTTTGAAATCTCTTAGAAAGGAACAGAAATATTTAAAAATAGAAAAAACCTTATTATAAAAATTAGGAATAGTCAAGATGTAATAATAATTTTTCCTGCTAAGCGGCGTGTGTTTCATAAAATTTTGTAACTACAAATTAAAAGTGTTTCGCTTAAAGGGATAGGGTAGACTTACTTTTAGGTGAACTAAAATGCTTTGAAATTAAACAATAACATTTTTTTTTCTTTTGGCATAAACTAAAATTGTTGAATTGACCCTAACTCTGGCGATTAAGTGTCAAAAATATAGAAGTTTGCTTCACATTATCAGCGTGACTCGAGAATGGTTCGCTGTGCCTTCGTAGACTAGTAGCTACTGTACTAGACTAGTAATTCAGGCTCGATTCCTGCCAAAGACTCTGCGTGTTTGGAATGTTGTGGGAAGATAATACCTCTTCAAAATTTATCTCGAGACAGCAGAGCCATTAACGAATAATTCTTATTCAAATCATTCATGCAATGAATTGTAATATTTTAAATGCACTCATTTTGAATTGAAAAAGAATTGAATTAAAATGTGAATGCGTTGATCTTGTGATGAAAATGAATTTAATTAAAATTTGAATGAATCATGATGAATTAATGATTTGTGAATCATTGGTTTAAAAAAATTTTTAGAATCAAAATTTCAATTACTGAGCTAAAATAAAAGACCTTAAGCTTAAATATTAAAATAAACAAATTATTATAAAAAAGGTCAAAAAATATAGATACATTATTAATTAATAGTTCCTTATACTCTAAAAAAATTTAATGCAAAAACAACATTTCTCATATAATTTATCCACTGAACAAATGTATAGTAATTAGAGCGTTATTTTGTCTATCAAAGTTTTTAGAATTTTATGATTCACAAAAACAAATATTTACAATTAAAGTTTTGTTTTTGCCTTAAATTTTGTTGGAGAATAATGAACTATGTAATTCAAATTTTAGCTCAGTTATTTTTTATAGAATGAGTGATTCCAAAGTGCTGAATTCATCATGAATTCATTAAAATATTGGTTCAATTCAGTTTCTTCAAAATGAATGCATTCAGGGATTATTGATGCATTATGAATGTATTCATATCTCAATTAAATTTCCAGAAAATGAATGCATTCACAATTTATGATGCATTGCAAAGCAAATATAATTCAGTCCTTTGCTGCTCTGAGGGATAAAGACCCAATTGAAATAATTTAATTTATAGGCTATAACTCTATTATCGTACTCGTATGCATTAACCTTAACTGACTTCAAAAAGCTATATCACATAAAGAGTTTATCTGATATGTGGTAACTGACTCTGTTCATATTCATAAAGAATGATTCCTAGAATATCTTTTTCAAATGATTTTACTTCAAAATCTAGAATTTGAGCAGAGACGAGAATTGATTACAAAAATTTGTTTAGTTATGTATTTTACAATTTTTAGGGCTCCATATCCACTCTATTACCTTATACAGGATTATATATTTTTCACAATAATGAGTCTACTCATAAAAGTTTCATTTTAAGCAGTTTGTAAAGATTCAACTTCGTATGTTTATACAAAAACATTCAAATACAATATGAGAATTTTTTTATTGTATATGAATATTATAAAATATATAATCATAGTAGGATTACAAACAGCACAACAAACAATTTATATTCGATATGAGAAATCATTTCATTTTTTACACTTCATTACTTTGGAACACTTCATTCAATCCAATACTCTATTTAAATAATAAACTGAAATTACATAACTTCTTGTTGCAAGGACCTTTGATTTTTTTTTTTCATGCTAAAATTTATTTATTGTATCTTCAAATAGCTGAACTAACAATAAGTATTCAAATCTTAAATATATATATAATTGTTAGGCCCAACCAGTGTCAGACATAAACTTAGTGATAATAATTAATAATACATAAATGTCATGTTAAGCACAAAAAATATTTTCAAAGAATTTCATCTGCAGTGTTGCCGTAGTATCCCTCTTTTTTAAGCGGATGTGTCCAGGAAAGTTCAAGATATTTCGGACAAGCGGATACGGATGGTACTCGAGTTTTGTTAAATATTTGCCTGCATATTTTGCAATTTCAGCGGTTACAAGTGGCATATTTAAATCACGATGTAAAATTGAATTTTTCATGTACCATGGAGCCGATGTTATTAACCTTAAAATTTTGTTTTGCATTCGTTGGATTCTCTCTATATTGGAAGCTGGAGCAGTGCCCCATAGCTGAATTCCGTAACACCATATCGGCTTCAAAAGCGACTTGTATAATAAAAGTTTACAATCTAGACTGAGGGTAGAATTTCTACCAATCAGCCAATGTATCTGGGTTAATTTAAGTTTCATTTGTGTCAGTTTAGAATCAATGTGGTGTTTCCATGTAAGCCGTCGGTCAAGGTGTATACCAAGGTATTTCACCTGTGAATGTTGCGGAACAACTTGATTGTTGATTCGAATGGGGAACAAGTGTCTCTTCGTAGAGTAAATGTGACATGAACACACTTTTGTTCATTTACTTTTATTCTCCATAAGTTCAACCACAGCTCCAACAGGTTAATATGTTCCTGAAGATATCGGGATGCCTTCATGCATACTAAGGCAGGGTGTATCATCGGCAAATGTAGAGGTGAGGATATTACTGCTTAAAGGCATATCACAGGTATAAATCAAATACAAAACTGGCCCCAGTATACTCCCCTGAGGCACCCCAGATGAAATGGTTTCGGGCACACTCATGAAGTCTTCTTCCACAACAGTGAACTTCCGGGCAAGAATGTAACTTTCCAAAAGATTTACAATGTTTATTGGTAGATATGTCTTCAATTTTAGAATTAGGCCTTCATGCCACACTTTATCAAATGCCTGAGAGACATCAATAAAGAGGGAAGAACAATACTTTCTTTCTTCAAATGTTCTTCTTATGAAATGAACCAATCTATGAGTTTGTTCAATGGTGCTATGCTGACTTCTAAAACCAAATTGATGGTCCGGTATGCATCCATTATCAGCTAGAATTGGGGACAATTTTGTCATGAGAAGTTTTTCAAAGAGCTTTGAAATTGTTGACAGCAAACTTATTGGCCTATATGACTCAGCCTTAGTAAGATCTTTACCCGCCTTTGGAATCATTTTGACCATGGCAAGTTTCCAGCTGTGAGGGTAATACTCCAGTCGTAAAATGCCATTAAAAATGAATAACAGGATTCTAATAGCAATACGAGGCAACTGCATCAGCATCTTGTTACTAATTCCATCAATACCCGGGGCCTTCTTTGGATTGGTTTCAGCAATTAGTTTTTGTACATCACACATCTTAAACTTTATGGGTCGAGGGGGTAGAGCAACTACGCTCGGCAAATCAACACTACCAGTACATGTGTTTGGGGTAAATACGGTTTTTAAATGACCAGCTAATATGTTACCTTTTTCAGTATTAGTTCTTGCCCAACCTCCTGTAGAAGTGCGCAGGGGTGGTTTAGACTCAACGGGTGTTTTAAGTTTTTTAGCAGCGCGCCACAAGGAGTAATTAGATACTGCTGTGACATCGAGACCTTCCAGATAGTTCTTAAGAGAAGCAGATTTTTCAAATGCAAGCAACTCTTGGAGTCGTTTAGTGCATTCTCTAAGTCTGATTTTATGTTGGGGCGATCTGTGCTGTTGCCATTCCCTTCTAGCTCTTCTTTTTTCACATACGAGACGTTCAATATCCGCAGAATAAATTCTATTAAACCCAGTCTGCGGATCGGAGGTAGTGGCATGTTTAGCAGCCTGTTTAATATTCTCGGTAAGATTGGCAATGTTAAGTTCAATATCATCGGGAGTTCTAAGCCTGATGTTTTCCGTACAATGACTACTGAGATATTTTTTGAACCCCAGCCAGTTAACACGATTTATCATCTTCACATATGGGTGAGGTAAGTCACTTCTTATTGGGCTACAAATTGTAACGATCGTGGGAGAGTGATCGGAGGAGAGATCATGTGAAGCTTCAACATGAATTAAATCCCTGGGGATATTTTTCATGACCCCAAAATCTATAACATCCGGAATTTTTTGTAAAAAAAAATTAAATTAAATAGTTTCTATTAAATTAAATAGTATAGTGATACCTTGCACATTTTTATTAACTGAGAAAATCTTTTTTATTCGACCTTCATTTCAAACAATTCTTTTTATATCGTATAATACACAGAACAAAAAAATCTTCAAAAAGAAAACACTGTTCTTTATTCTTAAAAAATAAGTACAACCATTTCTTTCCCAAGATTAAATTTGACTTATCTATTGTTGTGCAACAAATTTGCTGGAAAAATGAGAATAATTGAAATTCATTGTTTCGCCTTAATAAAGGACTGACTATAACTGAAATGTAGAAAATCAAAAAGTCAAAATTTAAATCAAACCCGCCTAATATGATCTTTACTCTATTGTCACTATTTTGACATGGACGATTTTTTACATAAATATGCATGTATATACATACTTCTTACATACACACAAACGAGGCAGTTTACAGGTAAATGATATTTGTTTCTTATTCTCTGTCCTTTAAACAAACTACATCTCGCTTTTTACTTTTTCTGCCGCTAATTAGAATTTGAGAATTTGATTCCCATACAAACATTTTAAAGGCGTTACACAGCCTTTTTGGAAACCTATAATTATCGCTTAAACCTTCTTTTGTGTGTAAAAAAATAAATTTTCTTTTGAATTCGCACTATTGTGTTTTTGTTTTGTTTGTTTCTGTGTGTTTTTGTGAAAATTCAGTAGTGAGCCAAGTGTTCTAGTCGTTATAGTTTTTGCGGTCGCGTGGCATTTTTGACATTGTACAATCGATCAATTTCAGATCATTGCCGACATCATTTGTGTTCGTTATTGTTTTACAGATGCTGTTCTAATTTTCCTATTATTTTATCTATTTATATGAAATTGCATGTGAAATAATTTGTAGTCATTTGTATATTTTAGCTATGCTTGGCGTTAGGATGTCTGTTAAAGACGGATATACAAAGGAATTACTTGGAAATTCTGTATTAATGAAAAAGTGCCGAATTTTTAGTAAAATTCTTTTTGCACAAAATTTTAACACGAATTAAAAATAATAATAACGTATGCTTAATATAGAAATTTATTATATTGGGATATTCTCCTCGCCTAATCGTTTAAAAAATTACGAGTTTCAAAACGTATTGTTTGTTGTGGCTTTAGCTGACATTTCATTGGCCGCTAAATCAAGTCGTCACTGAACTTTAAGCAGTTTGAAAGCATTCAACCTCATATCTGTATTACAAACAAATCAGATACAATCTATCGTATATAATCACAGTAGGATTACAATACTTTTATACAAACAATCAATTATACTCACCAAAAAGATTATTAGTGTTTCCTTATTAAGTTTTTTCTGTTATTAAACTGATATCTGATAAGGTAAAGATATATAAATTATTGAGTTCCGCATTGATCGTTTGTGCAAAAAATAAATAAATAAACGCAATACAGTTGCACCTGTGTAAATACACGATAGATAGAAAAACGTGGAAATCGAAAAATTAACACATTTTTGCGAAAAACCATTTAAATCGAAAATTAAAATAAGAGTCCAAAAAAGATTTCATAACATTTGTGTCTTTAAACTATATATGGATGTCTATTAAATTCAGTTTGATAGTTTAATTTTATAAAATCAATTTTATACAAATTCGGTAATATAAAGTATACTCCGTGAACTTTATAGCCATGGCAAGCGTACAAAGTTTTGTTTCTGGCTGTTGATTCTATGGCAATAGGAAATTATTTAATTTAATATAAATAGTAATTATTCACATCTTAAATCCACAATCATCAATTATTTAAGTCCGGCTAATGTTAGTCAAAAATCTTAGTCTACTAGGGCTCGGAAATTGCCATGTGTAAGTGCTAAAGTATAAGCATTTTTGTTATATATATATATATATATATATATATATATATATATATATATATATATATATATATATATATATATATATATATATATATATATATATATATATATATATTAGAAATAAGGTTTATCAATTTAATTTATTTCTTCTAGCTTAAGGTCTCTCCCTTTTTAATTTTATTAATCGATACTTCGGTACTCATCGAGTGCCACCTTTAGGATATTTGTTTATTTTATATAAATTTAAAATATTAACATTTAAACACTAATATTTTCAATTTATATAAAATAAACAAAATATCCTGAAGATGGTACTCGATGAGTACCGAAATATCGATTAATATAATTAAAAAAGGAGAGACCTTAAGCTAAAAAAAAATTAATTTATAAATTAAATTAAAATGGTAAAAAAAACTAGAACAAAATACGAATGTTTAAATAAAATTTCTATTTTTTTATAGGTTTATCATCCTCTAAAAAACTTTCCGCTTGGTGTATTTTTTTTCTAGGATACACATACAAAAGTGAGATACATGCACATATAAAAGGAATGAATTAATTAGTTTGATCTCATTAATGGTTTTTAATAGACTTCAAAAAATGAAGAGGTTATACATATATTCGCCAATATTTAATTTTTTGTATGTACAGTGATTTCTTTTGTCATTTATATGCCGACTTTTAAAATTCATTTTTATATGAGAGAGAGTCTACTCCAGAGGTGATCCCATAATGGCTTTAAAAATAGTCTGTCTTAAAAAGTTGAAAAAAAAAACTTCTAAATAAAATATTAACGAACTTCAAAAATAGGCTATAAAAACTTTGCAATAACTAAAATATTAATATATGTGTTATATAGTGAGATCTTTAAAGCCGACGCATATATTACTATTTTATTTATTTTAAACTTTTTTGAGCCTATTTTTGAAGTAGGTTAAATTTACTTTTAATTTTAAACTCCTACGATCTTTTCACTTATGATAAATAGCGGCAATTATTAATTATCATATACATAAGTGCAATCGAAATGAGAAAATATTAGTTTTCTAATTTCTTCACTTTTGACACTCAGGTAATTAATACCTACTACTTAGATTAAGGTGTTACTCCTTTTGTGAAAGGGATAGATAGGGTAGAGAGGACAGGTGGTGAAATTAGAATACAGAGAGAGAGAGAGAGAGGTTTTTTTTTTTTTTTAATTTCTGTGTTACAACTCAGCTATTCCGCGTTGATTTATTTATTATTATTATACTTTTTTTTTTTTTTTTTTATAGCCGAGTTGTAGCGTCTCTGATGTTAAAAGTAGACGCATTTTTTTAATATTGCCATTTTATTAATTGTTTTACTTCGCCGACGGACAATACCGACGAAGGAGGGCGCGCTTGATACAGTAAACATTAGCAGAGTATGAAATTGCTGTTACTGTTAAAGTGACCAGTGTTATGCCTTCATCACTTAAACAGTCCAACAACAATTAACACAACTCCACACCAAATAGATCAGAAAAACTTATGTTAATTTTTTTTTATGACTCGTCTTGAAC
This sequence comes from Germaria angustata, assembly GCA_963681545.1. Classification (NCBI taxonomy): domain Eukaryota; kingdom Metazoa; phylum Arthropoda; class Insecta; order Diptera; family Tachinidae; genus Germaria; species Germaria angustata. The sequence goes on from OY812999.1 coordinate 39,232,013, forward strand.
AGGATACGAACCCGGTTTGTCGGTCATAAATTGCTTTGTAGTCAACGCGCTAACTACTTCAGCCAACAGCACCCTCAAAATTATATCAAAATTATTAATTATCATATACATAAGTGCAATCGAAATGAGAAAATATTAGTTTTCTAATTTCTTCACTTTTGAATAATAAGAAATAAACAAAAAAAAATTGTATGTGAACAAACAAAATGTTTTCTAGTCTCTCAAAGATTTATGATAAGCACCAGCAACATCTGAAACGTACATGATCTTACACAACCATTGGGCGGTAAGCATTTCGGTACTCTACTTTCTACAAATTTTTCTATTGTTGTCATTCTAATCAAGGGCGTAGCCAGGATATGAAATAGGGTGGTGCCACGAAAATTATGATTTTTTATGATTATTACAATTTCGATCTATTTGAGCAGTAATCTGCGTGGATCTTCTGAAAATTTTGCTAGAATTTTTTCCAAAAATTCGTCCTTCTTCTCGTTTACCAATCTTCGGTGGACGCTTAGCACACATAGTCCTGCAATATACAATATTCTTATTTTTTGATAAGTGAAATTGCATATTATTTTACCGTTTAAACGAGCTTCAGTCATTGTGGAGCGCAACCATGTTTTTACTCGCCTTAAAGTGCTAAATTACCGCTCTACAGTTTCAGTAGTGCATGGCTGTGACAATGAAATTAATAACGCCTTCCTTATATTTGGATAAAATAATCCAGCGTCTTTCAAAATACTCGCTAGCTCTAAGTCTGTTTTTTTTTTTGTTGCCAAGAATTATACCCAAGCTCAATTTCTCCTTCCAAATCATCTAACTCATAAAAACGCTCAAACGTTTTTGTGGCATCTTTAAGCTCTTCCAGCTTCAAAGAAAGCATGTTTGACGGGTGCAAACAATGAATTGCAAACGCTAGCCTATTCTCTTCATTAAATCTTCTGTCCAGTGATGAAATTAAAGAATCTATATAATTAATATATACAGATCGCTTCCAGTATTCAGCAGGTGATGAAAATGGGGGATTTGTACGGTGCGTTTGACGAGAGACTATCCTTGAACCGACATCTCTATTCCTAAATTGGCTGTGTTTTCTTGAATAGAAAAAAGCAATCCGTCCACAATACCCTGTGCATTTTTTGATAATTTTATATTGTATGCGTGTAAAAAAAATTGTTATAGAATTAGGTGGGTGCCACGGCCCTCTAGGCCCATACCTAGCTACGCCCATGATTCTAATCTCTCGCGTTTGGCTAAGAGCGTGAGCGTTTGTCCTATTCAGCCAAGTGTAGCCACTATAATTTCAAGCGTTTGATGATAAGTTTTAATAGAAATAAATCAAGCTTCTTTATATAAGTACGTCGTAGGACATTTTGACAACACAGATAGATTTTTGTGAATGCGCGAACTTTTTATAGACCAGGCAGGGGCTGTGAACATCTATATATTACATATAAGTATATAAATATCGTCACCTAAAATCTAAAAGACCGAACAACACAGTTTTTAATTTATTTTTTTACCGTTTTACAGGAGAAACTAAAAATATTTAGACCTTTTAATTCTTGATGCTACTAAGCTTTCCGTAATTACATCGATATTTTTCGACATAATACGAGTAAAATTTTGTGAATAGATTTATTTTGGTTAATAACATCACAATCAATCAAAAATATCTATTGATTTGTAACTAGAAAAGATTTAAAAAGCAAATTAGTTTTCAGGATATATTGTGAATTTTAATTTAAGGGTATTGCCTCTTATTCGCACAAATGCAATCTAAGGCATTGCTTCGGTTGGGAGTCTCAAAAATAAAAATACCAATACCTGCAAGGGTAGGGAAAGATGTACTTATGTATGTAATTAAAAGGGCTGAAAATGGCAACTATAGAAGAAAAACTTCAATTTTAAGAGCAATGCCCTTAAAATAAAATTCGCAATATTCCTGAAGACTAATTTGCTTTTTAATTCTTTTTTAATTCCTCTTTATTGCCATTGAATATGTATGTGTATTTAATTTTGCAAACCACTTTTTGACCAACTTTAGTCTTGAGGTCATTCCGCAAACTCTCGATAGAATCAATATCTGTATTTTAATAATACTCGTAAGTACTGAAGCTGTGATATTTTAAAAACTGCAATATTTAGAAAACATGTATTAGAAAAGTATGAGTATTAGAAATTTTTTAATAAAAAATTTAAGCCTCATGTGTATAATTTCAAGAAAAATACTTGATAAAACAATTCCACGAATTTCACTGAAGTGTAAGTGGGTTAATCGAATTAATTGACGATTTTATTTTTTTAACAAAAATTTTCCCTTAAGACAAACACCTAAATATACGACTATTAAAAGCATGTGTTGACATTTGTAATACAAATAAATAAAACAATGTGATGCTGTTATATCATTTTTTAATATCATATTAAAATTTCATATAAGAAATAACTTTAAAATCATAATGTTCATTGTCAAACAAATATAAATAGTAAATAAAATTGATTTTTGTAAAATAATAGCTTGATAAAAAACGGTGATATTGGATATGAAAATATATATGTACGCATTTTTTCTTTTTTAAATTTTGTTAATTACAATTGTGATATGATCAATAGACACACTAGTACTTTAGATATTTATGTAAACTGATTATTATAATAAAAATAGGGAAATAGTTATAAAAATACAAACTTGATATACATACAGTTTAAAATTTTTAAAATTTTACGATAATCACTACGCATTATTCATAATAAATATACTTGATTTATGGAATACTTTTAAACAACATAATTATAATCGTTTTTTTTTTTTAATAAATCGAAAAAAAGACTACTATAAATGTTTAAAAGGAAAATAAACTAATCCAAAATGATGAAACTATCGGATTTGTTCTCTTGTATGCAAAGAATTTTACTTAGAATATTTTATTACGCTATACATTTTTCTATTGTAAACAAAATCTTGTTACATTTATATACACTTAGAGAAATCTACTTTATATGTATATAAAAGATTTACTTTTTTTCTTTGTTATTTACAACACAAAATTTTGAATTTTAATACCAACTTTATCGTATGAAACATTCATTGTTATTCGCACTTAGTTACAAAAAATACTAATACGTTACACGCGGTTTCATTATTTTAATTGTATTAAAATTGCATGCAACATGTTTTAGAGAGTAGTGGAAGTTACGGTGCTCACACCATGTACTAAAATTGTAGGAGGTAATTCCGCTGTTAACTCAGTTAGTAGTTCCATATAACGTGTACTACGTTCGTTAAAATCGGTTGTATTGATTAGTGGTGGTGCTGCTAAATATATAAAAGATAATGCTGTTTGATCTGAACGCTCACGTATTATTTGGTTGGCTCTAAAATTAACACACAAAAAAATATAAAATTTAAGTTATAAATAATTTAATTTATAAATAATATTTATCAAATTTTGTTATTCGAGATATTCTCCAAAATAACTATTTTAATATTAGAATATTAGAATATTTATAAATAATTGTTAAAAATTTTAAATATTACTCAAAATTATTCTCAAACAAAACATAACTTTTGATCCAATAACTGTTTCCGGTAATAATTCGTTAATATTATTAAAATTTCAATTGATATTAACTTTTTGCACACTAAACTCAGCAATAAGTAAATCATTGAATTTGAAATGTCAATTGATCACTTCGAATCTGCGACTTAAAAATGTTTATCTATTAATGTTCTCATACTATAGGGTTTAGTTAGATCTCATAAGACTTTTTAATTCTAATACAATGTATGATGTAGAAAGCGTTAAGAAGATTGTAAAAAACTTAATCAGTTGAACACATTCGTGTGACTATAGTGTGTGGGATAAAATACTGAGAACGTGCAAATGAGGATTTGAACCATTCACAAAATCAATTACGAATCCATTAATTAATAATAATTAATATGCATTAATTAATAATTACATATTAAATTTCGTATCAGTTAAGACGTAATTAAAATTAATGTCAGCTCCAGCTGTTGATTATTATTTTATTTCACTTACCTCTGCATATATAGCATTGAATGGTTTAGATTCTCATCTGTCATGACATCAGTGACAGATTCGGCATGCTGTGTGAACTGCTTCAGTATTCGAGAATGACGAGTAAATTCCGTATCACGTGCCCATTCCTGAATCTTAAAAGAAAAAATTAAAAGGAAAAATCAATTACATATTGCCTTTATAAAGATAAAAATTATTCTGAAAAAAATTAACAAATCATAGCAAAAAATAGTTCATTAATTGTTTCTATTTACTTTCAAATTAAAAGCAAATAAACCAAAAAATTTACTTATAATACCTCAACGATATCAGCATTTATTCGTAACGATTTCAGACTTTGTTCTAATTTCATTCTAGAAAATATCTCGATTTGCGGCACGCTGGTCTCCTGCGTTTCAAATGTAGCACAGTTGCTTGTATTGTTAGTTTCGCACAAAAATACACGAAGACGTAAGTGATTCCATTTAGCCAACATAATCACAGCAAGTTGCATCATAAATAATGAGACAACATCAAAGGGATCTTCAGTTTTTGGATTGAAAACATTGATAGGCCAGACGTCAATGTATTTAACATGTTTACTTCTGCAGAACAGTGAAAGTGAAGTATAATTAACAAAATCTAAAATTCGTTTTAAACTAACAACATACTTTGCTATAAAATGTTTGTCCAACCGATAAAAATGTCGACATAAACATAAGTTCTTCTTCATCCGCAAAATGTCACTAATTATGGCTACATATTCAGTAACATCAATATTTTTGTCTTCTCCATCGCGGCGTATTGGGAAATTTTGCATTTCCCCAGAATTGAAACCATCGGTTTTATAGGGAGATGTAGAGCTAAAAATGTTTAAGTTAAACTTTCATATAAGTGTATTTTTATAACTAAAAACGAAATACGTTCTGAAACTTACGTCTCAAAGAAATCTTTTGGCGCCTCATTGTCATAGAAACCCAAAATTATTGTATTAGGTTTCATTGCGCCAATGCCCGATAAACGTATTAAATGCTGAACTCCTTCGCGAACGGAATTAGCCACAGTTGTTTCGGCAAAAGCCTTAACATGCATATGATCCACAAATGATAGCCATTTATTGTTGTCCTCCGAGGTTGGATCTACTAAATCAGTGGGATTTCCAATTTTTACATGGCCAATAATATACAAACCGCTCTTTTTCATGTCATTAACAAAATCCACCAAAGGGCAACAGGAACGAGGCGAGGATACTAGTAAAAGCATTTGGGGGCGCCAAAATTTAACGTGGTCTTTGCGAGGATCAAGCATAAGTAAATATTTGCGTACCTTCGAAGAAAGCAATTATTATAAAATAAATAATTCAGTTTATTGCACCTCACCTGATGGAACATTAAAGCTTGTGATATTGAGCCCCATTGAGCTGATTGTGATGCTGGTGAGAACAGATGCAAAGCAATAACCAACAATAAACATAGTATAATACTTGATGAAGCATAAATAGGATTGATAACGAACATCATAACTAATGTACCAATTAAGCCAAAAAGACAGGTATGCCAGGTAAAATATTTAAATAATGGCCGAAAATTCGGAGCACCTGTCAATTCAATACCCAAACAGGCCAAATTCGTTGCCAAATAGGAAAGCATAAATAGTACTGAATTAATCTGGGCAATAGTGTTCAAAGAACCTATCAACAATATACACTCCACTAGTATCCAACTCGTAACGACAGCAGCTATAGGATTGCCTTTCCAAGTTCCTTTTATAACAAAATTCGTTAAAGGACCAAAAACTTGATCTTTTGATAAAGCCTCCAATATACGACTCGAACCAATAAGATTGCTTAGGCCCGTCGAAAAAGTAGCTGTTAAAATACCAATAGCAGTAAATGGTGGCCAGAAATTAACATACATCAGGAAAAGATAATTGTTTCTCATTGTTTCATGTGGCGTGGTAAATGCCATAAGGAAAGACAGTATGACATAAGAGACAAATGTAAACGCAACAGCTGATAATGTGCCAAGGGGTATACTTTTCGAAGGACTCTTTAATTCACCAGACATATTTGCTCCGGCCATAATACCTGTAACACCCGCAAATAACACGCCAAATGTGGTAGCAAAATCGACCATTTTGCCATTAGATGTATAATCGGGGCCATAACTCTCATACAAATTGCTTTTCAGAGTATCTGCATTTAAACCAGTATAATTCAAAAACTTTATGATAGTTTTATTCATGACGTTATTTTCATCTGGTATAGGCACCTAAAAAAGGAAAAAATCTAACATCTTTCACATAGAAAATAAAATTTGTATGTGAATCAAAACTCGCGTTGTCTCTTGTTTCCCGCCTAAAATTAAAGTTTAAAGCTATTCCGACAGAAATGGGCAAAGTATTTTAATACTAACGACATAAGGTAAGATTAACTCAAAAAAAATATGAAGTATGACATCATTTTATAAAAAAGTTATTCACAAGAAGTATACTTGTGAATGTATGTATATAATTATACATATACTTATATATATGAATGCAATTATAAAATTATATTTCAAAGCCTTTAGTCGAAAGATAAAAGAATATAAGTGGGAATGAAAATAGCATAAAGCTTAATATTGTATTCACTATATTTCATTGCATTTTTAAATAACGCAACGCTTCACTTTCGTGATGTACTAAATAACCACCATAATTATTGATTACGACCAGAAAAAAAGTAGTTCTATCAAAGAAGCTTTTTTAATATGCATTAATAATTACATGATAATCTTATCATACATTATTGTTTGTTAAGAAGAAATAAACGAGAGCAAACCAGTTGCAAAGTTATTTTAAATACCCATCCATCTTCATCATTTGTTATTTTTATATACATATTTTTAAATACGAGTTTGAATATGTTTGTTTCAGAGAAATTAAAACTTACCTGGGTCGCACCTTCAGCCAAAAAACTTATATATGTAGCCAATAAGCATACCGTTACTATACCCAAAATAAGTACAGATGTTTTGGCAAATAATGAAGCTCCAATTAAACACACCAACAACATTGAGGTATTGATTAATGTACAAAAAAGGAAACGCCACCAAGTACCATCGGGTAAAAATCCTTCGTGATTTGCAAAATAACCTCCGGGACCAAAATTATTCATAATACCCTCAACGCACCCGGATATAGCCATGGCACATCCTACTACATTTGCTAAAAAGAACAGTGTCCCAATAGAACCGCCAAACTCAAGACCCAGTGTACGGCTTATCATAACTATAAATGTAAATAAATTTCAATTAAAATTGTTACAGTAACACCAATCGAAATCAGCATAAATGTGTTTAAATTTATTACATTATCCTAAAGAAAGTAAAATTTCACGCCTTTTATGAGGTTACTTTTTTTACTGGGTGTGCAGTATTACTGCAAATTAAATGACGTCTTGGAAAATATTGTGAAATATAAGATTTCACCATTAAAAGTGCGTGCCCTATACAATTCAAAAAATAAAAATAAGTTTGAATGTTTTGTAAAATGATCTAGTAAAATGTGGATAGAAAAACTATATTTGAAACTGATCATTTTATGATTAAGAACATTTATCCATATCAGTTTCGATCAGTGATACTGTACGTATGTATGTATTATTTGAAAAGACTCACAGTATACTCCTCCGCCTTCAACAGCACCATTTGTGGAAATAGCACATACCGATGCGACAGTAAATAACAAAATTACATAGGCAATGACAAACTGCAAAAGTGTAACGTATAATCCGGCGTTGCCCACAATAAAGCCTAAAAATATTTACAAAACAATTTATTATTTAATTACGTATATACATATGTGCATACTTCCAATAATAGTTGTATTCTTTGATATTGTCTATGATATTACTATACTATATTTATTTATATATTTGGATAATATTACAAATAAAATTGCACCGTAGACCCTGGTAGCTAGTATGTTTTATAAATTAGGTTAATATTTTATATTATTCAAATAAAAATAATAATAATACAAATAAAATTATAATAAATCGCAAATTTACTGTACTAACTTTACAGACCATCAGAAACTATTATTAAGGAACCTATTAATCTCATTTGAAATACCTTTAACAGAGTATAGAATCGACCTCTAGATATTTTTTTTTAATTTTTATTGAATACGAAGTAAACTTAAAACATATATGTAGTTATTATTAAGTGGTGATCGATACATTGATTTAGGTCGAAATGAATATATGAGATTGTACGAAATTAAACGTAGCAATGTTACATGTGTCCTCCAAAGGCGGAGGAAAACAGCGAGGTGCGTCTTCAGCCCGGAAACAGGTAGCAATTAATTTATTGATTCTACTATTTCACTGTACTCTTTACTATATGCTGTCGTTAGGGAAGTAAGATGACACTTCCAGCAGTCAGGCTATAAAATGGAAATACCCTTTACTGCCTGTCCCACAATATCATTCGAAATCGATCGCTCGCATAAATGCGTTTGAAACAGCAACAAATTTTAAAATGTTGTTTTTGGTTTGAATGTATTTATGCGAGCGATCGATGTCGAATGACATCGTGGGACAGGCAGTTAATCTTACTAACCTGACTGCAATGAAATATTTTTGCGGTATCGAAAATTTCCAGCACTGCCTTGCTTTGGTCGTGCGAAACATTCTCTCTTTTATGGTATGACGAACACCGATTACTAAAGATTTATAGCAGGCTTCTGCTTCGGCTTCACATGCTATATACCTATACATATAAGTATACTTACATAAGTATGTATGTTTACTTACATCAAAAAATATCAATTGCTCATACATATGTATACTTATATAAATAAGAAGTAGTAAAATTATGCTTAAAATTTTGTTTTTAAATCTTTAAAAAAATTTTCCTATATGTATGTACATACATACATATGTATGTATTTATATAAATATTGAAGGAATTAGTAGCGATGAAATTATTTGTTATCATAAAAAAAATACCATTATACCTAATACCGTCATCAATCATTAAATGTTTGAAAATCATTGACTGTCCCGACGACAATCACACAAAAGGTAATTTCATACTTACCAACACGTATGAAAACTAAAGCGCTAAACATAGATAAAGCCACCGGACTGAAAACGCCAGCAAAAGTACCCAATGTTCGTCCGCTACCTTCTGGATCTTGCATTCCAAATTCCACATAGCCATCAACTCCATTTTGAGCGCTTGAACGTCTAGGGGCACCGTTATTCGACCCAAAAAATGAGCCAAAGGAACACAACATAGAAGAAGGCCCACCAATACGTTGAGCAGCTATAGGTGCCGTTTCGGGATCACCGTTAATACTGTTTTGAGAATTCATGGTGGCAGGTCCTTAACCACCAAACAGCTGTTTATCTACTTTGTTTATGTTTGAACTAGTTTAATGTAGTTAGAAGCCGTTCCTTTATGCTTATTGTTGCTAAAATGACTAAGACCGCCCACAAATAATATGATTCAAAAAATAAAAGTTGATGTTATACATACATATGTAGATGACGACAAACCGATTTTTATATACGAAAATATACATATGTACATACATATAAGTATACTTTGGCATGTAATTTATCTTAAAACAAAAGAGAAAGCTTAAATAATTATATTCCGTAACATCTTGCAAGTCAATCTACGTTTTCCACTAAAATTTAACGTTCTAATTTTCACACGAAATATTGTAGTGTATTGTTTGTTATATGTATGTATATACACACATGCATATACACATATGTATAATGTTTTCACAATTTATTCTTTTTGTTCACGAATTCGTCATCCGTTGAGAGGTTTCGTCTACACTGCACGAAAACAAAAACTTTACCACAACAAAATGCTCCACAATTGGGGCTCCAATAAAAAACTGAAGTTTGCAAAATGTCCAGGGAGCAAGTACCAGTGCTGTCAATTTTTAATTTTGGAAGCACTAAAATATTGAATATTAAATATAGATCATGATTTGGAATATTATTGTAGGGAGCAGGAAATTTGTAGAGTCCAACCGTCAAATCTTTTAATAAAAAAGTTTATGTGTGGAGTTTGACATATGGTATCACATTATATATATATAGAGTTTCATAATTTGGTTACCGATAATAAACAGTTTAACGCTAGGCTTCCAAGTAGTTTTAGAATACGTAGTTACACGATAAAAAGGCAAATATTTGTTTATTTACAGTGATGTCTTTACAATGATAATACATGCATTTGTATCTCCAAAAAAGCATAAATTTTGAATTGTCTGAATTACTATATTGAAAATTGTAAATAAAATAAATCAGTCAGTAATTTGAAGTAATATGAAATTCAAAGAATGAAGTCTTACAAACTGAATATATGCAGATGTTGATTTAGTTCTTTTGTTTTAAGCAAATTATACTTTAATCGTATTATTAACATATTAAAAAATAAAATTTATATGGACGCCTACAATACAATAGCAATTAATACATATTCATCATTGTCAGTGTAAACGAAGGGTAAATTTAAAAATAAAATAAAAGGGCGAATAAAAGTTATTAAATACAAATACGGCAACTCTTGTTAACTATGTCCATTTGCTTTATTTTTTAGACAAACGTTTGCCTAACAAAAGGAAACATTTTCTGGCGTATTTAAAAACAAACAATCTGATAAACCCAAAAGTAAATGGTTAATGACAGAAAACGTCGTTCGCGTTCTCGGGAACGTTATATTGAAAAGGAGCGAGATAGAGAGCGTGAACGTGTAAGGGATTCCCGGGGAGCTATCGAATATGATCGCCGCTCAGGTAGACGGAGTCGCTCCCGTTCAAAAGAGCGTGCGGTTCGGGATCGTTCCCTTGAGCGATCTCAAAATAGACACCGAGAACGCAGTCGAGAAAGATCACGTTCTAAGGAAAAACTCCGTGAGCCAGAGGTATTTAAATACAAAGAGAAAAGGCGTGAAGCCCAAGAAACTCTAAAGTCAAAAGATGAAAAACTATCAAAACTGGAGCAAAAATTGAAGGCGGACAAGGAATTTAAAACTGAAGATGAGGACATAATAGAAGAGAAGCGAAAAGATAAGAAATTGGAGCCGCTGTCGCTAGAGGAGCTTCTAGAAAAGAAGAAAAAAGAAGAAGAGGCGAGAGCTAAGCCTGTGTTTTTGACTAAAGAACAAAGAGCCGCAGAAGCTTTAAAGAGACGTCAAGAGGAAGTGGCCGCTATGAGAGCAGTTCAAAGTGGAGTACGTTTGGGTATATCTGCATCTATATCAGGCATAGCAACAGCGTCTAGCAGCGGTATTGATAATAGCTTTAGTGTTTCTGCTAAAAAACAAGAGTTGAAAGTCGAACGTAAATCAGATGGCCGTGAAAGAGATGTCAAAGATAGAGAGCGTGATCGCGATTTCGATCGCAGAGATCGGAACGGGGATGATAGAAATCGTTCTGCATTAGATAAGGACCGTGGCGGAGCTGGTGATAGAGAAATTAAAAGAGTGGAAGACTTGTCGAGTAAAGATAAAGAAAAAGAGTTGGAAGCAATAAGAGAACGTTATTTGGGTATAGTGAAGAAAAAACGTCGAGTAAGACGTTTAAATGATAGAAAATTCGTTTTTGATTGGGATGCAGCAGAAGACACATCTGTGGATTATAACAATCTCTATAAAGAACGCCACCATGTCCAGTTCTTTGGTCGCGGAAACGTTGCTGGTATTGATATTAAGGAGCAAAAACGAACACAAAGTAAATTTTATGGTGATCTACTTGAAAAGCGTCGTACCGAAGCTGAGAAAGAACAAGAAAAAGTTCGCCTTAAAAAAGTGAAACGTAAAGAAGACAAACAAAAGTGGGATGATCGTCATTGGTCCGAAAAAGACATGGATGAAATGACTGAGCGCGATTGGCGTATATTTCGTGAAGATTACAATATCACCATAAAAGGTGGCAAAATCCCTAATCCTATAAGAAGTTGGAAAGAATCCGGTTTCCCCAAAGAAATTCTCGACATTATTGATCGAGTTGGGTATAAGGAACCTACACCGATCCAAAGGCAAGCAATACCAATAGGTTTACAAAATCGTGACATAATCGGTGTAGCTGAGACGGGCTCTGGTAAAACATTGGCTTTCCTTATCCCTCTGCTTTCATGGATACAATCTCTGCCGAAAATTGAGCGTCTAGAAGACGTAGATCAAGGCCCGTACGCTATTATTATGGCGCCGACACGTGAGCTGGCCCAACAAATTGAAGAAGAGACTACTAAATTTGGCCAGCCTTTAGGAATACGAACTGTTGTAGTTGTAGGTGGTCTTTCGCGTGAGGAACAAGGTTTTCGTTTGCGAATGGGCTGTGAAATTGTCATTGCTACTCCAGGTCGTCTTATCGATGTGCTGGAAAATCGTTACTTGGTTTTAAACCAATGTACATATATTGTCTTGGATGAAGCAGATCGTATGATTGACATGGGTTTTGAGCCAGATGTGCAGAAAATTTTGGAATACATGCCTGTGACAAATCTGAAGCCAGATACTGAAGAGGCAGAAGATGCCAACAAGCTAATGGAAAATTTTTATTCTAAAAAGAAATATAGGTAAGACATGTTAATTCATAACGATAGTAATAAAATAATTTACTCCTTAATTTTAGACAAACAGTAATGTTTACGGCTACCATGCCCCCCGCTGTGGAACGTCTGGCACGTTCTTATTTGCGTCGACCTGCCACTGTCTATATAGGTTCAGTTGGCAAACCTACAGAACGTACTGAACAAATTGTATATATGATGGGTGAAAACGATAAACGCAAGAAACTTATGGAAATTCTTTCACGAGGCATTGATCCTCCAGTTATTATATTCGTCAACCAGAAAAAAGGCGCCGATGTTTTGGCTAAAGGTTTGGAGAAACTTGGCTATAACGCTTGTACACTTCACGGTGGTAAGGGACAAGAACAGCGTGAATACGCTTTGGCCGCACTGAAATCCGGTGCAAAAGATATGTTGGTGGCTACAGATGTTGCTGGTAGAGGTATTGACATTAAAGATGTGTCGTTGGTTATCAACTATGATATGGCTAAAACTATTGAAGACTATACACATCGTATTGGTCGTACGGGTAGAGCTGGTAAAACAGGATGTGCTATATCGTTTGTTACCAAAGATGATAGTCAGTTATTCTACGACCTTAAACAATGCGTTATGGCAAGTCCTGTGTCCGTGTGTCCGCCAGAACTTATGAATCATCCCGATGCGCAACATAAACCTGGTACGGTCGTTACAAAGAAACGTCGGGAGGAAAAAATTTTCGCATAAAACTTTTCCAGTCTAACTGTTTACGTTAATTAAATCGTATAACAATAACTAGTAATAAAATCAGAAAAGTAAAACGATGGTATATGAATTAAAAATATTTTTTATCTCATCAATCTTAAAAAGAAAGCATTTCTGCTATGCTTAGAATCAAATGGTAAGTATTTCTCGTAAAAATTTAAAATAATTTCCTCAATCTTAAATCCAAATTTTTGATACAAAACGACAGCAGGATTAGTGGCTGATACATGCAATGTTATATCTTTGGTCATACAGGTCTGAAAATGCAACGATTAAAGTATTTAATTTGAGATGTTAAAAACCAAAAAAAAACCTGTATTAAATGATACAACATAAATGTTGCTATCCCACTTCTTTGCCATCCAGGCCTTACTGCCATAAACGATATATATGCTTCATTAAAACCAACATCAGGTACTAGAAAGCCGCACCCTATAACCAAATTTTTGTATAAAGCAACTACGCTAAAATCTGGGTAGCTTAAACACTCGGACACTGAAATTAAACAATAATGAAGATGCTTTCGGAATTTTCTTCAATTATACTTACTATCAATGCCTGGCCAAAATAGGGTTTGCAAAAGAGCATTGACTGCTGCAATATAATTGGGCCTAACGTAACAAAAATCTATGGGAGCTCTACTCGGTGGATACCCATTGACCTTGTACTGCAGTTCGCACATTAGCTAAAATTAAAAATCAGAAAAATTTTATATTAATTATGTGTACATATAGATTTTTACATTACCTTCAGAAACGGTGGGCAGCATTTTGTATTACGATAAATAAACGGATGTAAAATGCGTTGTGTATAAGGAGATTCGAAAAGCTCATATTGTGATGAGCCGGCAATACGAGCGTAAAATGATTTTTTAGCATCCGAAGAAGATAAAGTAATAAGCTTAAAAGTTTTAAGTTAAATAAGTATTTTATCATAAGCTGAAATTGACACTTACTTGGTAACGTTCTATAATTTTATGTTTTTCATTTGATTGTGTTTTAACGCGACGTTTCTTGTCATCAAAGTAATCATTTAAATTAAATATTCTTTTACCATGTTCTCGCTTCCATTCGCGTATGCATAATTTTCTATAAAATCTTCGAATATATGGAGGAATATTTAAATTGCATTTTTCTTCCAAATGGAAAATTTTGCGTAGTTTTTGTAACAACTCCTTTTCTTCATATTCACTCATTAGTGTTAGACTTCAAGAAGTAATAACAAAGCGTCAAACTAACGTGATAAGGAAGAATATTTAAAAATAATAGTTACCCTGTATTATTTTCAGATTCTGTTTTATCTTCCAATTCATCTTCTGCATCTTCCATATGATTATCTATTAACCATGGCCATTGTCGTTTTGGTTGTTTTATGAATAAACTTGGTTTACAAACGCTAAATGTTTTACTGTCATTATCGTCTAGGAAAGTATCATCGTTTTCTTCCTTTGCACTTGTTTGATTATCAATATCTAGTTCTCTGCAGGATGTTGATTCCTTTTTAATAAGTTTGCCACTTTTGTTAGGACTTGCACTTGTCACAGATGAACATGACTGTGCTTCAGCTGTCAATTGTTGGAAATTTGTTACTTGAACTATGCGTGGTTGATACTCTTCAGCGTCTGAATCTTCTTCTTCAGTCTCATCGTGTTCTCCGTTAAGAATCAAAGGTTTTGATACGATAGAAACAGCAGTATTTTCTTCGTCGAGATCATTAGAAAATTCCGAATTGGTATGTAAGGAATTTTCATTTTGACTAAAATATGTAAATTTAATATCTATATTTTTTGATCTTTTTATAACAATTTTAAATAAAATATTCAGGCCTGTCACAGAAATCAATTTCGATCGAAAGTGGAATTGATTCCGTATTTTATTATTTTATTTATTCAATCAAGGTAGTTTTAAATTTGTTTTTGTACTATCAGATGCAAAAAATGCAAATTCGACCATGAAATTAAAAGTGGTTTCATACCGAAAAAAATTTAGTTTTTTGTTTTTTGGAGAAGCAAAATACGGAATCAATTCCACTTTCGATCGAAATTGATTTCTGTGACAGGCCTGATTATTTAGCTCAAGGTTTTATTTAATTGTTAAACAATTTTATTTTTAAATATCGATACTCATTGAGTATCATCTCCATTATGTGCTTCCACCAAAGGTAAAAGGTTACTACCAATGTTGCCGGTGCTATATTCGACAAGGAATTAAACATAATTTTCCTGAAGATGATACTTAATGAGTATTGAAATATCGATATTTACAAACAAAATTGTTTAACCATTAAATACGACTGAGATTAAATAATATTTTAATTAAAAAAACTATGTAAATATATAATTGAAAATATTTAAACGAGGCAGACAATTTTATATACGTACAATTGTTCATTATTCATATTATCTTCTATATTTTTACCGACTCCAGCTCCCTGATTGCTGGAAAAATTGTTAGAATGACGCTGTTGGTCTAAGGAAAATGTCGAGTTTGTGTAAAAGCTTTTTATTTTTTCATTTAGCAATACTTGGGCGTTAAAGTCACTGTATAAATGACCATTTAAATCCATTGACTCGGATTTTATTGATGATGAGTTATTGAAAAAGTTGGCATTGTCATTATGAGCTTCCAGCAAAGGTAAAATATCATTTTTACCAGCATTTTCTACCAATGTTTCCGGTGCTATATTCGGCAAAGAATTAAACATATTTAGATCATCACTTGCTAAGCTTTCTGCTAAGAAGTCCATTAAACTGGATTGAACAGTATTTAAGGGCATGACAGGTTCATCAAGACTTGGTATTGCATTGATGTTATTTTTATTTAATAGCTCATCATCCAGTACGTTGAGAGGCTTTGCTACTTTAGGTTTGCGACCCATATAAGGACTAAAACATGAATGATAAGAATGTGAATCTAATTATTTACTTAAATTAAACTTACATAGTACGACTACATGAACTTGTTGGAATTAAGTTTTCCTCAGAATCATGGTGTTTAAGTCGTTTATTTTCATTATCATTTGTCGATGCATCACTTGGGTAATTTTCATCTTGCTGCCGTTTATCCTGGCGGTTCTGTTGACGTTTCAAGCATTCTTGCTCATCTGTATATAAGTAGTTATAATGCTCTTTATTTAGACTGTACATTAAGTATTTTTTCAATAAATATGTTGCATATTTGACACTGTAAGGTGATAGTGATACAGTTGCCAGGGATAAAAATCTTGTTAAAAATCTAAATTTAATCTGGTGCGTTTTGTTATCCCGTTTGCTTCAATATCCCTCCATCAACAACAGTATTTGTGAACATATTAGAGATTTGTTTAACCTACACCGTTTAAGTACTACTAGTTTCTAATAACAAAAAAAAACTTACATAAATTAAAAATATATTTTGGAGTTTTATTGACATGTGTTAACTTCCACCAACCAGTTTCTTCAAACAATTCCTGACCAGATGTAAAATATTTTGGGCTGTTATGAGATAGTGCACCAGATATTGATCCAGTCCATTTCTTGCGCCGTTTTCTACACAACTGAATTCGTAAAATATTCAAAATTTTTATCAAAATTATGTCCAACTTACATAGAAGGATCAAAGAGAAAGTCCCAATTTTTATCTATAAAATTAACAATATGTGTTCTCCAATGAAAATATCCATGTCGACTTAAGCCTTTTGATTTAATTGATAGATTATATAAAGCCATTGTTATTATTAGCAACCATGGCATTCGTTGACGTACGAATTTCTCTCGGACAACATCTCCATCAGTGCTAAGTTTGACTTTAGAAGTCGATGGTGTATCAAGCTGTAGCTGCATACATTTCGCACATGTAAAATCAAAAAATACATCACCTAGTAAATCTCCAGGTGTACTGGCATGCCGCAGACACTTAATATGAACATAGCCGCCACAGCTATCGCAATGTAAATGCCGCTCATCTGTTACATCCAGAAAACAATAGGAACATTGCAATTTGGACATTTTTCTTCTATTTAAATTGTAAAAGAGCTTTAAATAAATCTTTCTGCCTTTTATACACAATTTATTAAACAAGACGCATGTTTAGAATATGACAGCAAAAAGAAAACGGTAATATACATACATATGTGCATATTTCATAAAAGTTGGGCACCACTTCTTAAGTGTTGTTAATAAGAGTTTATTTGGAACAGAATATTACAATATTTTAAAATTATTCCACATATAAATTTATCAAGTTTATTGGTTAAACTGTATTAATGAAAAATCTCCTACGTTTTCAATATGGATTTTGACAATGATATGATAGCGACTCTGTAATAAATTGTTGACTTCACGACCTAATGTAGGTACGACTTTGAAAACATATGGTTCAACTAACTTACCATGGGGATGTACCGAACATCTATTAGTCTTTTTTAATTCGTGTAGTCATATATTATTTGTTTAATATTTTAGATCATTGTTGTTATGATCACAGTAAGTGAAATAAGTCAAAATGATGATGATATATATGCAGTTAACAAAAAAAATTCCATGAATTCGGAGAAATTAGCTGTGATACATGTATCAGCACAAACTGTCCCAATGACACCATTGAGAAAATTAACAGTTCTGAGGAACTTATCTCCAAGTGATGGAATTATAACTAAAGATATTAAATGTGAACCGTCAACTATGGAGAAACCTGAAATGTACCAACGGCGAAAAAGTATGTTGTTGGAATATAAAGAACTTTTTGCTGCTTTAATGAGGCTTCCCGACAAAGAGATGCAAAGAAAATTATTGGATGTAATAAACAACCATCATCCAGTTGAACACAGAACGGTAGGAACACAAACAGATCATATTGTATATAAATCGTCAGAAAGTGTTCAGCAGGATGAAAAAGGCGGCGATGATGCTTCAAATGGAGTCGTATCAAAGGATTCTATATCTAAAGAGGTAGTGAAGAAAAGAAAGCGGAAACGTAAAGTTTCTTTGCCTCAAGTCAATAAAGAATCCCGCACAAAGCCATTAGCTAAATTTAATAAACCTAAAGCAGCAAATGTAAATAGTTTTCCATCCAACTTCAAAATGGAACCACAAAAAAATGTACCCAAAAGACAACGCATAGATTCATTTTGTATTTCAGAATGTAGTTCAGATGTTGTAAATATATATGAAGATACAGAAACAATTCATTCGAAAGAAGTTGAACAGTGCACTTTTCCACTGGAAAATGGACTTTTGTATGTACAGTAAATCGTTTATTAAATTTAAGGTATTAACAGCTTTTTTCTAGGCCAATACAAGATGCTGTTGTCAGAAATCAAACAAACAAATTAAATATGCATATATTGATATGGCGATTATATAAATGTGTAGATCTGAATGATATACTTACCGAAGAGGACGAGGTAATTACTTAAATTGTACAATGTCTCGTTAAATTTTAACAAGTTTAAATTTCAATAAGGTAAAAATATTTTGCATATGAATAGTTCTTTGGTTATTTCATTAACTTTTATCAAATTAGTTCTAAAAGGATGTAATCCTTTGGAGGGCGATGTGAATTCAAATAGTTTTATTGGAAACCATTTCAAATAATGCAAGTTTCCTCAATATTATTAATGAATTATGATTCAATGGATTTCACTCAGATTCAAGATTATGTTTCATCTCTCTAGTAGAAACGATATTTTTAGTTAAAAAAATTTATGATTTATTGGTAATGAAAGGTTGTAATATAAAAGAAATAATTTTTTTTAATTATGATAAGAAATTCGTGCTATCAATTACAGGATTTATTACAATTGGCTGTTCTTAATACTTGTGATCCTTCAATTGTGAGTCTTTTATTGAAAAATGGTCTTGATCCTAATAGTTTAGATGCCGACTCAAATACAATTTTACATTTGGCCATGTTAAATGACATTACTGTTGCATCTTTAGATCACTTAATGAAACATATTGATTTAAAATTAATTCTCACGTTAAACGACGATGGCTACACACCTTTACATCTGGCTGTTAGACAAGATCGTTACTTATTGGCCGAATGCTTAATAAATGTATTAGATGAGCGTCTCGTAAAAAAAATGTTTTATAAACGTCCAGTCGATGAACTGGAAACTGATGAAACTGTACTAAAAAAGCAGTTCAAAGACTACTATGAAAAGGTTTGTCTGCAGATGGAAGTTCACGAAGAGATATATTCATATGCGGTTGAAAATCATGATTTAAAGCAAAAACTATTGCAAGCCGGTGATCGTAGAAGTGGGAATTCAGCATTGTATTTTGCAATAGATAATGGATTTGGTAAGCAATCAAAAAAAATGTGTAATGAATTGAATATTTAATAGTTCTTAATTTTGTTTATTTCAGAACACTTGGTTTATTTTCTATTAGCACATTTAACCGATCCGCGAACTGAAAATTTAAGTGGTATAGATTGTAAAACTTATTTTTGTGAATTTGGTAAATCATTAAATCTAAGCCTAAATATTGACAATACTATGGAAAAAGTAATAAAACTGCTTTCATAAAACATTTCTTTGAAATTATTCTAGTAGCTAAATATACACACATAAAACCAAACTTGAAAATTTTAAATGTTTTAATTCCCTTATCTAACCCCATTTGTCAACTTTTAGGTGTAATTTTAATAATTTCTGTAAATTTAAGGGTCTTAAAGATGGTGGCATTTTTTTTGGATGTAGATTTAAATTCCTTTTTGCAATCGAGTTTTTCCAAGGAAGTGTGAAACTTTCCATCGATTTTGAAGTAATATTCAGTTTATTTGATAGATTTGATTTAGTATTTAAGTTTTCAACAACTTCCAGTAATTTTTCTAATTGGACCTTGTTGAAATGTGTAAACTGGCAATATAAGTCGTATTTGCAGTAGCCATTAAAGTATCGAAAACATGGCTGTTTGTTAATTTCTTCTTCATAAAGCTTTTGAGGGTCTGAAAAAATAAAATTCAAATTAATTGCTAATAACATCATTATATTATTCACGAAGAAAAAGGAAAAGCTTAAAATTTTATTACTAATGATTCCTAAGCATGCAAAGCATTGCATTTGAAACACTTCTAGAAAAGTGGCAGTGCAGAGCCCGGATATGATGGTAATTTACCTTCATATCTTCTCATGATGGATATTTTAATTATTTTATGTTGCAGGCCCTCATTATGAGTTTTCCGTATATTTTTATCATTTTTCATGTAACACCGGCAATAGTCACAAAAATAACTTTTACCACCCATATTTTACTTCATTATTATTTAATTTCACTCTTGTTTGTTGTATATTTTAAGTGCTTGTGTACTAGGGCATATTTAGCACGTCGAATCAGACTTGTTTGTTTACAATTATAGAAACTGTTGTTAAAAATTAGGATGCCAGACCAGAAGTCTCTGGACTAAGAAGCTACGTACCCGAATCCAGAGAAACAGAAGTTCTAAACAAACTTTGTATGTTAAAGATATAATTAGCCAGCCGTAAATGTAGATGAATCAGCTGATTGTTTCTATTATACGAAAAGCAATGCAAATGCTTACCCAACTGCAATGAAATGTAACTGTAACGTCTCAACCTGTTGAAAATAGAATTTCACGTAACCTCGTACGTGACAGATGTAGCAAGTGATGGTAAATACAAAAGTAAATGAAAATGTGGCACAAAAACCTTTTTTGGTTTTTGATATTTTAAGCTTTAAAATGGTGAATCTTCTTTGAATATAAACAATATTTTATAAATTTAGTTGTTTGTGTCAATTGTTCTTTAATAAAACGTAACAAGATATTTTTATATATAATATTTTAGCCTATGATTTACACAAACAACATGCGATATTTTTGACTTGTGCTAGGCAAGCTACTTAAAATATGTTTATTTTTCTAGTTACTTTATAAAAATGTTACCACCTTCAATATAATTACTAAAACCGCAGCCAATGTAAACTACTACTCGAAGACAATTAATAAGATATATGCAATAGCACATTTGATAGGTAAGATAATTGTCGAACTGAATATGCAAAAATTTTTCAACTTTTTATATGGAATGTGACAATTGCATTCTCGACTTTGATGTAATCATGTAAGTCGGATTGCAACAATGCCGAGAATACAATATTTGAACTCATCATGAATATATAATAGCTTCAAACCAACTATTATCACTGATTCACAAACGTCAAATTTTCATGCTAAAATTTCAATTCAGCCAAGCGAAACTTGATGTGTATGAGTCAGGTATTACATAAAACTTTTCGTCAGTACTTGAATCACAAACGTTATGTTTTCTTGTTCAACGCTTAATTAGAGAATACATATTTTCTCTATCTCTCTTCCAGCTGATAGCATGTTTCCACGGCACCTGCTTCGCTCTCTGTTCTTGCTTCACACCCCAATCATGAGCGAATCAACTTGCTTCGCCATACAAAATTTTGAGAGCGAAGCAGGTAGATTCATATTGAATCTACTTGCGAATCAAGAAAAAATCCTCTCTTCTCTAATTTTTATCGTAAGTTTATCTGCACTAATTGTCAAAATTAAATATTTTTGTAAACAAAGCAAAATTAAAATTGAAAAAGTTAAAAAATATATTTGTTTTTTGTGTGTTTCCTAGGCGTTATAATAAATTCGAATTCAGTGAAAAGTTAATTTATTTAAATTTTATAAAAGTTAAAAAACAACGGAAAGAAACAAAAATTATAAATTCGGAGCAGGTAGATGAGTCGTGTAAACAGCATGATTCATAAACTTGCTTCAGAAAGCGAAACAGGAGATTCAAGTTGTCGTGGAAACATGCTATGAACCAAAAATTGTATAAGAAAATTTGACATTGTGAATCACGTACAATACCAACACAATACTGCTATGATATTTTTCAAAGTGTATGCTGCCCTTTACGTACAACTCTGTAAATAAAATGCAGAAAGTAATCAATTATTTCCAGCATTTGTAGTCAATTTTCTTAAAAAGATTTGTATAAAATCTTGATGGTTATATATTTAGTGTACAAATTGCAAAAAGAATAAAATTTTATTAATCATATGTACAAAAAAAATATCAAATACTAAATAATATAAGTGTGAAAAGTGAATATTGCATACATCATGGATCGCCGTAAGTCGCCATCTTTTTTCGTTTGTTCTGTGTGTAGAACGTTTTTGTTCCGAAAATTACATGCGAAGCCTATAGTACATTTAAAAAATGTATATAAAATATACAACTAGATAAAAAAGTTTTTATAAAATGTATGTATATATCTATATCTGTATATATAAGTATATATAAATATATAATATATATATATATATATATATATATATATATATATATATATAAATATATATATATATATATATATATACATATATAGTATATATATATATATATATATATATATATATATATATATATATATATATACATATATAAGTATATATAAATATATAATATATATATATATATATATATATATATATATATATATATATATGTATATATATATATATATATATATATATATATATATATATATATATATATAAATATAAATATATAATATATATATATATATATATATATATATATATATATATATATATATATATATATATATATATATATATATATATATATAAATATAAATATATATATATATATATATATATATATATATATATATATATATATACATATATAGTATATATATATATATATATATATATATATATATATATATATATATACATATGTATATATATATATATATATATATATATATATACATATATATACATATATATATATATATATATATATATATATATATATATATATATATATATATATATATATATATATATATATATATATGAATAAAATCTTTATTAGTATTTTAAAATACTCTACAATACTTTACATATATGTAATTATATTAACAAAAACTATTAGCAATATTTTCTTCAATTAGGAATAAAATTTAACAAAATTAATAATATGTTTTTTAAATAATTTAAAATTATCTTCATTTTTTATATAATTTGGCATAGAGTTGTATAGTTGTAATCCTTTATAGAAAAGTAATCGTTGCATTGCTGTTGTCGCTACTCTTTCAATTCTAAAATGGTTCGCATTCCTTAGTTGATACGGTTGTAAATCTCCCACATATTTCAGTTGTTCGCTTAAGTACTCCGGTGCTTCTCCTCTTTTTATTTTATGTATGAAACAGATAGTGTTCATTTTTAGCCTTTGTTCTATGTTGAGCCATTTCAAAGATTCCAACATGAACCGAATAGATGTATATCTATTGCATCCCAATATTGTTCTCATTGCCCTATTTTGCAGTTTCTGTAGTCGTTCCAGTTGATTCGTTGTACAGCACGTGTATAATATTGTTGACCCATACTCAAAATGTGGTTTAATTATAGTGTTGTATATATTTATTGCTGTTATAACCGAGATTTGTTTTCTGATTCTCTTGAAGAAGCCAATTTTTTTGCCGATTTTTTTACAAATATAATCAATGTGCTTTTTAAATTTTAAATCTTTATCAATTATGAAACCTAAATATTTTATGTGATCAACCTTTTCTATAACTTGATTGTTTATTTTAAAAAATATTGTTGCTGTCCGTATTTATTTCCATTATTTTCGTTTTGTTTTCATTTAATTTAAGTTTATTCATGTTAAGCCACTCAGTTACATTTTCCATATCCTCTGTCAGGTATTCATAGCATTGTTCGTATGATTCTCCTTCCATGAAAATAAGTGTATCATCAGCATACATAACAACTTCACTTTTCTTTAATACGGTCGGCATATCATTTATATATATATAATAAATAATAATGCTCCCAAAATTGATCCCTGTGGAACTCCGTAGTCATTGCTCTTTATGTCCGATTTTGCTTTTTTTACTTTGGTAATTTGCTTCCTGTTTGTTAAATAAGACTTAAACCATTGTAGTTCTTTTTCTCTAACTCCATATCTATGTAATTTTTGCAGAAGTAGATTTCTTTCAATTGTTTCGAACGCTCTTTTAAAATCCAAAAAAATGCCTACCATCTTTTTGTTTTTTTCAATTTTTTTCCATCTGTTTATTAAAAAGTTTAATGCCGTTTCGCATGAGAATTTTTTTCTGAAACCTGATTGGTACTTTGATAGTATATTTTTACTTTCAATATATTGCTCCAATTCATCCTTTACCACTTTCTCTAATATTTTTTCGCATGTTTTTAGTGTATTTACTGGTCTAAATTCCTCGCATTTTCTAGTATTTGCAACTTTTTCAATTGGTGTTACCATTGATATTTTCCAGTTTTCAGGAAACTCACCGATTTCCATGGATGTGTTAATTATATCAAGGAGAAATTTTCCTACTATATTCCAGCTGTTCAAAATCATGTTAATTGATATTTTGTTGTAGTCCGTTTTGTTTTTTAAATTTTTGCATATTTTTCGTAGTTCATCCAATGTTATTGCCCGAAACTTAAATTGAGAGTTTATCACCGGTATTTCATTTACATATTGCACATTTTTTATATCATCTCTAATACATTTTATACTACTTATAAAGAAATTATTAAAATTATCAGCTATTTTGAGATCTTCATTATATTCCTTTTCGTTAAATATCACAGATTTAATTTCATTTTGAGATCTTTTTAAAATGAGTTTTTTAATTTCCCTCCACATTACTCTTTGATCTTTAATGTTATTTATTTTACTATTTAAATATTTATTTTTTTCATTTTCTAGTTGGACTTTGTAATTATTTCGCGTTGATTTATATCTTTCCCATGCGTCATTAGTATTCTGAATTTTGGCTATTTGGTATTTACAAATTTTATCCCTTTTCATACGTCTCAATTCTTCATTAAACCATTTGCATTCATTATTGTCTTCAACAGTCTTTAACTTCGTTTGATTTTTTACTGCATTTTCTAAGCATTGATCGAAAATGTTTACATTAGATATTGTTTAAATTGTCATTTGTATTAAATTGTTGTATATTCATTATTTGTCTATTATATTTTAATTTGTTGTACTTAAATATTTCAATTTCTTTAAAATTTTTTGAACCACAATTGTGTTCTGAGTTATTGTTATTATATTATATATATATATATATATATATATATATATATATATATATATATATATATATATATATATATATATATATATATATATATATATATATATACTATATATATATATATATATATATATATATATATATATACTATATACATATATATATATATATATATATATATATATATATATATATATATATACATATATATATATATATATATATATATATATATATATATATATATATATATATATATATATATATATATATATATATATATATAAATATATATATATATATACATATATATATACTATATATATATATATATATATATATATATATATACATATATATATATATATATATATATATATATATATATATACATATATATATATATATATATATATATATATACATATATATATATATATATATATATATATATATATATATATATGTATATATATATATATATATATATATATATATATATATATATATATATACATATATATAGTATATATATATATATATATATATATATATATATATATATATATATATATACATATATATAGTATATATATATATATATATATATATATATATATATATATATATATATATATATATATATATATATATATACAGTACGAACTCGGTAACCGCAACTAATAGAAATCAAGGTAATTGCACTTATTGAGGTTGTTGCACCCAGCGAGGAAAAATATATCACAAGAAAAGCTATAAATGAAAATGTTTTTATGAAACAGAAAGCTTATTTTTTATTAAAATATTTATTTTTTATTTATTTATTTAGTAGTATGTATCATACTTTATAAAATTCATACATTTTATAACAACAATAATAATATTAATAACAATAATAACAGTAATAATAATAAAAAAATTAATAGCAATATAGGTATAAATTCACCTGCTTCTCAAAACTATTAAAATTAAAATAATATGTATATTTATTTTTTAAACATATCGGTTATTATTATCCGCACTTTTTTCTTATTAATATTTTTTATAATGGCCGTCTCACGAAGCTCCTTCAGAAATATAATATCGTTTATTGGAATATCGTTTTCCTCAGCCCACTGAATACATGTTTTAAAAGATTGCATAGCAACTGATCCGCTTCGCTATCATCTGAACTTTAAATTTCGACGGATCCTTTCTCCACTTCTTGATAAGCATCACTTTCGTGCATCCATTCATTAAGCTCTTAATTTTTAAAGGAGTCATTTGGTGCAAGTTCTTTGAGCATTGATGCAAGAATTGCGCGTTAATTTTCAATTTCGCTTTTTCAAAACATTTAGATGTAAAGTTGTAGTTATAGAGGTCAACTTTTCTGGGTAGTTGCACTTATTAAGGTTACAATACTATGTTTTATAGTGTTGCAAAAATCGAGGAATTGCGTGTATCGAGGCTTGCGATTAACGAGTTTATACTGTATATACATACATGATAGATCCCAATTTACTTCGTGTAATGGTGCTACTTCTAGTGTCGGGGTTGCAACTTCAGGTGTACCCCAAGGCTCTGTTCTGGGACCCTTGCTTTTCATCATCTGTATCAATAAATGCATTGATCTAATGTGTAATGATTTTTGTCAACCCTTTGTGTTTGCTGACGATGTGCAATTACTGTTTCATAACAGAAACCTTATCCCAAGCCTATTTGAAGAGTCTGTAAATAGACATCTGTGAGCTATTTCAAATTGGATGTCGGCTAATAATCTATCTATAAATCCTAGGAAAACGAAAGCCATCCAATTTATGATGGGTCGTCAAAGAACTCAAAGCCCCAGTCTCTATGTGTCGGGTGAGGCTACACAGTTTGTTGACCATTTGAAGTGCCTTGGAATTTACTTGGATCATTTTCTCTCTTTTGAACGGCATGTTAGTCACATATCTAGCATAATGTTCTTAGTATTAGAAGATTGTACTACCTTAGCTATTATATGCCCATACATATAAGAAAACGTGTTGCGTATGCACTTCTTATGTCAAACATAAATTACGGTTTAGAAATCATTGCTGGGTCATCAAGTGGCACTAGGTATAGGCTAAAGATCGAATTTTGAAATTTGTTTTTAAACTCAGGATACGTGACCATGTCAATAATTTTGCAGTCGACTTATTAGGTTCTTTAGGTTCTTTTGATAGCTATGTTCTTTTGCGTACGTTGTTGTGTTTTTTTAAAACTGTAAAATTTGGTGTTCCTATTGATTTATGCAGAAGATTCAATTTTTCTCATTCCTCGCGTAACTTACAAATCGTTATACCTCTTATACGTTACGAAATATTATCACTTTCTTTTTCTATCAGGGTTGCTAGAATTTGGAATACTTTACCTATAGAGCTAAAATATTTTCGGATTTCATCGCTGCCTATAAAAAGAAATTGTTAGCTTACTTAAATCTCTAACGGACTTTTTCCATATTTTTACATTTTAATGTTTTAAAGTTTAATTGATTTGAGAAGACGTTGTTTTTGCTGGGGAACAGTTTAATGTAATTTATACTCACAATACATGTATGATTGGCCATGAAGGCCAATTGAAATAAATAAAATATAACTGCATAACGCTTGTAAGATATGGTATCTAACTGTTTCGCACAATAAATATTAGCTATAAAGTGTTTTTAATATTAATAAAAATAAATATCTACCAAATATCGGTTAAACTTTGAATATTTACTTTCGATATTCTATGAAACTTTGCAATTTGCTCAAGACCTCAAGTATTTTACCTTGAATGTGCTACAGACGTTGGATGCCTGAATCAGTGTCGCCATTTTCTTTAGCTCATATCTATATATGTACATGCATGGCATACATAGATACTAACATTTAATGGTTTTATAATTTACTAATATCTCTACTTAGGTTCTCGCAGCATATCACCCAGACGTTATCGCAATAGTGGTAATAGTGGAGGAGGATATCGTCGTTATAGTCGTTCCCGTTCTCGCTCAAGGTAAATAATTTATATCATCTTAAAAATGTCTAAATATTATATAAAAGGGTTTACCACTTTTTAGGGATCGCGGACGAGATCAAAGTTATCGTAATAAACGCAGTACTCGGTCACGATCACGCGATCGCAATCATAGACGTGGCAACAGTAATGATAATGATTTATACCGCGACATTATTAATCAGGACTACCAGGATGAAAGAAATTATAACAATAACGGCGGTGGATACTCTCGAGGTAGCGGCAGCAATAATAATTATCGATCACGTAATAATGATGACGATTATATAGATGAACGTGATCGTTATTGGAATGAGAGATCACGAGATAAAGGACGTGATCAAGATCGTGACTATGACAATCGAGATAGAAGGTATATACATATACATTCTTTGATTAATCTAACAAAGATAAAAATATACAATATATTTGTAAATTAATAGAGACAATCGTCGTTATGGTGGAAATGGAAGCAACAATAACCATAGTAACAGGCGATATAACTCCGCTGATCGCGATAGCGAAGACAGTGATGAAATTATGAGCAGTCAATATTATAACAAAACACCGTCAAATACTATAATAGTATTGGGTTTACAATCACATATCACCGAAGCAGACGTATGTACTTATAATTCTCTTTTAATTAAATAATGTTTATTAAACTTTAAATTTAGATTAAAAACAGTTCGTTAATACAAATGGGAATGTCAGTCGCTTCAATACGTCTCATACGTAACCGAACTACAGGTAGGTTTCCAAAATGATGTGTTTAATATATTTTCAAACGTATACAATTATTAGTGTACCAAACGTAAGTATTCAAGTTTTCAAAAATGAAACAACGTTCTGCATCATTATACCAAATAAAAACAAATTCCCCTTTCAACAATAATTTTTATAAAAAACCACCTCAAAACCAAAAAATAGTTGATTTTTACAAAATATTTTGTATTTGCTTCTTATTCAAATTATTTAGGTGCATCACGTGGTTTTGCATTCGTCGAGTTTAATACGGTTGATGAAGCTGCACATTGGATGGAATTAACTCAGGTATCAACATACAATAATTCAATACAAAATGGGTTATGAACAAAGTGAATAAACAAATAAAATCATTATGATGATAATTATCCTGATTTACGACAACGACATCGACAGCTTTTTGACATCTAAAAGAAGAAAAAAAATCTCTGAAATAAAACTCATTATGAGAATATATGTAAATTTTAATAGTAAAATAGTTAAAATACTGTCAGACTTAGGATGAGTCAAAAAAATTAGAGGATTTTGAAAGCTTTATATACATATATGGTTCAGCAAATCTAAAAAAATATATCACAAAGCTTTCGATTTTCTTTTACTTGAATTATAAAATTAAATCAAGGAAAAACAAAAACTTTAATACCATGCAATCTATAAGATTACATATGAATGAACTTCTAACCATTCTCATTTCTACATTAATCATAGATTTCTTGCTTGGTTTTGTTAATGTTATATTCTAATATGCCTCTTGGAATTTCCTCAATAGTCTGTGTTTTTAGCAATAGAAGACAATTTTGAACTTGCATATTAGGTGATGAAACTTTCATTGTGAAAATTAGATACTAACAATTTACAAACTGTACAGACTTTACACATCATCTGTTAAAATAATAATTGTAAAACATGCCATGTTGGATGTGCCATAGAAAAGATGAATAAAAAGATCATAACTCAATTGTGAGAATGATGCCAAAACTATAAGCAACAAAAAATCAGTATCAATGATAAATAAGATCAGCAAACCGGTGACTTTGTATAGTCTGTGGGATGTTTACCAACGAATAGAATTCAACTAATGGATTTTTTCTTTCTTTTTCTTTTCAAATATAGGGTTCAATTCAGCTACAGGACTCATGCCGTGCAACGTTGCAGTACAGTCATTCACTGCAGTCCAATAAAACCAAAATTAATCCTATAGATTGGTATTGTGGAAAGGTATGGATGAAGAAAAGTATTCATAATTAAATTAAAATCTACATGTTTTGTTTTTTAATTTCATTTTTAGTGTGGCATGTTTAACTTTAAACGGCGTGATAACTGTTTTAAGTGTTATGCCTCTCGTGAAGAAAGTGAACGCGGTGGCGAAGGCAGTGATGAAATAAGCAACATTCTCACTAAAAGTATAAAAATTAAAAAAAAAATTGAATATCTTAAAAAATACAATTACAAAATAGTTTTTTTAACAAACCTAGTTTTGAAATCTCAAATCTCAATTTTGCATATTCTCCATTATTATTGTTAATAAAAAACGCTAATACAATTGAATCTCCCTAACTCTACATCTACAATGCAGAAATCATGTTACGCAATTTGGATGTGCTGACGAATGAAGAGGGGGTTTTAACAGCCATAACGGTACACGCACCCGATTTGGCAAAAAAAATTAGTAAAGTCTTAGTTAGTCGCGATGCCTTAACCCAGACCTCCAGAGGGATTTGTTATTTACACTTTGAAAGTTTAGTGGATTCAATGAATATGCACAATTTGTTAAGTACTTTAGAACCGCCTCTAAAGATTGATAATAAAGAAGGTAAGTTTTTTAATTTATTGTGTATATATATAATAAATTCAATAATAATACAATGCAATTAATCCAATTTCACTTTTATTAGTTATTGTGACCTATTGCATTGACCATGAAAATCGCCAAATTGTCCCTAAGAAAACAGATTCGAGTTCGTCAGCAGCGTCTGCTGGTGGCCAAGCATCTATTGGACCTTTAACTGCTGCTGAAATAGCTTCCGGAGCCTCTGGTAGCACAGGCGAATATACTTTAGCCGATGTTCCACGTTTAGCTGAGTATAGTGCTTCTTTATATGCCAGCACACCGGCAGAACATGCTCATTATTTGCAGTATTATACGGAATACTATATATCGGAAATTAGTAAAGGCTCTTTTGGCAATTTGCCAACGGATTCACAAATGACTGAAGCTAACTCAGGAGCTGCAGTTGCTCTCTCCGCCATACAACGAAAGCAAAGAAAAATGAATAGTATTGAAACTACAGCTACAGCAGCAGCCCTAGCAGCAGCAAGTGCTGCAGCTGCTGCAAAAGCATCATTAGCAGCTCGAACTGTTGTTACACCGAAAGGAAATGATGGAAAGATTTATCGTAAGTATGACTGTAAACTTTGTTGAAATTTATTTTATTTTTTCTAAAATATAAATATAAATTGTAACACCTTTTATTTTCTATGCCTTCATTTAGCCACTCCCGATGTTTCTTTGTATCAGTATGACGAAACATCCGGTTATTATTACGATCCAACAACTGGACTTTATTATGATGCACATTCGCAGTACTATTATAATAATGAAACTGGAGCATATCTCTATTGGGATCAAGGTAAAAGTTCGTATGTTTTAGCCACACCAGCTGCAGCAGCGGCCACAGTACAAGATGTAGTAAAGAAAGAAACAGAAACTGAAGCGAAATCTTCTTCAGTGGAAGAAGAAACAACCAAAAAAGAGAAAAAAGAAGGCGGCAACAAGCACGACAAAGTTAAAGTTGCGAAGAAAATTGTGAAAGATATGGAAAAATGGGCAAAACAATTGAATCAAAAGAAAGATTATACAGTAGTGGCCACACCTCAGCCAATACTAACCAATAATAGAACCGAAGATGCCATGAGACCTTCGACAAGTAGTGGCCTTTCAAGCGGATATGCTGATGTAGGTTTTTCTATATTAGAGAAGAAGACAGCGAAACTAGGGACATCTAATACATTTATGTCTCCTATGAGTTTGGGTTCAGCATCAACCAACAAACTCATACCATCTTATGGATCTGATTCCGATGAGGACAATATACCACAGCCTCTAAAAATGAATGCGACAATGCATGCAGCCGAATCGAGTGAAAAAGATTACGTTGATTTTCAAAAACTTACATGTCTTTTATGTAAAAGAGCTTTTCAATCTCTAGAAATTTTACAAAAACATTTAAAAATGTCTAATCTTCACAAAGAAAATTTAGCGAAACATAATCTCGAAAGAGGTTTAACGGTGCAACAACAACAGGAGCAGCAACAAGCTGAACAAGATTCGCTAACAGCTGCCTTATCGTGAGTTTTTCTTTACGAACTCCATAATAAAATATCATTATATAACCAACTATTTTTAGCTATCGGGATCGTGCCAAAGAAAGACGACTTAAGTATGGTGAAAGCGATCCCCCACCCCCAAATCGTAGTCGTGAGCGTTTTGAAAAGGAAATTAATAATCTCACTTCCCGCCAAAAACAACAGGATTCACCTGCTATGCCCATAGGATCAAATAATGTGGGAAATCGTTTATTACAAAAAATGGGATGGTCTGAAGGTCAAGGTTTGGGACGCAAAAATCAGGGACGTACAAATATTATCGAGGTAGGTATTATTATTCTGTACAAACTAAGTCTGTGGGTGAAACATTCGTTTGTTTTTAGGCAAACGCTCGAAGTACTACAGCTGGCTTAGGTACAAAGTCGGGAATTGGTCCTGGTGATGATTACAAATCCTATATTAAGAAAATGATGAAGTCTCGTTATGAATCGGTGTGATTTATCTATTTTAATTATTATCAATTAAGTTGTTTCATAAATTAAATTTTTAAGTAATTCTTTCACAATCCATCTGCATCTTTTTTTCATTTAAGTTTTATTTAAGAATTGTTTATAAAGAAAACAATTGTATTGAATATTTAGAGTAGCAAAATATCATCTAACATTGATTTATGATATACATATACTTATGTACATAGAGCAAACAACTGTTCGCGGAACGTGATTTCGTCAGAACTGTGAAATGGTCTTCAATTCACTACGACCTAAATAAAGATTTTGTAATTTTCGCCATGATTTTCCAATATCTCAGCAGCTAGGCTTACATTTCCTGGCTCCCACTTGCTAAAGGTATTGACGGTTTTAGTTTGAGTGTGCTTACGTATATTAATTAATTTATATGCTTTTAATAGAAAAAAAATTTTACGCAGATAGTCGGTTTTCTAAAACCAGTGAAGAACATAATAATTGCTGATATTGAACAACGAGGTCAGTTGTGCGTCAAGGCTTCAGTATTAAGTTACTTCCTACTTGATAAGAAGTTTAGGAAATAATTAAGTTATGTGTAATCCTATGTGCGATTCATATCGATTTTATTCTTCCCAAAATGCGCACTATTTATTTTCCGCTTTAAGTTAGACTCAAGTTATAGTGAATGAAAGAACCATAAATTAAAGAAAACAAGTGTTTCCATAAAATAATAGTGCAACTGTACTCCGATTGAAGAAGATTGTCTTTGTACATAAATATTAATAATATACCTACATACATATATGTACATACATTAATACAATTATTAAGTGGACTATTTAAGCTTTCCTTTTAAATTAGTTTTATCTTCATTAAATAATTAATAATAATTCCAATTAGAAAATCTAAAATGGTTTTATTGGGAGAATTTTTTCGTCTAATGAAGACCTGATTTTCGAAATCATAACAACCTTCGGGCGGAATCGAGTTCAATGACACGGCATAAATTTGAAACATTACAGTCAGAAGGGAAATATGCAGATTCATAAAGAATCGACAACAAGAGAATAAAGCATTAAATTGAAATAAATTATAGCTCTTAAATATCTTTCCAAGATAATATTAAAACTATTAAAAAAACAAAGTACAAATTGAATTATTTTACTAATTTAAAAAAAATTTCATCAATCATATGCTTTATTTTTTCAAAGGCGATGTCAACCCGTTACTTGGATTGTAACAGTATACATACATATGTATTTATATTAAATTTAACGTTTACTGAAGCACGACATTTGCTACAGGAGCACCTGTTTTATCAAACTAGTTATAAATCCTGTATTATCGACATCAGCTGTAACTTTAGGTGCTAACATTTCATAGTGCATGCCCAATACCGAGTAGAACGACTTGACATTTATGTAAATTAATATCACCTTGTGCCATTGGCTGCTTTAGTGCTTTAAATATTTGATTTTAATATAAATGTAAATTATATTTTTATATAATTTGAAAAATTTTGAATATTTTGTATTGAAAAAACTTTTCAGTAATTAATGAAAAAATGTTGAAAGCGATACAACTTCCAGAAACTGTAAACATAAAATCTAAAAAGGACCTTTAACAAGACACTCAAAGCCTGTGTTATAGATAGTAGGGACGCAATAAGAAATAGTTTACAAGTTTTTGTTTATTTAATAATATAACAAAAAATGAAGTTGGTGAATAAGAACTTGGATAAAGGAGGCCAAGGGTAAGCATAGTAGAATAAATAAAAGGGTAGTCTTTATGTAAATGTTTTGGGTTTTTAAAGGTCCGTGGTTTTAATACCAGAAGAATCTGAGGATATGTGGCATGCATATAATCTAATATCTGAAGGAGATAGTGTACGTAGTACAACCATACGTAAGGTTCAAAATGAAACAGCAACGGGTTCTAGTACTAGTAGCCGTGTGCGAACCACTTTGACGATTACAGTCGAGTCCATAGATTTCGATACTCAGGCTTGTGTTTTACGTTTAAAGGGACGTAACATAGAGGAAAACCAATACGTTAAAATGGGAGCCTATCATACTCTAGACATAGAACTTAATCGTAAGTTTGAATTGCGTAAGCCGGAATGGGACTCAATAGCCTTGGAACGTATAGAAATGGCATGCGATCCTACACAATCTGCCGATGTTGCTGCGGTGGTCATGCAAGAGGGCTTAGCTCATGTATGTTTGATAACACCAAGCATGACCTTAGTGCGTAGTAAAATTGAAGTTAATATACCCCGCAAACGAAAAGGTAATATACAGCAGCATGAAAAGGGTCTGGCCAAATTCTATGAGAGTGTTATGCAAAGCATATTAAGGCATGTTAATTTCGACGTCGTTAAATGTGTGCTCTTAGCATCACCCGGTTTTGTCAGAGACCAATTTTTTGAATATATGTATCAGCAGGCTGTTAAGTCCGACATTAAGATGTTACTAGACAATAAAAGTAAATTTATGCTTGTACACTCATCATCCGGTTTCAAACATGCTCTTAAAGAAGTTTTGCAAGAACCGGCAGTGATGTCGAAAATATCCGATACAAAGGCGGCTGGCGAAGTTAAAGCTTTAGAACAATTCTACACAATGCTGCAGTGCGAGCCTTCTAAAGCATTTTATGGTAAAAAACATGTTCTAATGGCCGCTGACAGTATGGCCATTGAAACTCTACTCATCTCCGATAACCTCTTCCGTTGCCAGGATGTTCATCAACGCAAGGAATACGTTCAATTAGTAGAAAATGTTCGTGATGCGGGTGGTGATGTGAAAATATTTTCCAGTATGCATATATCTGGTGAACAATTGGCACAATTAACAGGCATAGCAGCTATATTAAGATTTCCTATGCCAGAATTGGAAGAGGACTCAGACGACGAAAATGGTGCAGATGATTCAGACTCGGATTGAAAAAAGAAGACAAATATCTTCGATTAAGTTCTGTAAAATATGTTTATAAACTCGCATTATTAAAAATTAGCTACAGTTTTTTTTATTAACTTTATTATCTTTTAGTTTTAACCCAAAAAAATAAATTATTCCAATTCACAAATGAAAAGTGAAAGAATCAAAAGTGAAGTTAAAAGTTCATATCTTTCATTTCCGTCCATAAAAAACCGTAATCATGACTCTGTACTGCTCAATGATGACTGAAATGGCCTTTAACGCCAAATATGATTCATAGAATATTTTCATCTCCATAAAAGACGTGAATTAACCCATTTTGGGGTAATACCATAATGTCGTCAATGTTTTTCCATGTTTTTCGGATTCTAATTAATATGTTTTTATTTGTGTAAACTGATATGAAATTGGTTCACTGATACAGATGACATGCATGAGTTTCTGAAGGTGTCACCACTGTGCAAAATACATGTTTAAATTTTCAATCCGAGAGGGTCTACTAGGAACACGTAAATGATTAAATTGAGTTTGTCAAAGATTTTTGTTTCACTGAGCTTACGAAATCAATCTTGCTAAAATTTATTTAATTTGTGCTTGTTCTTGTGATGTACATACATACATACGTATGTATATTAATTTTCAAAATTGTTTTCTTATCAAGTCGCCCGAAACACTTCCGGAATGTTTTGATGTTTATAATATTTTCATTAACCAAATTATATGGAATTATGTATTTCTGTAACTGCAGAGTCTGTTTACGACCGTAATTTATTTTTATTATATAGAATATTGTTTATTATATTATTATTGAATATTTGATAGAATATTTAGAAACTTTGAGCCGGGAGATTCGGAAAAGTCTGTAAATAAAATGTTGGTGATGACGAGTGATAACAGCACAACTCGCCCCTTACAAGTTTTAATTACTCTAGAAATAGGAGTCGGTATGCCAGCCCCTATTGATGCTTAATTGTCCAAAGGCATACGGCTACGTATCGAATAGTTGATAAGTTGAGCACCCAGAGGTGAGGGTGTGTTCTTAAGAATTTGCATTTTTCTCTAAAGCTGTTTACAAGAACCATTAACAAGTCCCGGGGCCAAACGCTTAGTGATCTCTATTGCATGCTCTACTTCATGCCGACTGATCAAGAGTATTAAGCGTTGCCTGTAAAAGATTATTAAGTTCAAATATGTATGTATGCATGTATGTATATTCTTAAAAAGGCTTTAAACATTTCTTATCCAGCTATTATTTTAACTACTCAGACAAGTTTCGATTCGTTCCGGACGCGAATAACGTCGAGTGAACATGCTACTAATTATATAAAATTATGTAAATAAAGTAAACTAAAATTTATTTTCTATTGAAAAATTTGAATATTTTAAGCATTCCATGTTTATCTTTCAATCAACCCTAGCCACTATTAGTCTTACCCAGTGAAAGTCATCATCACATAAGTCGGGAATTTATGAAAGTGGTCAATGTAGTTCTCATTAAGTATTGCTTTACTGAATATTTACATATAACAGATATGATGGCTGACTGTTGCTACACTTTAGCCTGCATTAATGTGATTAAATTATTTGCATATTTCATAT
The DNA here is from genome assembly GCA_963681545.1 of Germaria angustata. Classification (NCBI taxonomy): domain Eukaryota; kingdom Metazoa; phylum Arthropoda; class Insecta; order Diptera; family Tachinidae; genus Germaria; species Germaria angustata. The sequence goes on from OY812999.1 coordinate 39,269,538, forward strand.
TATGGCTTCTCCCACAGCTGCGACTTGTTAATTTGTTGGGAATTCATTGGACCAAATAATACCTTCAACGGTGAAAAATACTTTCATCTCAATAAATATTTCCAATTCCAAATTCTCTTTACTTGGCTACGGTATTATTATTATTATTATTATTTTAAAAATATACATATTTAAGTTTTAAATTAATTGTCACTTTCTTCTCGATTATCGCTTTTATATTTATTCAAACGCGCTGTGTTATATTGCTTCTCTGTTTATAGGTTTAAAACTGTACCCTCGACCCTGACACACTGATTGTATTTTATTTATATAATTAAAATTACATAATGTATCTATATTTTTTTACCTCTTTTATAATAATCCGTTTTTTAAATTTTTAAGCTTAAGGTCTTTTATTTTTAAAAAAATTTAATTAAAAATAACAGTCAATATATATATATTTTTTTTTAATTTTATTATTTATAAAGAGAATTGTCCTGAAGATGATACTCAATGAGTATCGAAATATTGACTGTTATTTTTAATTAAATTTTTTTTTAAAATAAAAGACCTTAAGCTTAAAAATTTAAAAAAACGGATTATTAAAATTACATATTTATAATATTTGTTAAATTCTGCCATCTTGTCGCTATTTTAGAAAAAAAGCAATATCTTCATAAGTGTTTGTAAATATTGCAACAGCTTATGCATTTCAAGCTGAGCAGCAAAGACAACAACCCAATCCATCATATCAACGAACTTACTTACCACTCTTGAAGATGCTCGTTGTATAATACTGAAAAGTTCATAAGCAGGTTACTGACCATGTTGTGTTTAAAAAGTCCTTTGTGCTCTTGGAATTCGATGTGATATTGGAGGTAAGTTAAAAGCTTTAGTCCAGACATTTTAAACTAATTATATATAAAATAAAAATTTTCTAGTACAGTCACACAGGATTTTAGTTTGGTCATTAATCTGTCTTACGACCTTGAACACTCACAAAGCTTCCTAAACCTTTAAAGAACTGTGTCAAGGTTAACATTACAGTTTGAGAACGATATAGTTCAGTGTATGAAGGAAAAAGGGGCCCAAATTTCAAAGCATTTGAATAAGTATTGATTTGTATTTAACACAGCGAATATTTGAATTAGCGATGTAGGTATTTGTATCACTGATCTTATCACTTTTACTGAAAAATCAAATGTAGTAACTACGAACAAATTTTTCCAGCAATTGCGTACTCAAATTTATGGCATATCGCCGTTTTTATAATTATAATGCGGAAAGTTCCGTGTTTTCCGGGTTACGCTTTTTATTAAGAACATAGAACTAAAAGTGACTCTTACAAAGAACGGAGTCAGGCAAATAAAATTAACTGGAATTGTTCTCATTCAAATAACAATGGATTTTTTGGAAATCTATCTATAATAAAGAGAAAACTTGAATACAGTAGTCCATTCGCGTAAGCCTATAGACGGTTTGCCCGATTTTATTATTTTGAGAAGTCACTGTGTGTGCAAAGTGTCATACCAATAGTTAAGTACCTGAAGATAATAATATATCCTTTTATATAACATCATTTCCATCATAAAGATATGTAGACGCGTTTGCGGATACCGAATCGAAAGTTTTACTAACAAACTATGAGTCGTCTACATACATATATATATATATATATATATATATATATATATATATATATATATATATATATATATATATATATATATATATATATATATATATATATATATATATATATATATATATATATATATATATATATATATATATATATATATAATAAATAAAAATTCGGTATACGATTAATATTGGAAACTCAAAAAAGAGACGATCACATATAGAAAACGTATAGTAATCAACTTTAATGAAAATTTACATAAACAATCTCCAGATACAAAAGTAGCATATGTAAAATAAAGTAGACATGCCTGTACTCTTTTAATGTTCTTTTTTTTTATTTATAATTATTTACAAAAGTTTTCTGAATTTATAAATATCTAAATATTTAAATACATTTAGGCAAAGGAATATTCTTCAGGGGAAAAATTGTTGTCAATAAAATAATATTTCACCTGAAAGAAATACCCAAAGTTCATTGAAATATTGATATATTAACAAGTTTATAAAACTTTTATAAATAAAATACCTTCAAAATGCAATAATTAGGAATAAGTAATATAAAACGTCATATAATAATATAAATAACATTTTATATAAGAGATCTAGTAATACACCATATAAAGTATTGTTTATTTATTTATTTTTTTAAATATATTGCCATAACTGTTGTAAGTTTTTCGTCCGCTATTGACATAAAATCAGACGAATCATCCAGAAAGAGCGTGTTATAAAATTCAAATATACGTTTACCAGCTTGATGTCATGGATTTCAAGCGAGTATAGGGCGCTTAATAGCCATAAAGGCCCTGGAGACGATCAAATAAATACGTCAGTGCTTTTAAGTGTGTTCGTCGATGAATATGAAATTTTTTGATTTATTAATTTAATTTTAAGTTTTTGATCTACTCCAATTATGATTGAATAAAACATTATCATGATAATATGATACTAATACTTACATAAATCTGGAAGCATATAGTAATCACGAGAAGAGAAGAAAGAAGAATAAAATATTGCTAAAATTGTGTAAACGATAGTAAATAATAATAAATAAATAAATAAATAAATAAATCATCCGATAAAGACATGCTCACAAACGAACACCGCGAAATCTCAATACAAATCGCCATTTGTATTGAGATTTCGTGTTTGTATGTACATCTGCGTCTAGTAAAAAAAAACTGACCCATATGCATTAGATGATGTGTTTATTTGATCGTCTCCAGGGAACTTAAATTATCAAATCTGGTAACAGTGCTCCCATCAATATGTGTAAGTGATCTAAAGCTCCAACATGAGTACAGTAAGTTCAGAGGTGGAAACCTCAGCACCATTTAAATTTCTTTTTTCAATATACTAAATTATCCATATGACAAAAACATGAGCACATTTAATCATGTATTGCCCATAATTTTGGCAAAATCAGATAAGCTTATGAGGGTGAATTAAGAAATTTGAAGTCATAACAACCATAATGAAATTTTTTTTGTTTATCACTTGACTTAAAGCTGCATATGTTTTTCCTTTCATAAGAGAAATAAAATTTAGTTTTTAATATGATTTTGTAATCACTAATAATATTTAAAAAACGACAAAAACCCATTGAAGTTGTCATATTTAGAGGAAATGACAATCCGAAAGAGCCTCTAAACATCAGGACTAGTAGTCAGTCTCACATAAGTAGAGTGTAGCGTTTGACCATAATTGTACCAATGATTGCACAAATAATTAAAAATTGCTATTAAGAATGCTTCCTTTCAGTGAAATTTAATTTGTTATAAAATAGTCTGTGACGGCGTCTGAGTGAAAATCCTGCGAAGGCCGAGATCCGGTTGCATTCAAAAATTTTCACATTATAGGTTTACAAACAAAAATTGATTGTTATGCTTAAAATTTTTTTGAAAATAGCAATAGTTTTTTCTTCTATTTTGCGACTGTTAGGTAGTCATTACTCTGCTGCGAATTATGGCTGCATGGCCTCAATTTTTAGAGATTCAACAACAGAAAAAATTGATCTTCGATAAACAATCACAAAACTCCTAAAAGCTGATAAAGATAGTAACCTGAAAAATTACCAACACCCTCACTATTCGCAAATAAATCCGCATGTCAAACCCCCAACTTACCCAACTAATGTGTGCAAAAATAAAATAAAAGCTTTCTCAAGATTGCGTATGGGCCATACTTAAGGCTCGTATATGTACTGTTTTTCGCAGTATTGTACTGTTTTTCGACATCAAAAACTGCGTACTGCTTTTCTCCCTCAAAATACTGTTTTTCGATACATAATAAAAATAAAAACGACGAACAGCGAATTCATGCAAAATTATTGTTTACTTTAAAAATAAGCATTCTCCTCTGATTCGTCGCTAGCCGAAAATTTTAGGGTGGGCAGCATTGCAAGAAACACCAACATGGAATGAAGTTGAAGCTGTTATGAACAAGTTGAGCGAATACAATTTGTACAATGCCAATGAAAATGGGGTAAATTTACACACACAATTTCGATATATCAAAAACTATTGTACGAGTGACAAAATTATGCAATGGAGAGAAGGCAATGTTTCGATTGTGGATCGGTGGGTGGAGATATTTATTCATCTCAAAAACGCCGATTGCGAATTCAAAGAAATAGCCACGATCGTTGAATATATGTACATATTTTATGTTTTCCAGGAACTTCAGCATCAGTGGAACGAATCTTCTCAGCAGTGAACAAAACTTGGACGTCAGACAAAACCCGATTAGATGTGCAAACATTGAAGGCGATTCCGACCGTCAAATGTAATTTGAAGTACAAGTGCGTTGATTTCTACAATTACCTCAAAACGAAGCCGGCATTGCTTATTCAAATTGCTTTAAACGACAAATACAAAACAACCACAAAAGCTGATTCTGATGGAAATGATTCAGACGATGGAAATGATTGTTAATTTTTTTATATATTGAATAAAATATATACTGCGAAAAGTACTGTTTATCCAAATCGATTTACTGCTTTTTTTTAAAATTTCAGTGAAATGTACTGTTTTTGGTCCAAAAAAATATACGAGCGTTAGCCATACTATTACTACACACGCGTATCTTATTAACAAGAACCTAACCAACACATGTACATACTGTGGAACAACGAACTCTGTTAATCACATTCTCACGTCTTGCCCTAACCTTAAAGATTATCAAACCAAATATTTATTGAATAAAGGCATTAAGCTACTCAAAGATCCGTCAATAGATAACATTAATTCAATTTTCAACTTTATTTCAAAATTAACAATTAAAATCTAGTTCTACATTAACTCTAACTATAGCTGATGGCCTCGCAGCCTTGCTATTACTTTATTACATTAATTGTATATTTATATATAATTGATATCATGTAAATAAATAAATAAATAAATAGGTAGTCATTATACGTATTCATGTTGATCATATAACAATAATAATAGAAATTAATTACAAGAGAACCATTATGTGTTAAGTATGTTCCAGCAGTTCTTTCATAATAAATTTAATGCAAAACGATTTTAAAATAGCTATTTTCCACGCCTGTTTCACTCACAGCCTTTTAATGTCCGTCCACTATTAATGAGTAAATCTTGAAACAGCTGTTCGTGTTTTTTTTAATCAAGTATACAAGTTTTTGGGGGATATCTGCCCAACCAAACACAAATGATACTTAACAAATTTGCGTCAGAACCGTGCGCGCTCTCCACACGAACGAACCTCTTGCATTGAACGATCTAAACTTTTGTTCTATTTGAAATATTTTTTAAACTAGTGGTGTAAGTGTATAATTTCACTATACTCGTATGTACATACATATAAATAACGTAGAAGTGTGTCTATAAAATAGTATCTGTATTTAAAGTGCTTGTTTAAAAAGAAAACAAATTGAGAAAATCCGAAAACAACAACAAACTAGTAGTGGGCCGTAGAGAAGAAATAAAAAACGTGTGAAAAAGTAAGAAAATTAAAGATGAAAACGTCAGATGTTTAATCTGTATTATTAAACCGAAAATGTTTAAAGTGATAATTTTGAAAACTTTTTCGATTAAAATGTTATTTTTTAATAAAATTATACATATGTATATTTCATACAATTAAACATATTCATTTCTTTTATCACATTTGGGAGAGAAAGAAAATAAATTGTTAAGTGCTTTTTTGTTCTTGTTGTATGTATGTATGAGCACGCAAAGCTCTTTTACGCTAAGTTTGCAATTGGTAACATTTTGTGTATAAAATATGTATATACGAGTATACATTTGGACGTATCTCTTTTTGGAAATATTATTATTGATTCACCTTCAAAATGTACTTATAAAAAATATTGAAACAACAACAACAACAGAGGATATTTAAAATAAAATTTAAAGAGAAAATAAAAATCAAATAAAATTGAAATAAGATTTAAGATCGTCATTGTGTCTGCAGCCATATGTGGTCAACAAAATTGATAAATCTGAAAAAATAATAAAAAATGAGATAAAGCTATAAAACACTCTCTGAAAACAACCACAGCCAAAAACAACATACAAATGTATATAATAATTTGAAAAAAAAGAATAGTGAAAACATACGGCGTTGCCAGAAACTAATGCCTGACAATCGTTAGGTATTATAATTTAAAATTAAATTATTTTTGGTTAATAAAATAATGATTGGCGATCAAAACACATAACCGTGTCGGCATTCACTTTATTTATATATGTTTCGGTATCGAGTTTAATTTTTTTTTCGATAATTATAATATCAATTACGAAACTAAATGAAAGACTTTGAAATTAATTTTACTCCAAATGCTCTTATTATAGTCTTATTAAAGACCGTCCGTCCATCTTGAAACCGCAAGTTCACTTCCAATATATTTTGCATATTTTTCGAACTGATAAAAATGATAAAAAGCTTTACTAAGTTTATGGGTTTTCTTGAGACTTGCAAGAAACGATTCGCAAAAGCTAAAAAGTATATATGCATATATGATTGTATAAAGAAGATAAAGCTTTGGTCCGAATTGTCTTGTTGTAAACCGTATCATACTTTCTGTTCCTTATTCACACGCCGAAAATATCGTACTTGATATTTCAAGACTAAATGAGTCTGTAATACTGGCAACGCTGTTTATAATTAAATATTTAAAAACTTAGTTTCTTTGGTATTTGAAATAATTTTTTTGAGATTCATTCTGCATTTATTTTTATATTAAATGTGTACTTATACAAAAGTAAAATAAGTTTTAAATTATTTTTTGTTTTGTTCTTTTATGCTACTTCAATAAATTTTCATCACGTCGTCTACACATCATATAAAAACGTACATACATCCATACGAACGGATTTACATACTACATATACGTGTACATACATATAAAATACGTTATACTAATGTACATAAATATGTATGAATATATCGCGTTTACATGAGGTAAGAAAATGTTAATATTTTAAAAGAAAAGTTAAATTATTAATTAATACTCACATGTGTACATACATAAATGTGTATTTATAAAGCGTAGGTGTTTATTTCAATCTGTTATTGGCAATCTTTTAACAAATCAAAAATGTGCGTTAAAAAGTCAAATTAATTTTGATGGCTCCCGGCATATTTGATATTTTACTCATGCTGATTCTTACACACATTCATAATTGCAGAACCTAATAATATCTTTTTGTTCATAATAATCCTTTAATGTTCCCTTCCACGGGTTTTTTTTTTAAATAAACGAGTACTCATGCAAAATCTTAAGTCATTCTAGCCAGTGTTGCCGTTGTAGTTATATTAAAGAATACACACCCACACAGAGCACATTTATTTAAAATTGCTTAGATTTTTCTCAAATATGTAGATGTGTACAATTTTCTAATTTTGCTTACCTTTTTTTATTTTCAAGATTTCTTACAAGCTACAAAAATCACTTCAGATAGAGAGAAATTTATGAAGAAAGGAATAGAAAGTCGAGGAAACATTCTAAAACTGCAAAAAAGACTTACTTAATCAAAACACGAAAAAGAATAAAACATGTATATATATATATATATATATATATATATATATATATATATATATATATATATATATATTGGCTATTTTTCACATTTTGTTATATTTTTCTCTTTTGATTAGATTTTAATCTATTTTTGCTCCAATATTTTTGTCGTGGCAACACTGGCTGGCTCCCACAGTTTTAATTACAGTTTGTCAAGTAAATGTTTTCATAGCGTAAAAATACTGATCATCAATTTACTCAATTGGCTCCTTAACAAATGTCTCCAAAAAGTCCAAAAAGAGCCCAACTATATGTGGAAATTTGTAACGTCTTTTTTTATTACCTTGAAGTAATTTTTGTTTTAAATTGAGAACATTTTTTTTATAAAATTGGAAGTGATGCTAAAATGAACAATAATATGAAAATATTCCGATTTGCAGATTTTGTAATATTGAATGTGGTGAGCAACTACTTAGATACTGGTATCACTCACGTGATAATGAATAACATGTACCTTCAATCACGTGACGGCGGATGGAACTTGAGAATAAAAAATAATTTTCTATTTTTTTGTTGAATATTATTTTGAAATATAGTAATATTTTCAAACTTCGATTTTTAAATTTTCCTAATGTTTACATTACGATAATATGATATATTGAAATACCAATAGCTTGTGCTACAGTTGAACATTAAATTATTTTAGACATTTTTATTATTATCAGTCAAGCTTGCTTTCATTGGAATTTATTTATCGAGTTTTTTCGATTACTAAATATTTGTCAATTAAGAATAATTATTTTTTCAAATTACTTTTATTAGGGAAGAAGTGGAAATCAATTATTACAGTTTTATAACGGAATAGTACTGTTGTTGGCAGTCGCTACACCATCGTCATCAGCGTTCATGTGTCTGTTTTTTTTTTTATCATTTATTAGGTGGCTGCTGGCATTGGGGAATATCAACTATTTAAGAAGCAAATTTTTTTAAACAACAATACCAATGATAGTTACCACGAAAACGAGTCCGATAAATAAATTTCAATATATTTGGAAAAATTATGTAAAAATTAAAATTGTTAAAATATAATAAAAAAAAAAAATAAATAAAAAAAAATAAAATAAAGTAATAATATTAAATAAGTGGGACCCGGCTTTTGGTACAGAGGTCGTGTGAAAGTGCAAGTGCAAAATATTGTCGCTTTTATTTTAAGTACAACAACAAAACACACAGGTTTATACTTGTGACTCCATTGTAAGGGAAATTCTAAAAATGGTATAGCTGTATTATTGTAATAAGTGTTGGGCTTACAGCCAGAGATGTCAACTTTAAAATTTCGAAAGCACTCAAATCAAGAAAAAGTAGCTGTTAAAAAAGACGCAGTATGCTTCTTGTTAGTTTCATTTATAATTTTTCTTTGTATACTTTTATCAAGTAATAATACATTATAAAAACAAATAAAAAATTAAGATATACATCAGAAGTACTATCAGTTTCAAATATTTTTTGGAAACATAGAAATTAGCAAACATAAAAAAACTATTAAGCATTCAATATATAAATATATATATGTATATGAAAAAGCAACATAAGCCTCTAGATAATTTTATATATGTATCAAACAACAAAAATTACTGTGATGTCACATGTATTTAAAATTTAAACAAATTAATGCTGCTAAAAGCTTCGCATTTCAATATGCAAGCGACAAAGCTTAAACATTAATATTACATATTTTATTTCGTTTCTATACAAATCTTATTTTAGTTAATAGCAATTTTCCGGATATTTCTACTTTAATTTCATATAATAAAAATCTAACAGCAAAAGGCACCGAACCCTAACTAGAAAATTTTCAGTGCCGAAAATTTTAAAAATCACTAAGAAGCCTCCGAGTTGACATTATTGTTTGCAGCATTGGCAACCGTACAAATAAATATCAGCATTTATTTAGTTTTCAAGCGGTTTTGCAAGTAAACAAAAATGAACACTTACAATTAATGGCTAAATTTCGCATTCCACTATTTATTTTTCTTAACATATTCACAATTCGGTGAGTTATTTGCAACAAAGATAAATTCTAGCAATTTTAAAATAATTGCAAATGATCCGAATTCGTATTACTTGTGGATTCAATATCTTGGCGTTTCCATGATTTTTTCGAAAGTTTACTTTACATTTTTTTTGCTGGGAAATTACCCATAATCATAATGTTTGTTATATAATTTATGCCTTTTATAGGGTATTGGCATATATAAATACTTAACAACTTTATCTATTTTCATCAATTCTTCTTTTGCTTCTAAAATAAATTTATTATGAAAATTTATTTTTTTGGGTTAATTTTTCATGGTTTCATATCTTTAAATAAAATTTATTTTTAGCCCAAAAGTTTCGGTTATTTTAGTTGAAATGTTGTGTTTCGTTTGAAAATGTTCGTGTGATATTTCGTACTTATAATTTCTATATACATTTTCTGTGCTTTTGTGTTTTGGTTTTCTTTAATTTTCTATGGAATAATAACGAAAAAATGAACTTGTACCAGTGTGTATCTATGAGAAAGAATACAAAATGTACATTTAGAAAATTTTTCTCGTATATGTGCACACACATAATAGATATATAACTATATATTTACATAGGCATACGATTTGGTAAAATCTTTGATATATTCCTATTAATAAGGTGTGTTATTTACTGTTGCTAATTTATTTTTGCAAAAAAGTTAGAAATTATTTATTTGTAGACTTAATTATTGCAATGATGTAATAATTAAAACTTGTACTAAAACGTATTCTTTCATAATTAAAAAAATACCGTTACCGCCACTAATGCCTTATGATGGTTGTAAGCTTCACGCCGTAAAAAGAACTAAACACATCTCTCGAAACGTCATTTTATTTATCTATATATACATACATATGTATTGGTAGAATTAATATGTTAATATAAACTCCATTGTTAATTCCGAAAAAAGCGGGTTTTTAGATGCCATAAATAGCCCAAAAAGCGGCCATTTTCTCAGAGTCTTACGAAGATCTTCTCAGGTGATAAAACTGTTCTTGGTACCCGCACTAAAAAGAAGTTTAACATTAGAGTTAAAATTAACTAAAAATTTATAAGAAGTTATTAAATAAAGTTTCTTTTCCACAACATTAACTCTGTGTTTACAATCTCAGTGGATGCCAAGAGCCTGGACGTGTTCCCCGACAACAAATACAATAATAAAATTTTTTGAATAACTCAATTCATGAATAATATTATATCAAATTAAATTCTGAAGAACCTACTTCAAAGGTCAATTGCAAATTTACATTACAGTGTCTGGTAATGATAACATCAGAATTCCGAGTCCCGAAATCCCGGAATATTCAGAATTATTAGGCCATGAATCCTAGAACTTGCAGGCGTAAATTTCAAGTTGACAATAATTTTGATTTATGTGTACAAACGACTCTTGCACAATTTTTTTGTGCATATAAGTAAGAAATGCTGTTATCTTAAATGTACTTATCTGCCTAAAGTTCTGATATAAAAATATGATTAACAGCCTTAAAGTAGAGCCAAAATAACTTGTACATTATACACTAGGTTTTGTAAGTCCAAGCTTCCCAAAAAAAATTACTTCTCAACTTATTTAATACTAATATGTATAAAAATTATAAAAACATTGTACGCCAAAAATCTAATCCTATAAAGTTAAACATTAAATTAAACCAATTTAAAATTAAATAATTTGTTGTTGTCCCTAGAAGGTTAAAAACTTCTTTTACAGATGAAATCAGGCCTCTGAATGAGACATATTCTTCCAGTCCTCCTTGGCTGTGAGCATTAGCATGTCCCCTGATGAATCTTTATCTCTACAGGTGCTCTATTAAGTACATGGCCTAATATTGTGGCAGCTTCTTCGTTACGTTGTACAACAGATAAGCTTAGCAATTTCAGATGTGTACTTTATGTGTTTAATGTCTTTAAGTATGCAGAGTGTGCTGGATGGGGTAGCAGTTCATAGCCCGATTCGTTGGTTTTTGTCACACGTATACACCTGCGCATTGTCTTGATAGATCAGCACTTTTTTCTTCACTGTACACAGTAATTTTTGCTTTAAATTAATATCGAATCTGGCCAAAAGCTCTCATTAATATTCCTCGTTGTTTTATCCTTTTCAATGGTGTGTTGTTGACAGATCCATAATTCGCCCACAGTTACAAAACAGCGCAAAGGTTGTTCAGATTGCTCCTAACGCTAAACACTCCTTTTCAAGAGGTCACACGGTCGATCTTATTGTAGAGCGTTAGCAATCGCAGCATGCGTCGCGTCCATAGCCTTTTGAAGTCCAAACATTCATTAAAACGTGATTTACTCACTCGGTTGAGATGCCTCCTACCTCTCTCGCCGATCGTCTAACATTATTCCATAGATTTTATGGACCGTTTCTGGCGTGACAACTTCTTCTGAGCGATCTGAACGTTTTCATTTTTGATTCTACGACTACAAAGAAACTTAATAAATCATTGAAATTGATTGTACCGAGTACCCGTAGTATTTGTATTTTTTTTTTGGTTTCGCTGACGACTTTTTTTAATATAGAAATTAATGTTTTTTCCATTTTCGTTCAAATAACGAAGTTGTCTGCCTTTAATGGCAAAAACAAGAGAGCAAACTTGTAGACTCGACTGATTTAAAATTCGGCAGTAATATATAAGTAGATAATAGTTAACGGGAGCAGTGTTGTACTGAAAGCCACTGCACTGGAAATACATGCATACATACATATGTACAAACAGTCACGGAATTATCAAGCTGACCTCGTATATTAACTGCAATATTACAAATATTTTTACGAAGTCTCCTGATATAAAACTAATTTCTAATACTAATTTTTTAAATTTACATTTATCCCAAAGAGAAAATAATAAATAAAAGTAAGGAAATCAGCTGTTAAATATTATGATAAATGGGTTAAGAAACAACATCATGAGAATTACAATGGAATTATCCATAGACGAATAAAATTTTCAAAAGAAAATGGATAAATTACCACGATGACTATCAAAGAAATACAATGGTTATTGTTTTCAAGCTTAAAGCCAAAAATTACTTAAAATATCATAAATACATACATGTATGTACATATATATATATATATATATATATATATATATATATATATATATATATATATATATATATATATATATATATGCTGTTTAGTAAAAAAACATTCGGTATATATACATACATATGTATATGAAATGAATTCATTAAATACATTCAAATTATAACATATTCCAGTTTTATATGAAGCGAATGAAATAAAAACAAAAATTATCTTCAGATTGAAAGATTGTTGGCCTCCAATAAATGACGAGAAATGTGAGTAAATGGCGAACTCATTTTAAATAAATAATTTTAAATAAGCATTAGAAAAACAAACTGAGATATTGTACACATACTTATACATACATATGTACATACTCGTAGCTCTCAAAAGCAATAATAATGAAGAGATTTCGAAAATCAAAATAATTCTTTTGCAAATATTTTGACTCAAATTTTCGGTTCTCTTAAAACAACTACACTCTTGCAAAAATGTTCAACTTCAAAAAGTGTGGGAAAAATTATTTAAGACACAAGCAAATTTTCCTAAAGTCAAGGCTGAAATTCTTGAGATATGTATGTTTGTATTTGGTTTTATTTGATTTGTTTTTATTTGTTTTTGGAAAGCTGAAAGTTGAACTCGTTTTATTTTAAGTTGAAAAAATGTTCGTTTCGCAATTTAGGATAATCTTCATCTTTGTATACAAATTAGATGTTGTTCATCGTTGTCACCAGTCTTGCACGATCAGAAATTTTTTGTAAGAAAAAAATTTGAAAAATGTAACTAAATGATCAGTGTTGACAATATAGATTTTTTCGAGCTGAATTTAGCCATTTTTCTTCCAGTTTATTAAGTTAACAATTTTTAGGCACTTTTATTTTGATTTAGCTATTCTTTGCCGTTTTTTTCTAAATATATGTATATGACACTTTAAGAACTTTTTTCGTGGTAGCATCTATAATAAAATTGCAGTTTTATAATATATAAACTTGGGGTCTAGATCTACTTGGTAGTTTGCGTGCAAATGAATAAGCAGCGAAGATATTTAACCGAATAAATCTTGTCAAGTCTAAAATAAGAAACAAATTCAAACAAAGATCCGGTAGTTGTTACTACGACTATGAAATTCCGAAGAGTTGCTTAAAACTTATACATTGCAGGTGCAAATGACACCAGTGATATTGATGATGATGATAATCTAAATTGTAAAATTTTGCTTTAAAAAATATATGAATTACGTTTTTAAATACTGGTTTAGTAATTTTTTAGCTAATTTTTAGCAAACTTTAATAATTTGTTGCTTTATTTAGCAATTATGGATAATACTCTAAATGACTAAAAAAATTACAATAAAAAAATAAAATTACAATAAAAAAATAAAAAATACCTGCTATGATTATATATTTTTGTAATTGCCAAATTTTAATTAAAAAAATGTTGAATTCTGATATTGCATTTGGAATTATTTTAAAAGCATATGAGTTTGAATATCTCGCAAACGGGTTAAAGGCTACTGATGAATTGGTTAGCACCAACAAAATGTCGACAGCTGAACCCACAACAAATAGCAACTTTCTGAAATATGTAACTAATTGGGGGAATAGTTCGACAACCTTTAAAATCAATTCCAAATAAACAAATAAAATACGGGAATATGCAAATTATTGTTCAAAAATATTGATAAAATTAAGCGAGTATATAAATTTAAGCACTCAAACAAATTATAATACTTCAACAAATGCATTAAGGGGACAAAAAATTAGATTTTTAAAAAGTTATATTTTAAATTAGGCTATTCTTAAATGCATATCTCAGAAACACAAAAAATTTATATTATGTAGGAAAAAGCGTTCCTTGTTGTACGTATAAAAATATTAGAATTACATCTGAAGCTAAACTGAATTTATACAAACATGTTTCGATAATCGAGGTAAAACTTTAATCTTAATTTGCCAAATTCCTTGTTTCGTAAAATATGAACATGTATGTATGTTGCATTAAATTTTTATTTATAACACACTTCATAATTTTGCATACTTAAGTAATAAAGAAAACAAAACTGGTGAAATGCCAGATCTTTGTGTGTACTTTTACAACGATCCATTTATGTTATTATATCTCGAATATGAATGACATATATATCTGACACGTCTGTTGCTCCGAGCCTGTTGAACTGATGCAAGAGGTCCAATTTGGATTTATTCTGTCACTTATTTCTTCTGGAGCGATTTGATTTCCCAATTCTCTTGACCCAAAAATGTCCACTTTATCAATATCTTATTTTTTTTTAAATTTGTACGTGTATGTATATACAATTTCGTTGTATTGAAAGTAGTATTTTTAAATAATGACGCACAGATTTAAAGAAAGAAAAAAAAAACGCAAAGAAATAATATGAAAATGCAAGCTGGTATTCTCATTTGGAGGCAACTGGTAGGAAGAAAATTTCTCAAAATTTTTGTGAGTATTTTAAAAGAAAAACTATTTAAATATTGTTAAAGTTTATAGCACGAGTTTGTTATATTTTAAGAGGAGAGTATTTGCAAATGAAATAAAATGAAATACAGTTGTAGCACATGGGGAACTCGAAATGTTTGATTTGATATCTACATACACACATACATACATATGTACATATGTATGCATTAACATATGTACTATGTATGTATTTGAAAAAAATGCTTTCTTGGGGATTTCTCTTGTGTTTATAAATATACAAAATGCGAAGGTGTTAAAACTTAAAATAATAACAATTTGTGTAAAGAAAAGTTTAAATTAAATGAATGCTGCCAATTCGTTAGAGTTAATCAAAGACAAAATAAATAACAAAATTTATTAATTAATGTTTAATTGTGAAATATTTTTTCATGCTAAGCAATTGGATAAAAACTTATAAT